>CM014273.1:42932857-42954847 GCA_004135705.1 Alloteropsis semialata
CCTTTGTCCGCTGCTATTGAGATGGACCTGTAATAGATTAAAAGGATGCAACATCTGGCGTCAAAAAGATAACAGATGAGCTAGTGCCATCATTTGACTACTCATTTTTACATGGGGAAAAATTAGCAATGGTCCGTGATTCTATTTTAACATCTATAGGCTAGACAACAGGTTATTAGCATCGGTCCTCAATGTGTCATGCAAAAAAAAATTGTTCACTTCAAATTAAAAACCACTACCACATATTCTTGTAGCACGTGTGACTGTGTGACATGTGAGCCGTTCCTGTATTGTAGATTTAATTATTTTCTCCATGGAAAATAGGAATTATATTTGCCCTCCTATGCCCTTTCAAAAAAATAATTGTAGATATTTAATTGTGAAAAACACGACGGCGTGGATTATAAATATTTGGAAGACTACTAATAGTCAAATTTCTAAAAATGGTATTAGCCTTATCTTAAACGATGTGAATTACAGAACTAGACAGGAGCTAGCTAGTATATTCTTTTTCTTGATTTAACTCACATCTATGTAGGATAGATGGTGTCGAGCATAATGACGTGTCACCATTGGAGGTGCCCTCAGCACCTATTAATTAATGAACGTGTCCTTTTGTAGCAATCGAATTCTACGACAAAGGTCTATGATAAATTCCACATATCCTTGCAATAATAAATTCCACAGATCCTTGCAATAGTAAATGCATAGTAGAAATTACAGCAAAAACTTAAGGAACATATACCAGATGCATGGCCATACGATGAGCCAGATGGCGGAGGGCTTGTCAATACGGGCAAGCAACGCATAGGGCCTCGCCGCCACGGGGAGCCAATGCTCTACCCATGACGCCCGCGGAAGCTGCTGAGGTCTTGTTTGAGACTCCTTTTGCACGTGCGCCTTAGATGAGGCCGAGACACTTGAGGCCCGTTTTGTGGCCATGGATCAGAGTACGTAGAGAACGATAATGAAAACCATAGAGAATTAAACAGCAAAATATTAGGGGCTGTGGGAATGGCTGGTTTTGTTGAGCCGAAGCTTCTTTCCAAGATCCAATAACTTGTATTGCACAAATACAGCCCAGTGAGGTGTTAGCTGCTCATATCCTCCGGTGAAAGTTGGCGTTAGATTTTTCTCGACATATTTTTTGTAGAGTTTTTTCTTAAAACTCTGAAATTGTTTTGCCATCTTTGAAAGGGCCCAAGCCTTCACTCTAGCCTCAGTTCCTGTAGGCACTGTGAAATGTTCCTGTAGCTGCTGCTAGAGCATATCTTTCTCTCTTTAAGGGACAATATTTGTATCACTGCATTTCTTATGTTTCCATCTTGGAATGCTGATTGGGATGTAATCTCTGACGAGAACCCAGCATAGATTTGTCATCTTCCTTGCAACGTTAGCTAGGACGATTGGTTTGCTTGTATTGTCCACTTGTGTGACAATATATCTAGCATTTCAACTTTTTTAAAAATTAGAGAAAACGAAGGAAAAAAAGAAGACACAAAAGGGCGCAACACAAATTCGAACCAACAACCAGATCTGCCACTAGGGAGGGTATGAGCAAACCCACTCTTGTTCATACCCAAATCCAAATATATATTATCCAATCCTCACCCTCCCAATTCTTACCCATATCCAATAGATAATTCCTATTGTACTAGATACTAGTAGTATCTAATGGATAAATAGTTTTCTCCCCATATCCTACACTCCCCATTTCTAATGGATAAGCAATTTTTTGTTCATACCCTCTCCATTTGACGTGGGTGTGGATTTGGGTATGAATTATAGATAACCAGCAACAGGCCTACCAACAACCTTTGCCTTAGGGAGCATATGCACTACCACGCAACGCTATTCCAGCTTGATGTTGATGCGGATCCTGCAGCCTCTCGTTAGGTGCTGGCGCATGTCCAACTACTTTCTACCATGCGGCACCGACCTACCTGCCGAGCAGCGTTGCCACGGATCATGCAAAGGGCAATCCGCGTGCGGCCAGTTAGACCAATCAGGTCGCTTCACGTGGTAGATCTAAAACAAGGAACACATAAATAGTTGATATTTCTCTTTTTAATCCCAACTTTAAAATTTCTAACTAGTATTTCTCCCTTATATTAGCACCAAATTTAATAATTTTTTCCTACTTTCTTCAAAAATTATGCTCCTTCATTTAAAGCCATTTATTGTATGTTAATTGCTATATATGGGTTCTTTTCATGATTGGACGACCCAAAGCATAACCACAAAAGTTACAACCGCGGCACGGGTCGTCCCTTCGAAACCTTATATGCTCTTTCGCAAACCCAGCCAAGTTCTCTCTTGCTCTTTGCCGCCGCCGCCCAACCGCCCAGGCGTCCACCCCTGTTCTTGCTCGATCCTCTCCCAAACCCTCCTCTATCCTTCCCTTCTTCAGATCCGCGCGCTGCTCCCCACCTGCGGCCAGGTGAGCTTGAGCTTCACCGGCCGAGCGGCGTGAGCTCCGCGTGGGGCGGGCGAGATTGAGCTCCACCGCCCGCGGGTCCCCATGGCCAAGACAGAAGGCGCTCCTCGCGGGGCGTCGAGGAGCGTTGACCCTTGGATGCCGAGGACGCCGCGCACACCGCGTCGCTGTAGGCGATTGGTAGAGCAGTTGCCGGACTACTTCTGTGTGGCGCGCACGTGCGACCGGCACTACTGATGTGCAGTACCACTAGCACCATGCTCCTTGGGTGTCTTTCCATTTCAATAAGATCCCCTTTTAAAGGCTCTTTCCAATTTGTGAAATTGATGGGATATCATGGCGAGTTGGATGGATCTCATAGCTGGTGAATCATTTTCTTAGTGTTCCGTCGGATCAAACATGTTCTTACTATTATTGTTTATAAGAGAAAGTTATTACTTTTTTGTTTACGATAATCTGAGGTATCTCCCTACACTGGTTTGTTTATGGTCACAAGCTTGACCATGGGATCCTTGCAACCTTCATTGGCGATGCAGTTCCCAGCTTCACCGCCAATTGTTGATTCATCATCAAAGTTCTAGCTGTAAGGTTAGTGTCACAGTGCAACAAGTTTTACAAAGAATGTGATAAGCATTTACATCCATTCTTATGAAGAATTATGAAATAGTGCTCATATGAGGATGTAAAACTTGTAGCAGAGGCACAAGAGATTGTCTAGAGATTCATGGATGGGATCTCTTCTTTTTGTTTTTTTGAACTCCAAAGTCGATCGATCATGTTGTTCATAGCCCAAGAGTGCTACTAAGAGCACCAGAATGAGGTTAGAGGGCTAGAGGAACAAGCCCTGGATTTTATTGAGGGGATGCTGGTTATTCAGTTTCATCAAGTTGAAGTGAATAGGGAAACAAACATCATCTCCTTGAACGGGTGAGTTTGTAACCAGAAGAAGTGAAAGGCCTTGAAAAAGAGTGGCTCTAAGAACTCGCCCATTGGAACACAAAAGTTTCGAGATTAAAAAAGGCTCCATGTTAACCAAAGGATAAAAGAAAGAGAAATGATAAAATAAAAGGATACACGACTGAACTAGGTTGGAAAACAGATACAACAACCGCTCCCCGACAATGGCGCCAGAAATGTTTGCTGACATTTCTTAGCATCGCCACTGGGTTTATATTTCCTGGCAACGACACTAGAAATGCTTGTTGGTATTTCTTAGTCGCAAATGAATTCGCAAGCGCACGGATATACCGTTATAGCATTTTACCCGTGAGTATTCATGGGTATCATATTTTCTCAGGGAATAGATGTACAAAGGTCTTCTAGGTAGTCACCCCAAGAAGACAAAAAAGGTCAACTGGCCTCGGTAGCAGGGTTGTCTACAGATCGAGATCCTAGGATATGTTACAAATCGACAAAAAAGGTCAACTGGCCTTGCCCACTTTCTACAACTACAGCACCGGAATGCCTCTAGGCCTCGGCGTCTCTCTTTCCTCTTGATGTGTGTGGAATGAATTGTCGAATGCATTGAGAGAGGGGTTGAGGGGTCCTATTTATTGTGGAGGTGGAGGCTCGGGAATATTTCCTGTCCTTCTATTCTTGCTCCTTTCCTCCCCCATGAAGCAATCCAGATTCACATGCCAAAACCCACCACTGGCCTCGGTCCTCATGCCAGGTACTTCGTGTCTCGTGATGAGGACATTGCCAAGCTGAACATACACGCGTCATGGTCTTTCCCAAGTTGCAATTCGTCCCCAACTCAGCTGCCACGTCCATCTCGGATTCAGGCGACACCCCTGCACGGTGTCGGCGATATTTCATTCATATGACATCAAAACGAGCCGATCTTTGATGCGCTGGAAAGGAGATGACGACGCCGTCGTTTTGGTTCTAGTCCCAGATCTAGAACATTCGTGGCTCATCCTATGTGACCATGACAAGGTGTTGCGTCACCTTTTTGGGTCATGTCGGGCCTTTGTATCGTGTCGGGCCTTAAGCGCAAGTTGTGGGCACCCCCCTCCCTGGTCGCCCCCAAACCTAGGTCACCCCTTTAGGGTATAAAACTCAGCAGTCTCCGCCACTTTAGGTTTGGCATTTTGTTTAGTCAAGTTTTCGAAGTCGAAACTGTGATAGGTTCATTGTAAATGTGGCGACAAGTCCGTTTACAGTGATCTAGGGCCCCTGTTCTTATTCTACAACCCTGTGGCGATTAGTCCTTTATTGATCAGAGCTTGAACACCTCTCATATTTGCTTTATACAGATCTGCAATTTCAGATTGCATGTTTATCATTCTCTTGCTTGTGTTCTTCGATTCGCTTGCGGGGAAAGCCTTCTCGACGAGGTCAGTCAAGTTGTGCTTGGTTGATAACCAGCGGAGCAGTGGTGTAACGGTTGCAGAGTTCAAATCATGTCTGATTTGAAGCAGGATCGCCAACAACGAGTTCTCCACCAATTGAACTTACCCTCTACCTCTCGAAAAAGATCAGCCAGCCCCTTATCATCTCGCCCTCCCGCCCTCAGGCTTCGCGCCTGGGCCCACACTTTGCTTCCCGCGTGCCCCTGGCGGTGAGTCTTCGTTACTTGTAGCTATTAATTTTGCCACTTGCTGTAGAAACATGGATTGTTAGATGGGCAAGAAAGTTATGTCTTATTATTCTACATCATGCGAACCTTTCTAGCATTAAAGGTTATTGGAAAATATGGATTTACCGGCTGATCGTTCGCTGTAACTATTCACCGACTCATGATCCATCGATATTTATCTATCTTTACCAACTAACATTAGTTGCTAATTTGGTGTTGTGATGTAGTGACTGGAGCTGAATGCTGGAGTTGCAACTCTGAATCTTGGAGCTATATCAAGTGAGTGTTGCCTTGCCTTTTCCACTCTTGTTACTAGATTTTGTGTTATTCTCTAGAGGAGATTCAATAAACTAATTGGATTCCTTCCTGTACTGCTGGTGCCTAAAATTTAAGTTTATGTACCATTGCTTTTCTGATCCAATATACCATGGGCATAAGATTGTGCGCTTATGTGACATTGCATGTTTACCCTTTACTTACTAAGATATATTGTTAGCAACCAGCAGGCAGCAATGGATGGCTTGTCAAAGCAACTGGAGGAAGCGGAACAAACATGGACAAGGGACAAAGAAGAGATGAGCAAGAAGTATGCTGACTTGGATTCCAAACTTGAGCTTTTGTTGGGTCAAAATCGACCAAGCTAACTGACATGGTGGTATGCTAGATTTTGTTGGAACCAAACTTTTGCAAGCGCAACCTATCAAAATCGACCAAGCTAACTGACAGCTGGAAATTTTTGTATGTCTTATGGGCTGAATTCTGGTAAAATTGGCACATGTTAGAGTGCCTTGTGTGTACTGGTAGCGATTTTTGGTGCCTCTACAGCTAGGAATTTTTGTATGTCTTGTGGGCCGAATTCCTGTCAAATTGTTAATAAGATTGTTTCTATCTTGAATCTATAATTCTGGTAAAATTGGTTGATAAACTTTGTATGTCTTGTGGGCTGAATTTCTTGTGCGCTACCATAGAAGCATATAGCAACGCCATAGTCTGTTATGGTGCCCTCTATGAATATAGCAACATCGTATTCCGTTGCGCCACCCTCTATGCATATAGCTACGCCCTACTCTCTGTGTGTATAGCAATGACATATTCCGTTGCAACAGGGCTTAAGGACATAGCAATGAGTAGCACTTCATTGTGATATCCTCTTATAAATAGCAACACCATATTTTGTTGCGCTACCCTGTAAGCATATGGCAACGCTATATTCCACCGCGACATCCCTATAGCATATAGCAATGACTAGAACTTCATTGTGATATCCTATTATCCTATTGCAATGTCATAGGCATCGTATTGATACAAAACTATTACGCCCTGGTGGTTGCAATGACAACTATAGCAACGACGCCAGATTGTTGCAATTACCACTATTGCAATACCAATGATTGTTGCTACCTCAAGTAATTGCCACGCCACACGTCGTTTCAACAAGTCACAGGTATTGCAACGCCTTACAAAACATATGCAATACCCTATCGCAACACCATTTTATGCAACGGCTTGAAAATTCTAGCTACACCCAAAAACTGTCGCAGTACTTCCCAATTGAAACGAAGAGACCTCTATTGCAATGATTTTGATGCATTGCGCCAGTGCAAAAACTTTGTACTGGATGTAAGGGATGAAATATTTCAAATGGAGAATAATAATGTCATATATGTTGATGGTTTTTGTTGACTCTTTTTCTGGCCAACACACTGAGATATGCACTAGCCCGCGCGGATCCACAATGGATCGATCACCGGCAGCGCTCCTTGCCAAAACCGGTAAAACCGGTTTGGGAAACCAATAAAACTGATTTCCTAGGGTTTCTTGCGTCGACCTACGAACGCCGGACCGGGAGGGACCCCATCAGGGCTGGCTCGCCTAGGGTTGTTCTAAGATTGGCAGGCCACTCAGAACGCCGTCAAACGCCGTAGAGATGAAGTACGAACAAAAAAGGGGGGTTGAAAAAGCTAGGTTTTGAAAGGGATAAAAAGTAAAGATACTTGTATTTGTTCGATTGGATAAACCCTCAATCGACCGTGGCCCTTTATATTTATAGTGTGGGGAGGTCTTGCCCCGCAAGAAAAGCCCTATTACATATTCCGTTGCAACAGGGCTTAAGGACATTGCAACGAGTAGCACTTTGTGGTGATATCCTCTTATAAATAGCAACGCCATATTTTGTTGCGCTACCCTGTAAGCATATAGCAACGCTATATTCCACCGCAAATCCCTATAGCATATAGCAATGACTAGAACTTCATTGTGATATCCTATTATCCTATTGCAATGTCATAGGCATCGTATTGATACAAAACTATTACGCCCTGGTGGTTCCAATAACAACTATAGCAACGATGCCAGATTGTTGCAATTACCAGTATTGCAATACCAATGATTGTTGCTACCTCAAGTAATTGCCACACCACACGTCGTTTCAACAAGTCACAGGTATTGCAACGCCTTACAAAACAGATGCAATACCCTATCGCAACACCATTTTATGCAACGGCCTTAAAATTCTAGCAACACCCAAAAGTGTCGCAGTACTTCCCAATTGAAACGAAGAGACCTCTATTGCAACGATTTTGAGGCGTTGCGCCTGTGCAAAAACTTTGTAGTGGATATAAGGGATGAAATATTTCAAATGGAGAATAATAAAGTCATATATGTTGATGGTTTTTGTTGACGCTTTTTCTGGCCAACACACTGAGATATGTACTAGCTCGCGTGGATCCGCAACGGGACGATCACCGGCAGCACTCCTTGCCAAAATCGGTAAAACTAGTTTGGGAAACCAATAAAACTGATTACCTAGGGTTTGCTGCGTTGACCTACGAACGTCGGCCCGGGAGGGACCCCGTCAGGGCTGGCGCGCCTAGGGTTGTTCTGAGATTGGCAGGCCACTCAGAGCGCCGTCAAATGCCGTAGAGACGAAGTACGAACAAAAAAGGGAGTTGGAAAAGCTAGGGTTTGGAAGGGACAAAAAGTAAAGATACTTGTATTTGATCGATTGGATAAACCCTCAATCGGCTGTGGCACTTTATATTTATAGGGTGGGGAGGTCTTGCCCCGCAAGAAAAGCCCTATTACAACTCGGACCCACAAAAGGAGTCCAAAACTACTAGGACTCGGGAAAACTGATTCCACCGGTTTCCAAATCCGATGCCACCGGTTGCCAGACTGGCTTCAGAAGAAAATCGGTTCCTCCGGTTTCAGAATCCGGTGCTACCAGTTCTTCCTGCCCAATTGCTCTCGTGCCAATTTTGATCATCAACATATGCCCCCTGTTTTTTGGTAAAGTTTGCATACCAGAAAACGTATTAGCATGAAAAAAATACTCCTAAGGGCGATGTTTAAACAAAATCCATCGGCCTTTTCATTCTAAGGACGATATTCAACATTATCTGCCATGTAAACTAAGCTTCCTGCCAAATACTTGGATAATATTTCTTCAAATACCTTCCGTTAAGAGTTCTTGGCAGCCGCTGACCTTGCAAAGTCTCCACCATATAAGAATTATTGAAGATCACCTTTATCACCTTGTACGGCCCTTCCCAACTTGGAGACCATTTGCCAAACTTATTGCTCTTCGATCCTACAGGTAGAATTATCTTTTTGCTCACCGACCTAAAGAGATTTTTCTTTTACCTTTTTATTGTAGGCTTTAGCAACTTGGATTTTATCCTTCTCAATTTCCTTCAAGGCCATCGAACGCTTATCGGTCACCTCATCAATATTATCCATCATCAAGTCATGATAACCAACAGCATCAACATCATTTTTCTTGGCCAACCTATAGGCACCCAGATTTACCTCAACAGGTAAAATGGCTTCTTGACCATATACAAGCTCAAAAGGAGTAACTTTAGTAGCACCATGTCTAGATATACGATGAGCCCACAAGGCTTCAGACAAAACCTCATGCCACCTTCTAGGATTTTCATCTATTTTCTTCTTAATGAGCTTAATCAAAATCTTATTACTAGANTGCCCAATTGCTCTCGTGCCAATTTTGATCATCAACATATGCCCCCTGTTTTTTGGTAAAGTTTGCATACCAGAAAACATATTAGCATGAAAAAATACTCCTAAGGGCGATGTTTAAACAAAATCCATCGGCCTTTTCATTCTAAGGACGATATTCAACATTATCTGCCATGTAAACTAAGCTTCCTGCCAAATACTTGGATAATATTTCTTCAAATACCTTCCGTTAAGAGTTCTTGGCAGCCGCTGACCTTGCAAAGTCTCCACCATATAAGAATTATTGAAGATCACCTTTATCACCTTGTACGGCCCTTCCCAACTTGGAGACCATTTGCCAAACTTATTGCTCTTCGATCCTACAGGTAGAATTATCTTTTTGCTCACCGACCTGAAGAGATTTTTCTTTTACCTTTTTATTGTAGGCTTTAGCAACTTGGATTTTATCCTTCTCAATTTCCTTCAAGGCCATCAAACGCTTATCGGTCACCTCATCAATATTATCCATCATCAAGTCATGATAACCAACAGCATCAACATCATTTTTCTTGGCCAACCTATAGGCACCCAGATTTACCTCAACAGGTAAAATGGCTTCTTGACCATATACAAGCTCAAAAGGAGTAACTTTAGTAGCACCATGTCTAGATATACGATGAGCCCACAAGGCTTCAGACAAAACCTCATGCCACCTTCTAGGATTTTCATCTATTTTCTTCTTAATGAGCTTAATCAAAATCTTATTACTAGACTCGGCTTGACCATTAGCCTGAGCATAGTATGGATATGAATTGAGTAATTTAATGCCATACATCTCAACAAACTCACAAACCTCTTTTGATACAAATGAAGTACCTTGATCAGTAGTCAAAATATGTGGAATGCCAAATCTATGGATAATATGCTCAATAATAAACTCAATTACCTCCCGATGCGTCATATTCTTCAAAGGAACTGCTTCGGTCCACTTCGTGAAATAATCAGTAGCCACTAACACGAAATGATGTCCCTTTGATGAAGGAGGATGAATTTGTCCAACAAAGTCCAATCCCCATCCTCGAAAAGGCCAAGGTTTGATAATAGGATGCAATAATGTTGCTGTTGGCGCTTGTTAAGTCATGATTATTTTGTAACACCAACATGATAAAATGAAATAAATTAGTAATGATCAGTAGGATTTTATTTCAAATAACGTAGTTCCACTTGTACATGGAGATTATTTGATTGCAGGAGATATGGGCCAAAAGATGAAGTAAAACAGGGCCAGGCCCAGGTCGCCCGACCCCATCAGGTCGGCCGACCTGGCCTAGTGTCCACCCAAGCCCAACTTTGGCCATGCAGAAGAAGCACAAGTTAGTGTCATCAAGAACGTTGAATCAATGATGGTTGTATCCAAGGGATGACAAGAAGGATAAGGAGGACTACATGGATTGATGGGCCCACATGAGAATCAACAGTTACTCTGAGGATCCATACCCATCTTCCACGAGAACCAGGGTCCACATTTCAGCGAATCAGAAGAAGATCAAGGCAAACCGTGCCTGGACCAGGTCGGCCGACCCAGTCTAGCGGCCGTTGCGGTCCTCCCTTCTCTGGTGTATCCACACTGTCTTCAGCAGCAAAGCTACACCGTGGATGAGTTCAGTCGGTTCATCTGATGGTCGGGCGACGTCCCCAGATCGGCCGACTCGGGGGTGGGCCCACTCGCCCTCAACCGCCTTGTACCGGCCCTGAACCGTCTCCAAGTGCTATAAATAGGTGCCAACGCCTCCTGTACAACACACACCAGAAGGAAGAGCTCCAATTGCTACAAGTCATAGTCTTAGTTAGTAGAGAAGTAGTTCTAGGAGTTGAGCTTCTACGGGTTTTCGAAAGAGTCTTGGTAAGCCTAGAGCTCAGTTATCTTGTATCCTTAGCTTATTTGTAAGACTTAGAGCCTTAATGGAATTACTTTCTTGCCTTTGTTACTTGACTTATAGTCTTGTGTGTTCATCATATGAGCTGTATGTCTTACACCTTAGTTTGGCTGGTGCATGTTATGGCAATGGCCCAATGAATCTCTATGATTGTTCTTTACCTTTCCGTACAATTGGTAAAGATGTATTTCATATTACAAACATGGTGTTTGGGTTATGGAATACCGTTGGGATACCCTACTCCACGTATTCAGAGGTAGGCGGCAGGTGGTGACAGCCCTGTCCGTCCTTTGTAATCCTCGCCGTTCGGGTTTGGGCGTTTGCAGGCCTTAGTGATAAACATCGTGACAGTACCCTTGGATGAGGGGATCCCACGACTCCTCGATTTGTCCTCTAGCATGTATCACTTACTAAGCTTGTATAGGATACACTTGTAATGAATGTAACCCATTTGTAAGAAGTACATAGAATCCCTAGTTCTCTCTTAGGACTTTCATACTAACTAGACTTATATAATGAGCAGTGAAATCTTCTGTGTGTCAACATACTCAATCTTTCATATCATATTATCCCCTGACCTAGTCCTGGTAAATTGATTATGATATAGTTGATACATTGGAAAATATATTACATTGCCATACGCTTTCCCTGAGGAAATAAATACGATACTCTGGAATACTCCCGGGTGAAATGCTATAATGTACTTCTGTGCGCTTACAGAACTTGTATAATGCTAAGATCTATATTAAGGCATCTCTAGTACCATCACTCCAGTAGTGGTGATGCTAAGAAATGCCAACAAGCATTTCTGGCGCCGTTGCCGGGGAAAGCATTGGTCAAAGAATATGTTAACCTCTGTATTAACTTATGTCACAATTAATTACCCTCTCTAGACAGGTTTACCCTTGTCTTGTTTCTCTTTGTGTGGAACAAAAGGTACATCATCGATTCGGCGGAAGAACTCAAAGTGATCCTACAATTTCTGTCAATTGAAATCGAAGTACCTTTGCACCAAGATGGCAACTGAAACTCTCATGATCGATTCAACGTACATCACCATGGTGCAAGCCAAGCCATTTAACGGAAAGGCCATAACAGATGCAGCAGAACATCTCCGACATTTCTCAGCAATATGCAGTCGACTAGCAGGAAGGGCAAAGCAATGGTTATTCCCATTCTCGTTAACAGGTAGAGCACTGCAGTGGTACTACAACCACCAGGCAAAGATGGAGTCTTGGCAGCAGTGCAGGGATTTATTTCTAGCACATAACTGGGGCCCATCCCAGCAAGGAGAAAGCGTATACACTATACCTGCTAAGAGAAAGGTATATGATCTAAGTTCTAGATTCCATGCCTTGTCAGTTGCTGTGAAAAACCAGCTGCGCTTAAGCAAAATTCTAGAAACCCAGTCAGCCGAGTTAGCTGCAGTGGTACAAGAGACCAGTCGGGAAATTTTGGCTAACCATGCAGGAAACAAGAAAGAATCGAACCAAAAGCATGACGGACCCGAAATCAAGGTGATTTATGGATGGAAGCCACAGAAACCACCAGTCACCAACAGCGAGCCACTCCTGCCCCTGCCCAAGGAATTCACACAAAGTGTTAAGGCTCTGAAGGCAATAACATCAGCAACACCTTCTGTGAAGACAACAGAACCAGAGTGGCGTTGCAAAACATCCACATTATCTTCAAATGCGGGGGCCAGATCATCAAGCTAAATCATGACTTGGAGACGTCTGCACTCGACGGACGAAAAACATCGAGTCCTCACCGGTAGGTACATCAGTATGTATCTCATGTTTATTTCACAATGCATATCTATTTTTCAAGCATGTTTAATTTTTTTTCCACAAAATTTTTGCATTTGAAATTTAAACTTTGGAGCCATTTACTTAAATCCTCCTTGGATACCTGGCCACCACTACCCACGCACTCAGAACTTATCACACCTTTGAACCATGTGCCACCCTACAAAGGCTAAGCCTGAACCTAGCTAAGGCTCGGTCGGCCGACCAGGCCGCGTTGCCCGACTCAAAGGTTTGGCCTTTGCAGAGCGCACAACCATCATCACTCACTACCATAGTCACGGATCATAACTTTCAAAGGGGGCATTCAATCATCTCCAAAGACGGTCGGCCGACCAGGTCATGTCGCCCGACTCACGCCTCCCTCTTTTGCAAAGTTTTCAACCGATTCTGCAGACACCAGGTATCCAACGCGATCGTGATCAAATCTTGGCCATTTTGCCTCTGCGGGAGGGTCGGCCGACCCCACCTGGTCGGCCGATCAGTGGTGATCTCCGGCTATAAAAAGCCTTGGCCAGCAGCTTGCTCACTTCGCCCCAACTCGAGCTGCGTTTCGCCCTCGGAGTTTCTCCTCTCCCTCTGTTAGATTCTTAAGTGTTTAGCTCCTAAGTTTGAAAAAATCAATATAAAATTAAAAACTCAATTAAAAATGGACTTCATTTCTGCATAACGGTGCTGTTATTTTCATGCTCAAACTCTTGAACATGTTGTGGAGGTAACCAAAATCCCACAAGAACGCTTTTTTTTGTGGTGTGTCATAACCCACAAGAACGACTTTTGTGGAGGCGTTCACGCCCCGCAAGAACGACTAACTCTTGGACGACTAACTTGCTAATGCTAATCCTTTTGTCTTCCAAGTGTCGTTCTTGTTGCTTGTTGTTTTCTGTGCAGAAATCATGAACATCGTCAGAGGAGTCGTAAAGCAAGCAAAGAAATTGAAGGGGTCAAGTTCGAGGAGGAGCCGACACTCAGGGAGCACTGAGGTGATCTCCTCCAGCACGGAGATCATCGAATCAGCTGGTGGCTCCGAAGAAAGGATGGACAGCCAACACTCCATGGAGATCTCCGAAGACCAGTACTACTACACCGGTGTTGGCGCTACATCCGCAGGAGGCGGTGGCAGCGGTGGCAATGGAGATGGCAATGGGGACAGCTCCAGCAGCAACCAAAACGACGATGATCCTCGCCCGACATTCATCTCCGACGATCAACTCGACATCGAAGAAGGCTACGAACTGGAAGCGTATCAAATTCTTCTGGGTCGCGCTTTTGATCACACGCGTGTGTTCACAAGCGAACTCATGGAGAAATCAGGTATGGCTACTGATTTCGAAACCGTGTGGGGTGCTGTGGGATGGTCGGATTTTGCTCGCATTAACGAGGATGGGTGTCGTTTGTTAACAATCCAATTTCTTGCTACTCTGAGAAAGGGTGAGGAAGGGATTACTTTTCGCTTTTTAAGGGAAGAGTATTTCGTTTCTTGGAGGCAGCTTAGTACCTATCTGGGTTTTAGCAAGCGTTGCAGTTTGGAAGTTGATAAAGTTTTGAGGCATTTTGTGAGAGAATCCTTTTGGCGGGATATCTCGGGTATCACAGATGGCACTCTCCCTAGAACTAGTCACATTCATAATCCCACTCTTCGTTTCATGCACCGCTGGCTTGCTATGACTCTATTTCCTCGAAATGATCTTCGAACCATGCGCATTGATGAATTAAAATTATTATATGCAATGGTTAAGAAGATAAAAGTCTCTCTTGTTGTTTTCATGATTGATCAATGGATGGGTGTTTTTAAGAGGCAAGGTCCCATTGAATGCACTTCTTTGGTTACTCGCATTTTTGAGTCGATGGGCTTTTTGGATAATTATCGAGTCGAGTTCCTTCCGCAGCCTCGCCCAACTCTGGACGAGTCTCATTTTGTTCAGAGTCATCTTGTTACTCATGCCATAGACCAAAAGCTTGTTATGGTTTATCATAATAGCACAACCAGAATTCCGTTGCCAGCACCGGAATACTGGCTGCACAGATGCAAAACACTTTTGTTGGAGTTGCAACAGGAAGGCAGGCAAAGCGTGACAGGGAGGATGACAAGAAGCATGTCCCGACGGGGAGAAGCCGGAGTGCCACAGGCCCAAGCAGCATGGGAGCCTCCAACTCCGCCGTACATACCAGCAGGATCAAACTGGGAGCAGCCGCAGCCGCCTCCACCATACATGGCAGGAGGTTCAGGATGGCATGAAGCGCCACACGCACAATGGAATCCCCAAGACCCGCGCTATCATCAGTCGTCTAGCTCAAGTGGCGGCCCTCCTCCGTTCGACGCCCGACGTTCCTTTTCGGCAAGGGACTGGCGCAGCAGCATGGATGGGTTATCCAACCACATGGGAACCCTAGAGGTAACCACTCACCGTATTGATGATACGTTAACCCAGCATGTGCAGCAGTCGCAAGCTTGGTGGGACCAGTCAGCACAGAACTTCAACACCCTCCAGAACAGCATCCAGGCGGGCAACCAGAACCTAACTGCCTATCTTCGGTCCCAAGGTTTTGACCCGAACGATCCTCGTTACCGCCAGCAGTGAAAAGTCCAGCTTGGGGGAGGACCCCCGTACAGGTAAGTTGTCTGAACCATTCTCTTTGTTTTTCCTTTGCCTTTGTTAAAATAATAATAATAATAATAATAATGAAAATGGAAATGAATGAAAAAATGAAACTCTATTTGGAAGTGATGAGCTTTTGCTATGACTTTCCCAATTTATGCAAGTCTCAATAAGGCAGTCATTTGTGTCTTGAATTTGTTGGCTTAAATTAATGACTTCCTTGGAAACTTAAAACTTGTGGGTAGCAATGCTAAATCTGATTCTAGGTTGTTGGGAGCTATGAGATAATAAGTTAGAGTTGCTTATCTTTACCACAGTGAAACCTGATCCCGGAGATTTTTATTTCAAAAAGAACAAAAGTCTAGACTCCTCAGTGAAGAGTGAAAATCCTACCAGAGCCCCATATTCCAACCACGTACAAAGAGCATGTGTATTTGTTTTGAGTTCTGTCAAGTTCATTGCGATCATTGTAAGATTTACTTCATGCTCTTAAAAATTGGAGTCACGTACACGTCACCACATATGCAATACTTCTATCCTGGAAGTAAGCAGCATGCTTATCACTTGTTCGCTAGAATAAAGTACTCCAAAGAGACTCTTCTCCAAAAATATTTCTAGGAATAAGGCTTAGGCTCCCTATGAAAGCCAAATAAGAGAATAAAAGATATGGACATACGTCTAGTCCATGAAAAAAAAGAGAGAGAAAAAGAAATTATGGACACTGTATAGTCCATGAAAAAAAAGGGGAGCCAAGCTTTATAGCAAAATTTCTAAAGAAGAGAAATTTTCTAAAAGGAGTTCATTCTTCCAGTACCACATATCCACACTTGCACACTCCAATTTGAGTGTATGATTTAATTCTTCATTGATCCTGGATTTGACTCAACAAGATAAGCAATGCATGTGTGAAACAATAGTTTCCCATTTATGAACCCCATTTGTTTATGCTTTTGAGGGAAATTGAGAGGAGTGATGGTAGAGGTTTAAACACAAATGAGCGACTTGAGAGTCACTTGAGGAGTCTTGTGTTTGTCTTTGCAAAAGTCTTTTTAAAAACCTCCGGTGTGATGGTGGAACAAAGGTTTAGGGAAAAGCGCTCTCGCTAAGTTGTTCTTGCTTTCAACCGCTCAAGATGAAGAAAAAGCTAAAAAGCCCCATAAGTGATAAGGTAAAAAGGATGAGTTGATCTTTGCCAACTTAATCAAGTCATGAATTGCTTCCTCATTGAAAATATCTCTTATGGGAAGTAAGCAATTCTGATCCTAAGTTCCTAACTCTCCAAGTTTTGCTCGGGATGAGCAAAGGTCTTAGCTTGGGGGAGTTTGTTGGCGCTTGTTAAGTCATGAATATTTTGTAACGCCAACATGATAAAATGAAATAAATTAGTAATGATCAGTAGGATTTTATTTCAAATAATGTAGTTCCACTTGTACATAGAGATTATTTGATTGCAGGAGATATGGGCCAAAAGATGAAGTAAAACAGGGCCAGGCCCAGGTCGCCCGACCCCATCAGGTCGGCCGACCTGGCCTAGTGTCCACCCAAGCCCAACTTTGGCCATGCAGAAGAAGCACAAGTTAGTGTCATCAAGAACGTTGAATCAATGATGGTTGTATCCAAGGGATGACAAGAAGGATAAGGAGGACTACATGGATTGATGGGCCCACATGAGAATCAACAGTTACTCTGAGGATCCATACCCATCTTCCACGAGAACCAGGGTCCACATTTCAGCGAATCAGAAGAAGATCAAGGCAAACCGTGCCTGGACCAGGTCGGCCGACCCAGTCTAGCCGTTGCGGTCCTCCCTTCTCTGGTGTATCCACACCGTCTTCAGCAGCAAAGCTACACCGTGGATGAGTTCAGTCGGTTCATCTGATGGTCGGGCGACGTCCCCGGATCGGCCGACTCGAGGGTGGGCCCACTCGCCCTCAACCACCTTGTACCGGCCCTGAACCGTCTCCAAGTGCTATAAATAGGTGCCAACGCCTCCTGTACAACACACACCAGAAGGAAGAGCTCCAATTGCTACAAGTCATAGTCTTAGTTAGTAGAGAAGTAGTTCTAGGAGTTGAGCTTCTACGGGTTTCCGAAGGAGTCTTGGTAAGCCTAGAGCTCAGTTATCTTGTATCCTTAGCTTATTTGTAAGACTTAGAGCCTTAATGGAATTACTTTCTTGCCTTTGTTACTTGACTTATAGTCTTGTGTGTTCATCATATGAGCTGTATGTCTTACACCTTAGTTTGGCCGGTGCATGTTATGGCAATGGCCCAATGAATCTCTATGATTGTTCTTTACCTTTCCGTACAATTGGTAAAGATGTATTTCATATTACAAACATGGTGTTTGGGTTATGGAATACCGTTGGGATACCCTACTCCATGTATTCAGAGGTAGGCGGCAGGTGGTGACAGCCCTGTCCGTCCTTTGTAATCCTCGCCGTTCGGGTTTGGGCGTTTGCAGGCCTTAGTGATAAACATCGTGACAGCACCCTTGGATGAGGGGATCCCACGACTCCTCGATTTGTCCTCTAGCATGCATCACTTACTAAGCTTGTATAGGATACACTTGTAATGAATGTAACTCATTTGTAAGAAGTACATAAAATCCCTAGTTCTCTCTTAGGACCTTCGTACTAACTAGACTTATATAATGAGCAGTGAAATCTTCTGTGTGTCAATATACTCAATCTTTCATATCATATTATCCCCTGACCTAGTCCTGGTAAATTGATTATGATATAGTTGATACATTGGAAAATATATTACTTTGCCATACGCTTTCCCTGAGGAAATAAATACGATACTCTGGAATACTTCCGGGTGAAATGCTACAATGTACTGTGCACTTGCAGAACTTGCATAACGCTAAGATCTATATTAAGGCATCTCTAGTACCATCACTCTAGTAGTGGTGATGCTAAGAAATGCCAATAGTTGCTGGAACCATCTCAATATTCCCAAACCTTTGACACTCTTCACAACCTTTGTAGTACCGAAAACAACCAGCTATCATATTTGGCAAATAAAAACAAGCTCTTCTCAAAAGCCACCTCATCTTAGGAGCCGATTGATGTGTACCACAAATACCTTCATGCACTTCACCCATAGCAACCTTAGCTTGATCAGAATCCAGATATTTCAATAATAAATCCTTAGCCGTTCGACGATACAATTCACCATCAACCAAAGTGAATTTAAACGCCCACCGTTGGACTTTTCTGTCACATTTAGGATTCAGTAAATATTCAATAATTTTTATTCTCCAATCAGCAACATCATACTTATTAATTTTAGAATGCTCAATGGATGAAGTGCTGCTGTCGACAGGCAAACCGGTGCCACCGGTTCTGGAATCGGTTTCACCGGAAAATCCGGTACCACCGATTTCGGAATTCGGTGCCACTGGTTTTCCCTAGGCAGAAAACTCGGCTATGCAAAGTGTCGACTTTCTTTCATGAAAATTTCTTTTCTTAACATCATAGCCAAACGTTTGCTGAGCCAGAGCATTAGCCCTTGGATTATCATCTCTTGAAACATGATATATAGAAAATTCATCGAATTGAGCAATCATATCCAAGCATTTATCAAGATATGCATTTAAAAATCCATCAAAGCATTGGTATACCTTATTAACTTGCTGCACAACCAGCAGAGAATCACCAAATGCTTCCACATGTTTTACCCCCATGTCATGCAAAATCTCTTGCCTGAACAATAAAGCTTCATATTCGGCTTGATTATTAGTACAATCATTTTCTAATCGGCTAAGAGGATCAAATTCAGCACCATTTGGTGATATAAAAACAACACCAACACCACAATCGCTCTTACAAAGATCCATCAAAATGCAATTTCCATGGGGTAAAAGTAATATAACCGATATCTAAATCACTATCATTAATGCTATGCTCAACAATAAAATCAGCAACAATTTGGCCTTTCATAGATTTCAAAGGTTCACAAGCCAAATCATATTCAATAAGAGCATAAGCCTATTTACCAATTCTTCCACTCAAAATTGGTCTATGCAACATATACTTAATGATATCGGTTTGACAAACTACTATGCAAGTATTGGATAATAAATAATGCCTCATCTTGGTACAAGCATAATATAATAATAAGCAAAGCTTTTCAATAAATATATACCTTGTTTCGGCATCCAATAATCGACGATTTGCATAGGTAACAATGTGCTCCTTCCCTTCGGTTTCTTGAGTCAAAACAGCCCCAATTACTCGCTCTTCGGTAGCCACACATAATTTAAATGGAACTCTCCTCCTAGGAGCTCTAATCACCAGTGGCGAAGACAAGTAATATTTAATCTTCTCAAATGTTTCTTGCTGTTTTGCCCCCCAAGTAAATTCGGCTTCATCTTTTAACCGAAGAATAGGAGTAAAAGCACTAATCTTCCTAGACAAGTTACAAATAAATCTCCTCAAGTAATTCACCTTGCCCAAGAATTTCTGGAAATCTTTCTTGCATGTAGGAGCTTTAATCTTCTTGATAATATCAATTTTCTTAGGATCTATCTCTATGCCATTCTCATGAATAATAAATCCTAGAAACTTTTCAGCCGACACACCAAATGCACATTTGAGTGGATTCATTTTTAAGCCATATCGACGCATTCTCTCAAAAGCAAGTCTCAAATCAGCCAAATGAGGTTTTAAACCAGCCGATTTAACAACAATATCATTGATATTAACTTCTATGATCAAGCCAAGTAAATCATGGAAAAATAAATTTATAGCCCTTTGGTAAGTAGCACCAGCATTTTTAAACCAAAGGGCATAACTACCCACTCAAATAAACTTACAAAACCTGGATATACAAAGGCCGTTTTGGATATATCCTCTTCAACCATGAATATTTGATTATAACCAGCATTACCATCAAGAAAACGAATAACTTTATGTCAAGAAGCATCATTAATAAGTATGTCGGCTGTAGGCATAGGATATTCATCTTTAGAAGTAGCTCTATTATGATTCCTATAATCAATGCAAACTCTGAGCTTACCAGAATCTTTCTTCTCAACTGACACAATATTTTGATAACCATTCAGCATAACAACAAGGCCTAATAAAATTTGCGTCCAACAACCGATTAATTTCTTCTTTAATCCGGTCATACATATTAGGATTGAAACGCCTAGCAGTTTGTTTTAAAGACCTAAAACCAGGTTTAATAGGTAGCTGATGCTCAACTAACTCGCGGCTTAAACCAGGCATCTCTTGATAATTCTATGCAAAACAATCAAAATATTCTTTCAATAACTCGATTAATTCAGCTTTTTAATCAGCTTTTAAATTTTTGTTTATAAATGTCGGCCTAGGTATAGAACCATCACCAATATCAACCTCCTCTAAAGGATCAGCCGACATGAAACCTTGTCTCAATTTACTTATATCATCAAAATCTTCAATGGCCTCACACATATCGTTCTTTTTGTGCCCGATAGTGCTCAAGTCTCTGCTGCAACCATTCTGAACTATTCATTAATTTATAACAAATGGTTTAGCCAATTCTCAACCAGCTTTAAAACGGCAGGCATGAAGCCGTCTCGAGTACAGCTGATCATCTCATAATCAGAAATATCTAAGCATGTCAAGCACTTGACATGATCATGCATGGACATGGTAGAACCATCAGCCACAACAACACAAGCCGACGTATCTCCATGTACAACCTCAATATCGTCATCAACCCATTGAATAAGAAATTGGTGCAAACTAGATGATACACATGTATTTGCATGAATCCAATCACGACCTAATATTAAACTGAAATTATCTTGGACCTCGGCGACGAAGAAAGCAGTAGCCAATGTCTTGCTCCCAATGGTGAGCTCCATGGAAGCAATGCCCTTAGCACTCATACGCTTACCTCCTCCCACACCACTGACAGTCATGTTGGTCTTGATCAGCTCATCATCCAAACCACCAAGTTTATTATACATAGAATAGGGCATCAAATTAACAATTATCTCGGTATCAACAAGCATACAAGAAACTAGCCTCCCATTGATATGTCCTTTGATGTACAGCGCCTTCAAGTGATTTTTAGAATCCTTTGGCCTTTTAAATATAGCTTTTTTGGGCCAAAGTCCAGATGAGCCATCTCTTCCTCAGGAATGATGTAATAATCTGAAGAAAGATGCACCACATTAGCATCAACATTCATGCGGTCAGGTGATGAATCATAATCAACAAGTTGTTCATCAAACGAAGAAGTGACAGAAATTTCAGAAGCAATACGAGATGGCCCTGGATCAGCAGAAACCAGTGCCACCAGATCCAAAATCGGTGCCACCGGTTTTGGCGCAGTAGCAAACACCGAGGCAGGTAAAACCGGTTCCCCCGGTTTAGAATCTGGTTCCAGTGGATTTGGCACTGGAGCTTCATTGATCTTCAATTTCCACCCTTTGCCTGAAGGAATCATGGACCTGTACTTGTTGAAGTTCTCCTCCCTCTTCTTCTCCAGTTCCTTCTCCTTCTGTTCTTGAAAGCAAAGTCGCTGCAACTTCCTCTTTTGTGTGCGTGTCAAACCTGGAGGACTCCATCTTGGCAAGAAATATTTAAATTTATCAATTTCAACTTTCTTATCCTCACCAAGATCTGCAGCAACATCTTCCTAGACTGATGCTTTAGCCTCATCACCAATCATAA
>CM014273.1:42962787-42986090 GCA_004135705.1 Alloteropsis semialata
AATGGCGGCGGGCTTGTCAATACGGGCAAGCAACGCATAGGGCCTCGCCGCCACGGGGAGCCAATGCTCTACCCATGACGCCCGCGGAAGCTGCTGAGGTCTTGTTTGAGACTCCTTTTGCACATGCGCCGGAGATGAGGCCGAGACACTCGAGGCCCGTTGTGTGGCCATGGATCAGAGTACGTAGAGAACGATAATGTACTAGGCTGTAGGCTATAATGTGACAGCTACCCTCACCGGCTTCGATCGGAGCCTTGGACAGCGTTTTATAGGCACGGAAGGCTATAGTACTATTCTGCACTCAGCAATAGTTTACTAACAGTCAGCAATAGTTGACGGCATGTTAATACTTATAATGGCTTAGCAGGCTGGCCACCGGCTGCTTAGTTGAAGACTGCAGCAAGTTAGTTGAACGCTGAACTACAACATATCTATAATTATTCGGGCAGACCGGGTCTCATACAGTAATATACTCATTCCCTCTCAAATTGTTATTCAAATTAAGTTTCTTCTAAGTCTAAATTATCTACCTTTGATTAATAAGCTAATAGAAAAATAACATTTGGATGAACGATCGCTTAAATATATTAGCTAATAGAAAAAATAACATTTGAATGAAGGTTCGCTTAAATATGTTAGCTTATATTAGTTTGTCCTAATAAGTAATATAAGCCAATTAGTCAATTGGATGAACGATCGCTTCAATATATTAGCTAATAGACAAAATAAAATTTGGATAAATGATCGGTTTAAAAATAACATTTGGATGAATGACCGCTTAAAAAAATAACATTTTGTATTGGATGAATGACCGCTTAAAAAAATAACATTTAAAAATTTGTATTTCTTTTTTGCGAAAACCAGTGCAAACACAGACGCTTAGACACATACACTCACCCCTATGAATACACACACGGAAAACCTATCCCTATGATCACCTCGGAGAGACTCGGTATGTAACGTCGTTTATCACTCAATGAATAGTATCGATTAAATCCTAAAATAAAACTAGGAAAATAGACACATGTCCCGAGTCCTAGACTCGAACCTAGGTGGATAGAATCCACCACAAAAAATCTACCAACTAAGCTATGTTTAGTTCGCATATTTAAAATGAATTTGAACAAGAACTAAGCTATGTTTAGTTCGCATATTTAAAATGAAAACAAGGGCGGATACAATAATCCCTGCCTGCGGGTGCTGCAGCTCGGGTCTATCTTGTTAAACTTTATGTATTTGCATGTGTAACATAGTGCAAATCAGCTCACATAGCTGATAGCTCTAATCAACTCATTTATCTCTATATAAGATCAATATATCACTGGTCTAGTCTTGCATTTCAGGGTCGAAGGAGTACGCGCATGTAAAGCATCTGTAATTATCGGTTTGATATATGTGCATGCAACCTTCCTTTCCATGTTCCAACCCACATGTTTTTGACTTTTATTGGTCAGATGTGCATGCACGTCATTATCAGTTTAGAATATTGCAAATTCAATACTGAAGCCATTAGAACGCGCCTGCTGGGTCACGTGTTTGACAGACTACTAATTCATTCAGGTGCCAAAGTTGATTTCGCTTTCTAATAATGTTCCAGCCTCGTGTCCCCAAAATAAACAGATAATTTTGTATTCTATTCATCGAACTCAAATTTTTGACATTTTGGACTTCTTCAAATCTAAACGGAAATAGAAAATTGGATCCACCACATTTTGCTGGAAAGAAAAAAAATCAGGCGAAAAACCATAGAGAATTAAACAGCAAAATATTAGGGGCTGTGGGAATGGCTGGTTTTGTTGAGCCGAAGCTTCTTTCCAAGATCCAATAACTTGTATTGCACAAATGCAGCCCAGTGAGGTGTTAGCTGCTCATATCCTCCGGTGAAAGTTGGCGTTTTTTCTCGAAATATTTTTTGTAGAGTTTTTTCTTAAATCTCTGAAATTGTTTTGCCATCTTTGAAAGAGCCCAAGCCTTCATTCTAGCCACAGTTCCTGCTGGTACTGTGAAATGTTCCTGTAGCTGCTGCTAGAGCATATCTTTCTCTCATTGAGGGACAATATTTGTATCATCTTGGAATGCTGATTGGGGTGTAATCTCTGACAGGAACCCAGCATAGATTTGTCATCTTCCTTGCAACGTTAGCTAGGACAATTGGTTTGCTTGTATTGTCCACTTGTGTGACAATATATCTAGCATTTCAACTTTTTTAAAAATTAGAGAAAACGAAAGAAAAAAAGAAGACACAAAAGGGCGCAACACAAATTCGAACCAACCACCAGATCTGCCACTAGGGAGGGTATGAGCAAACCCACTCTTGTTCATACCCAAATCCAAATATATATTATCCAATCCTCACCCTCCCAATTCTTACCCATATCCGATAGATAATTCCTATTGTACTAGATACTAGTAGTATCTAATGGATAAATAGTTTTCTCCCCATATCCTACACTCCCCATTTCTAATGGATAAGCAATTTTTTGTTCATACCCTCTCCATTTGACGTGGGTATGGATTTGGGTATGAATTATAGATACCCAGCAACAGGCCTACCAACAACCTCTGCCTTAGGGAGCATACGCACTACCACCGCAACGCTATTCCAGCTTGAAGTTGATGCGGATCCTGCAGCCTCTTTAGGTGCTGGCGCATGTCCAACTACTTCCTACCATGCGGCACTGACCTACCTGCCAAGCAGCGTTGCCACGGATCATGCAAAGGGCAATCCGCATGCGGCCAGTTAGACCAATCAGGTCGCTACACATGGTAGATCTAAAATGAGGAACACATAAATAGTTGATATTTCTCTTTTTAATCCCAACTTTAAAATTTCTAACTAGTATTTCTCCCTTATATTAACACCAAATTTAATAATTTTTTCCTACTTTCTTCAAAAATTATGCTCCTTCATTTAAAGCCATTTATTATATGTTAATTGCTATATATGGGTTCTTTTCAAGATTGGACGACCCAAAGCATAACCACAAAAGTTACAACCGCGGCACGGGTCGTCCCTTCGAAACCTTATATGCTCTTTCGCAAACCCAGCCAAGTTCTCTCTTGCTCTTTGCCGCTGCCGCCCAACCGCCCAGGCGTCCACCCCTGTTCTTGCTCCATCCTCTCCCAAACCCTCCTCTCTCCTTCCCTTCCTAAGATCCGCGTGCTGCTCCCCACGTGCGGCCAGGTGAGCTTGAGCTTCACCGGCCAAGCGGCGCGAGCTCTGCGTGGGGCGGGCAAGATTGAGCTCCACCGCCCGCGGGTCCCCATGGCCAAGACAGAAGGCGCTCCTCGCGGGGCGTCGAGGAGCGTTGACCCTTGGATGCCGAGGACGCCGCGCACACCGCGTCGCTGCAGGCGATTGGTAGAGCAGTTGCCGGACTACTTCTGTGTGGCGCGCACGTGCGACCGGCACTACTGATGTGCAGTACCACTAGCACCATGCTCCTTGGGTGTCTTTCCATTTCAATAAGATCCCCTTTTAAAGGCTCTTTCCAATTTGTGAAATTGATGGGATATCATGGCGAGTTGGATGGATCTCATAGCTGGTGAATCATTTTCTTAGTGTTCCGTCGGATCAAATTTGGTGTTGATTGAATTTGCTTTGCTCAGTTTATTGTAACGATCTCGTTCAGTTCAATTCACGTTCAACCAGCGGTTCGGCGCTTGCTAATTACTATTTTGCTGGTGTAATGCAAGGAACTTCTGCCATATAAGTGTACCAATAGTCTCCATCAGAGTGTGTTCCATCACCAAACGGTACCAAAGGTGTACAACTGATGTAGTCCTCATGCTTTCGAGCATCGTATGTCCTTCATTATTCTTAGTCTCATCCTAAAATGGTTAGCGACCAAAAATACCCGAAGTAGCATACTATGTTAAAAATATGTTCTTACTATTATTGTTTATAAGAGAAAGTTATTACTTTTTTTGTTTATGATAATCTGGGGTATCTTCCTACACTGGTTTGTTTATGGTCACAAGCTTGACCATGGGATCCTTGCAACCTTCATTGGCGATGTAGTTCCCAGCTTCACCGCCAATTGTTGATTCATCATCAAAGTTCTAGCTGTAAGGTTAGTGTCACAGTGCAACAAGTTTTACAAAGAATGTGATAAGCATTTACATCCATTCTTATGAAGAATTACGAAATAGAGCTCAAATGAGGATGTAAAACTTGTAGCACAGGCACAAGAGATTGTCTAGAGATTCATGGATGGGATCTCTTCTTTTTGTTTTTTGAACTCCAAAGTCGATCGGTCATGTTGTTCATAGCCCAAGAGTGCTACTAAGAGCACCAGAATGAGGTTAGAGGGCTAGAGGAACAAGCCCTGGATTTTATTGAGGAGATGCTGGTTATTCAGTTTCATCAAGTTGAAGCGAATGGGGAAACAAACATCATCTCCTTGAACGGGTGAGTTTGTAACCAGAAGAAGTGAAAGGCTTTGAAAAAGTGTGGCTCTAAGAACTCACCCATTGGAACAAAAAAGTTTCGAGATTAAAAAAGGCTCCACGTTAACCAAAGGATAAAAGAAAGAGAAATGATAAAATAAAAGGATACACGACTGAACTAGGTTGGAAGACAGATACAACCGCTCCCCGACAAGCTGAAATTTCTTAGCGTCGCCCCCGGGTTTATATTTCCTGGCAACGGCACTAGAAATGCTTGTTGGTATTTCTTACGTCGCAAATGAATTCGCAAGCGCACGGATATACCGTTGTAGCATTTTACCCATGAGTATTCATGGGTATCATATTTTCTCAGGGAACAGATGTACAAAGATCTTCTAGGTAGTCACCCCAAGAAGACAAAAAAGGTCAACTAGCCTCGGTAGCAGGTTTGTCTACAGATCGAGATCCTAGGATATGTTACAGATCGACAAAAAAGGTCAACTGGCCTCGCCCACTTTCTACAACTATAGCACCGGAATGCCTCTAGGCCTCGGCGTAGTTCTTTTCTCTCTTTCCTCTTGATGTGTGTGGAATGAATTGTGGAATGCATTGAGAGAGGGGTTGAGGGGTCCTATTTATAGTGGAGGTGGAGGCCCGGGAATATTTCCTGTCCTTCTATTCTTGCTCCTCTCCTCCCCCATGAAGCAATCCAGATTCACATGCCAAAACCCACTACTGGCCTCGGTCCTCACGCCAGGCGCTTCGCATCTCGTGATGAGGACATTGACAAGCTGATCATACACGCGTCATGGTCTTTCCTAAGTTGCAATTCGTCCCCAACTCAGCTGTCACGTCCGTCTCGGATTCAGCCGACACCCCTGCACGGTTTTGGCGATATCTCCTTCATACAACATCAAAACGAGCCGATCTTTGATGCGCTGGAAAGGAGATGACGACGCCGTCGTTTTGGTTCTGGTACCAGGTCCAGAACATTCGTGGCTCACCCTGTGTGACCACGACAAGGTGCTGTGTCATCGTTTTGGGTCATGTCGGACCTTCGTATCGTGTCAGGACTTAAGCCCAAGTTGTGGGCGCCCCCCTGGTTGCCCCCAACCTTAGGTCACCCCTTTAGGGTATAAAACTCAGCAGTCACCACCACTTTAGGTTTGGCATTTTGTTTAGTTAAGTTTTCGAAGTCGAAACTGTGATAGGTTCATTGTAAATGTGGCGACAAGTCCGTTTATAGTGATCCAGGGCCCCTGTTCTTGTTCTACAACCCTGTGGCGATTAGTCCTTTATTGATCAGAGCTTGAACACCTCTCATATTTGCTTTATACAGATCTGCAATTTCAGATTGCGTGTTTATCATTCTCTTGCTTGTGTTCTTCGATTCGCTTGCGGGGAAAGCCTTCTCGACGAGGTCAGTCAAGTTGTGCTTGATTGATAACTAGCGGAGCAGTGGTGTAACGGTTGCAGGGTTCGAATCATGTCTGATTTGAAGCCGGATCGCCAACGTCGAGTTCTCCATCAATCGAACTTACCCTCTACCTCTCGGAAGATCGGTCATCCCTTATCAAGTGGTATCAGGATTCCAGGTTGCCCGTGAGGTATTATCGTGTGCCATTTAGATTCATTTGTGTTCATCCCCTATAGTCCATAAAAATCCCTGAAAATATTTACTTTCCACTGTCTTATCGCCCTGTTTAGCCTTGCAATTTCATTTTCAGATTCGCTATGTTAACTTTGTATCCGTGGTTGAGTCTTGTTGCTGGTTTAGGTTGTGTTCGTCTTCGTAGTTCAATCGCCCATCGCTGTGTTTTTGTTTCCGTCGCTGTCCTACTCCACCTTTACCCAGATCACAAGTCGATCTCCCACATAATCGACATGCCCTCAATAGCTGCCTTTGTGTGAACTCTCACCGCGCCAGCCCTAGATAGGTTGCTAGCCGCTTGCTTTCCCCCATTATCACAGCCCCTCGTTTGATTCATCTGGTGAATACCTACTGCTGCTTCCAGGGAGGAACTTGCCCTTGGATTGCTTGCTGAGAAGCTTTGCTCAGCCGTGATTAGCGTTGGGAGGATAGGGAAGCTTTGCCCTAGCCGCCGCCACCTAGTGTGCCTGCGAAAAAATATAACTTGAGATACCATATATAAAACAGGCATAACTTTTCGCTCGGTGCTCCGTTTTTGCTGAATTTTTAATAGCAGCTTGGCAAAAAAAAAGTTGCACATACGGTTAACCGCTTTGTCAGTTTTGCTGTTCTCAAAAAATTAAAAAAATAGGAAGGCCAACTTTTTGGACTTTCAAGCTCCAGCATGATTTTCAGAGAACGTTCCGGAATTTCTGTGGACCACATCCTATCTCTGTTTAAGGTGTCAATTTTTGTGGTTCAATCTTTTTTCACCCCAGTCTAGAGAAAATATAAAAAATAGTTGAAAAAATAAAAAATCTTGTTTCCTACTAGTCTGGAGGAAAATTCAAGGGAAATCGGGGAAAAGATTAAAAACGATTGCAGAAGTTTTTGTGTGCTTGTTCTTTGAGGTTTATCAATCGTTCTTTGTTCTAACTTGTTGTGCTACATCTAAGGACACATCTTAGCCAGCAATTGAGACTTGTGCTTTGGATACTTATTGAACTTTGCTATTGAAATTTGCTAATCCTTACTACATATTGTGCCTGCCCAAAAGCTCTACATATACTTCTGTCAGCACAGATTTTTCATGTAGCTGTTACACTCAAGCTTGACAATAGATTGTGCCTCCAATTGGCTTTGGTAAGAACACTTGCAAGACGGTGGTAAGCCGCTTGAGATATTGCTTTCCACTTTCCACCAATACATAGTCGCTGTTAGCTGACAGGGATAATACTTTTGTGTTGTCTTTTCCTGTCTTCTAACCATGTCAGGGACAGAGTACCAACTGATTTGAAGGATTGCGTGGCCAAGGACTAGCTTACGAAGCTTCTTGCTGATGAGCGCACCTACATGACCGGGAGGTTTGATGAGATGATGCGCAACATTACAAATCTGGTCACTCGGATGGAACATGTTGAACGACGACCCCCTCCTGGGCGATGCCGTCCTCCTCCTCCTCCTCCTCCTGAGGGTGCAGAAGAAGAAGAGGAAGAGGAAGAGGTACTTCATCATGATGACCGTGATAGGGATCGCCTTCATCGTAATCGTTATGGCATGAGAGGTAACAATCGTGGTAATAATGATCTTTTTGCTAAAGCTAAATTTACCATGATCCCTTTTGCTGGCAATGTTGATCCTGAAGCTTATTTAGATTGGGAACTTGCTGTTGAGCAGAAATTTAATTCTCATTTAGTTCTTGAGGAGCATAGAGTTAGAATTGCTACTAGTGAGTTTAGTAGTTTTGCTTTATTCTGGTGAAATGATGTTTTCACTGCTAATCAACCAAATGCTATACCTCAGAATTGGAATGCTTTGAAACAACGCATGAAAATCTTGTTTTGTTCCTCCTTATTATCAGTGTAACTTGAGATTAAAATTGCAAACTTTGACTCAAGATACTAAAAGCGTAGGGGAATATTATCAGGAGCTTATTATTAGTTTAGCATATTGTGATATTCATGAACATGATATGGATACTTGTGCAAGATTCTTTGGTGGTTTAAATTGTGAAATCCAGGATATTCTTGATTATAAAGAATGGACTCGTTTTGCACAATTGTATCATCTTGCTCTTAAAGATGAAAGGGAAGTACAAGGACGAAGCCAACAACACTCTTTCAGTTCCAACACTACTCGGACCTTTTCACAACGTCCGGCAAATGACAAGTTCAAGACCCATATTGCTAAGCTACCAGCAACACCGAGTGCCACTACACCTGCTTCCGATGTGAGCAGTTTGTCGCCTTTGCCTCCTTTGTAGTTTCTGGCGCAGAGGAAAGGTGATTCACCTGGTGCTACTACAAGCCACTCTTCCCATTTAAGAAGGGGAGGATGATGTGGACATCGCCATGCTGAACATACACGCATCATGGTCTTCGCCATTGCAATTCGTCCCCAACTCAGCTGCCACATCCGTCTCGGACTCAGCCGACATCCCTGTACGGTTTCGGCGATATCTCCTTCATACGACATCAAAACGAGGCGATCTTTGATGCATTGGAAAGGGGACGACAGTGCCGTTGTTTTGACTCTGGTCCCAGCTCCAGAGCATTCATGGATCATCCTGTGTAATCACGACAAGGTGCTACGTCACCTTTTTGGGCCATGTCTGGCCTTTGTATCGTGTTGGGCCTTAAGCCCCAGTAGTGGGCGCCCCCCTCCCTGGTCGTCGCCATCCCTAGTTTGCCCCTTTAGGGTATAAAATGCAGCAGCCGCCACCACTTTAGGTTTGGGGTTTTGTTTAGTCAAGTTTCCAAAGTCGAAACTGTGATAGATTCATTGTAACTGTGGCGACAAGTCTGTTTACAGTGATCCAGGCCTCCGTTCTTGTTCTACAACCCTGTGGTGATTAGTCCTTTGTTGATCAGAGCTTGAACACCTCTCATATTCTTTTTATACAGATCTGCAATTTTAGATTGCGTGTTTATCATTCTCTTGCTTGTGTTCTTCGATTCGCTTGCCGGGAAGCCTTCTCGGCGAGGTCAATCAAGTTGTGCTTGGTTGATAACCAGCGGAGCAGTGGAGTAACGGTTGCAAGGTTCGAATCGTGTCTGATTTGAAGCCGGATCACCAACGTCGAGTTCTCCACCAATCGAACTTACCCTCTACCTCTCGAAAAAGATCGGCCAGCCCCTTATCATCTCGCCCTCCCACCCTCAGTCTTCGCGCCTGGGCCCACGCTTTGCTTCCCGCGTGCCCCCGGCGGTGAGTCTTCGTTACTTGTAGCTATTAATTTTGCCACTTTGCTGTAGCAACATGGATTGTTAGATGGGCAAGAAAGTTATGTCTTATTATTCTACATCATGCGAACCTATCTAGCATTAAAGGTTATTAGAAAATATGGATTTACTGGCTGATCGTTCGCTGTAACTATTCACCGACTCATGATCCATTGATATTTATCTATCTTTACCAACTAACATCAATTGCTAATTTGGTGTTGTGATGTAGTGACTGGAGCTGAATGCTGGAGTTGCAACTCTGAATCATGGAGCTATATCAAGTGAGTGTTGCCTTGCCTTTTCCACTCTTGTTACTAGATTTTGTGTTATTCTCTAGAGGAGATTCAATAAACTAATTGGATTCCTTCCTATACTGCTCGTGCCTAAAATTTAAGTTTATGTACCATTGCTTATCTGATCCAATATACCATGGGCATAAGATTGTGCGCTTATGTGACATTGCATGTTTACCGTTTACTTACTAAGATATATTGTTAGCAACCAGCAGGCAGCAATGGATGGCTTGTCAAAGCAACTGGAGGAAGCAGAACAAACATGGACAAGGGACAAAGAAGAGATGAGCAAGAAGTATGCTGACTTGGATTCCAAACTAGAGCTTTTGTTGGGTCAAAATCGACCAAGCTAACTGTAATGGTGGTATGCTAGATTTTATTGGAACCAAACTTTTGCAGGCGCAACCTATCAAAATCGACCAAGCTAACTGACAGCTGGAAATTTTTGTATGTCTTATGGGCTGAATTCTGGTAAAATTGGCACATGTTAGAGTGCCTTGTGTGTACTGGTAGCGATTTTTGGTGCCGCTACAGCTAGGAATTTTTGTATGTCTTGTGGGCCGAATTCCTGTCAAATTGTTAATAAGATTGTTTATAACTTGAATCTATAATTCTGGTAAAATTGGTTGATAAACTTTGTATGTCTTGGGGGCTGAATTGATCATTCTGATAAATGGGCTGAATTTCTTGTGCGCTACCATAGAAGCATATAGCAACACCATAGTCCGTTATGGTACCCTCTATGAATATAGCAACATCGTATTCCATTGCACCACCCTCTATGCATATAGCTACGCCCTACTCTCTGTGTGTATAGCAATGACATATTCCGTTGCAACAGGGCTTAAGGACATAGCAACGAGTAGCACTTCGTTGTGATATCCTCTTATAAATAGCAACACAATATTTCGTTGCGCTACCCTGTAAGCATATAGCAATGCTATATTCCACCGCGACATCCCTATAGCATATAGCAATGACTAGAACTTCATTGTGATATCCTATTATCCTATTGCAATGTCATAGGCATCGTATTGATACAAAACTATTATGCCCTGGTGGTTGCAATAACAACTATAGCAACGATGCTAGATTGTTGCAATTACCACTATTGCAATACCAATGATTGTTGCTACCTCTTGTAATTGCCACGCCACACGTCGTTTCAACAAGTCACAGGTATTGCAACGCCTTACAAAACAGATGCAATACCCTATCGCAACACCATTTTATGCAACGGCTTGAAAATTCTAGCAACACCCAAAAACTGCCGTAGTACTTCCCAATTGAAACGAAGAGACCTCTATTGCAATGATTTTGAGGCATTGCGCCAGTGCAAAAACTTTGTACTGGATGTAAGTGATGAAATATTTCAAATGGAGAATAATGAAGTCATATATGTTGATGGTTTTTGTTGACGCTTTTTCTGGCCAGCACACTGAGATATGCACTAGCTCGCGCGGATCCGCAATGGATCAATCACCGGCAGCGCTCCTTGCTAAAACTGGTAAAACCGGTTTGGGAAACCAATAAAACTGATTTCCTAGGGTTTGCTACGTCGACCTACGAACGCCGGCCCGGGAGGGACCCCATCAGGGCTGGCGCGCCTAGGGTTGTTCTAAGATTGGCAGGTCACTCAGAACGTCGTCAAACGCCGTAGAGACGAAGTACGAACAGAAAAGAGGGTTGGAAAAGCTAGGGTTTGAAAGGATAAAAAGTAAAGATACTTGTATTTGATCAATTGGATAAACCCTCAATCGACTGTGGCCCTTTATATTTATAGTGTGGGGAGGTCTTGCCCTACAAGAAAAGCCCTATTACATATTCTGTTGCAACAGGGCTTAAGGACATTGCAACGAGTAGCACTTCGTTGTGATATCCTCTTATAAATAGCAACGCCATATTTTGTTGCACTACCCTGTAAGCATATAGCAACGCTGTATTCCACCATGAATCCCTATAGCATATAGCAATGACTAGAACTTCATTGTGATATCCTATTATCCTATTGCAATGTCATAGGCATCGTATTGATACAAAACTATTACGCCCTGGTGGTTGCAATAACAACTATAACAACGATGCCAGATTGTTGCAATTACTAGTATTACAATACCAATGATTCTTGCTACCTCAATTAATTGCCACGCCACACGTCGTTTCAACAAGTCACAGGTATTGCAACGCCTTACAAAACAGATGCAATACCCTATCGCAACACCATTTTATGCAATGGCCTTAAAATTCTAGCAACACCCAAAAAGTTTTGCAGTACTTCCCAATTGAAACGAAGAGACCTCTATTGCAACGATTTTGAGGCGTTGCGCCAGTGCAAAAACTTTGTAGCGGATGTAGGCGATGAAATATTTCAAATGGAGAATAATAAGGTCATATATGTTGATGGTTTTTGTTGACACTTTTTCTGGCCAACACACTGAGATATGCACTAGCTCGCGTGGATCTGCAACGGATCGATCACCGGCAGCACTCCTTGCCAAAATCGGTAAAACCGGTTTGCGAAGCCAATAAAACTAATTTCCTAGGGTTTGCTGCGTTGACCTACGAACGCCGGCCCGGGAGGGACCCCGTCAGGGCTGGCGCGCCTAGGGTTGTTCTGAGATTGGCAGGCCACTCAGAACGCCGTCAAACGCCGTAGAGACGAAGTACGAACAGAAAAGGGAGTTGGAAAAGCTAGGGTTTGGATGGGATAAAAAGTAAAGATACTTGTATTTGATCGATTGGATAAACCCTCAATTAGCCGTGGCCCTTTATATTTATAGGGTGGGGAGGTCTTGCCCCGCAAGAAAAGCCCTATTACAACTCGGACCCAAAAAGGAGTCTGAACCTACTAGGACTCGGGGAAAACCGGTTCCACCAGTTTCCGAATCTGGTTTCCAGACTGGCTTCAGAAGAAAATCAGTTCCTCCGGTTTCAGAATCCGATGCTACCGGTCCTTCCTGCCCAATTGCTCTCGTGCCAATTTTGATTGTCAACATATGCCCCCCTGTTTTTTGGTAAAGTTTGCATACCAGAAAATATATTAGCACGAAAAAATACTCCTGAGGGCGATGTTTAAACAAAATCCATTGGCCTTTTCATTCTAAGGACGATATTCAACATTATCAGCCATGTAAACTAAGCTTCCTGCCAAACACTTGGATAATATTTCTTCAAATACTTTCCGTTAAGAGTTCTTGGCAGCCGCTGACCTTGCAAAGTCTCCACCATATAAGAATTACTAAAGATCACCTTTATCACCTTGTACGGCCCTTCCCAACTTGGAGACCATTTGCCAAACTTATTGCTCTTCGATCCTACAGGTAGAATTATCTTTAGAACCAAGTCACCGACTTGAAGAGATTTTTCTTTTACCTTTTTATTGTAGGCTTTAGCAACTCGGATTTTATCCTTCTCAATTTCCTTCAAGGCCATCAACACTTATCGATCACCTCATCAATATTATCCATCATCAAGTCATGATAACCAACACATCAAGATCATTTTTCTTGGCCAACCTATAGGCACCCAGATTTACCTCAACAGGTAAAATGGCTTCTTGACCATATACAAGCTCAAAAGGAGTAACTTTAGTAGCACCATGTCTAGATATTCGATGAGCCCACAAGGCTTTAGACAAAACCTCATGCCACGTTCTAGGATTTTCATCTATTTTCTTCTTAATGAGCTTAATCAAAATCTTATTACTAGACTCGGCTTGACCATTAGCCTCAGCATAGTATGGAGATGAATTGTGTAATTTAATGCCATACATCTCAACAAACTCACAAACTTCTTTTGATACAAATGAAGTTCTTTGATCACTAGTCAAAGTTTGTGGAATGCCAAATCTATGGATAATATGCTTAGTAATAAACTCAATTACCTCCCGATGTGTCATATTCTTCAAAGGAACTGCTTCGGTCCACTTCATGAAATAATCAGTAGCCACTAACACGAAACGATGTCCCTTTGATGAAGGAGGATGAATCTGTCCAACAAAGTCCAATCCCCATCCTCGAAAAGGCCAAGGTTTGATAATAGGATGTAATAATGCTCCTGAAACCATCTGAACATTTCCAAACCTTTGACACTCTTCACAACCTTTGTAGTACCGAAAACAATCAGCTATCATATTTGGCCAATAAAAACAAGCTCTTCTCAAAAGCCACCTTATCTTAGGAGCCGATTGATGTGTATCACAAATACCTTCATGCACTTCACCCATAGCAACCTTAGCTTGATCAGAATCCAGACATTTTAATAATAAATCCTCAGCCGTCCGACAATACAATTCACCATCAACCAAAGTGAATTTAAACGCCCACCATTGGGCTTTCTGTCACATTTATGACTAGGATTCTGTAAATATTCAATAATGGGCATTCTCCAATCAGCAACATCATACTTATTAATTTTAGAACGCTCAATGGATGAAGTGCTGCTGTCAACAGGCAAACCGGTGTCACCAGTTCTGGAATCGGTTTCACCGGAAAATCCGGTACCACCGATTTCGGAATCCGGTGCCACCGGTTTTCCCTGGGCAAAAAACTCGGCTATGCAAAGTGTCGGATTTTTTTCATGAAAATTTCTCTTCTGAACATCATAGCCAAACGCTTGCTGAGCCAGAGCATTAGCCCTTGGATTATCATCTCTTGAAGAATGATATATAGAAAATTCATCGAATTGAGCAATCATATCCAAGCATTTATCAAGATATGCATTTAAAAATCCATCAAAGCATTGGTATACCTTATTAACTTGCTGCACAACTAGCAGAGAATCACCAAATGCTTCCACATGTTTTACCCCCATGTCATGCAAAATCTCTTGCCCGAACAATAAAGCTTCATATTCAGCTTGACTATTAGTACAATCATTTTCTAATCGGCTAAGAGGATCAAATTAAGCACCATTTGGTGACATAAAAACAACACCAATACCACAACCGCTCTTACAAACCGATCCATCAAAATGCAATTTCCATGGGGTAAAAGTAATATAACCGATATCTAAATCACTATCATTAATGCTATGCTCAACAATAAAATCAGCAACAGTTTGGCCTTTCATAGATTTCAAAGGTTCACAAGACAAATCATATTCAATAAGAGCATAAGCCCTGTTGAGGCCATAATACCAGGGTGCCCGATCACGTGGATTACTGACTACCGACTCTGAACGAAGAAGACTCCGAACAAGACACGATGACTGGATCGCAGAAGGAAGGCCCGAAGATGGTTAGAGTCCTACTAGGTTTAGGTCTGTTTTGTCTTGTAAGGTACGTCTCCCTGGATATAAATAGTGGAGGGTCCTGCATGTAGAGGGTATCTCCAATCTTAGCCAAAACACCCGAGGGTACTTGTTACGCAATTGTAATTTGTACTCGCCGAAATAATACAAGCAGCAACTGGACGTAGGGTTATTACTCGATCTCGAGGGCCCACGAACCAGTATAAAATCCCATGTCTTTCTGTTCATCCACTGTGATCAATCTTCGCACGAAGCGGGGTGCTTGCCGGACAAATATCTGCCGAGTACAACCTCGACAGAGGTGCGCCAAGTAGGGGCCCTCGCGTGAAGAAAGATCATGCCGATCGTCAACGGAGTCTGGATCGCCGACGCGTCGAGTTCATCAATGCCCTACATGCCCAGTTCTGTCAAGTCAGAGGCCATCGGGAGTTCTGCCTCCGCTTTCGATCTCTACGCTCACAGCCATCTAGTGCCTACACAGGAGATCCACTTCGGGGATCTCGTGTTCGAGCATCAAGGCGATTACGAGCTCAAGCTGACAGGGATCTATGATCCCGATCTCACATGCGCCGGTCGGGAAGTTTTCGCCACCTTCACGGAGCCAACTCCCGACGACATTGCCGATCGCACTGCACAGTTGGATCTTGACTACAGTGGATCTAGCGATGGGTCGAAACAGCCCGAAGACCGCCGCATCCATGTGCTAGCTACAAACGAGAGCGAGGCTGCCGCCGAGTCCTCCAACTCGCGCAGATCCATACCTCCTCCGCGTCTCAGCAACGCACCAACTCTTCAAACGGCTAAAACACGTACACAGCAGGTCGCGTCCTCACTGGCTCCTCGAAATCTCAACAACGATTTCTGGGCAGTCGAGCAGGACGACCTGCAGCTCTGAACCCTCTTGGAGACGATGGAGGCAATGGCCGAGGGAACCTCGATGGCCACCATCGCCAAGAAGGCTCGGGAAGTAGCGGATAAGGCCAAGGAGCGCCTCAAGGCCGCCGCTGCCGCACCACCGGGTCCGTCAAACAGGCCTGGTGAACCACAACCGGTTTGCTCCCGATCTGTTAACGGACGACTCCGCTATCGCCCGCACGAAGGGCGTGACATGAGGCCGTAGCTCGAACGCAACCGTTGCACTCGCGACGCTCGGGAAACTCTCAGCTACAATCGAGATTACCGAGCACGTGAGGGCTACTACCGGTCCCATCCAGATTCGCCACCACATGACTCCCAGTATGGCTCATGAACCTGCCCGAGGCCAGCATCAAGTCATGGAGCCACCTCCGGGAGACTTTCGAAGCCAACTTCCAAGGCACCTACAAACGCCCTGGACACGAAGGAGATCTGCTCAATTGTGTGCAGAAACCTGAAAAGTCCCTCTGGGACTACATCCCCGACATGGTGGATGATCGTGTGATTGTGGCCTTTAATCAGGGCTGCAAGGACGAGCAAACGGTGGAGGAGCTTGCCAAGAAGAACCCGAAGACGGTGGCTGAGCTCTACGGGATCCTGGAAGAGACCGCCAAGATGGCGGATGCCCGAGCACGAGTCCATCGAAAGCCCGAACAAAGCCAGCCAACTGGGGAAGGCAAGAAAAAGAATAAGCACAAGAACAAAAAGCGCAAGATCGAGGGTGATGAAGTCATGGCCGTGGACAACAAACCCCCATACAGGCGTCAAGGCAAGCCTACCGATCTCCCGATGTATTGCCCGATTCACCAGTCAACAAAGCATCACTTTGTCGACTGCATGGTGTACAAGAAGCAAAACCAGGAGGAGGAGAGCCAGCAGCAGGGGGCTCCACACGACCAGGCCGCTCATAATCCTCGAACGGCGAACTACATGGATTGTGATGACGAGCCAGACCTTCCCGAGGATCTGGAGATCGCCACAATTTTTGGTGGCTACTCTACCCGAACCTCCAAGTCCCAGCTAAAGCTGGTCGAGAGGCAGATAGCAAGCACCGAGCCCTACAAACATTCGTTAAGGTGGTCCGAAATCCCGATCACATTTGATCAGAGGGATCACCCCGGGACACTGTACGACGGGCCGCTACTCCCACTATGCATCAAACCCTGGATCAGGCCCCGCAAGATCGGGTGAACCTTGATCGACAGTGCAAGCGCCGTCAATCTGCTGTTTGTCAAAGCCTTTGATGAGCTCGGGATCCCGAGGAGGTCCTTGTCCCTGGTGGAGAAGCCTTTCTACGGGGTCATACCAGGCATCCAAGCCTTTTCCTTAGGGAGGATCGATCTGCAGGTGACCCTCATGGAGGGTAAAAACATCCGAACAGAGTTCCTCACCTTTGAGGTGGCTGACATCACGTCGGCCTACCATTCCTGAAAAAGTTCATGGCGGTCGCCCACTTCGCCTACTCCATGATCAAAGTCCCAGGGCCATTGGGCCCGATCACCGTCTGCGGCGATCGCAAGGGCGCGGTCCAGTGCGACATGAAGACCCTGGACATGATCAAGGGAGACGAGCAGGAGCCAGCCAAGGCTGCCGAACCTGCCAGGAAAAAGACCAAGAGCCTGCCAAAGGCTGCTGCAAAGGCAGCAGGGGCAGAAACCTCCCGAGCAGCAGAGGCCCGATCAAGGGCCAAGGGAAAAGAAGTTCCCGAATCAGTGCCTGCGGGAGAAAAGAAGACCGATGACGGCGCCACCGAGAAGCAGACTGTGGTGGACCAGACCCCGATCAAGGAGACGCCATCACAGCAAGCAGGTGAGTCACCAGCCGCCGCCTCGCCAAGAGCGCCAACGGCAAAGCGCACCGAACCGAGCACCAAATTGGTGGCCCTTGATGAGGCAGACCCGACCAAGACCACCCAGGTGGGCTCTGGTCTGGGTGACAAATAGGAACTCGAGCTCATTGCTTTCCTCCGGGCTAACGCGGACGTGTTCGCTTGGGAACCGTCTGACATGCCCGGGATCCCCAGGGAGGTAATCGAGCACAAGCTTGGCATACGAACTGACGTCCGACCAGTCAAGCAGAAACAAAGGAGATATACCCCGGAGAAGCGAGACGCCATTAACGAAGAAATCAACCGACTACTCAAAGCCAGCTTCGTTCGAGAGGTCCCTTTCCCGGAGTGGCTGGCAAACCTAGTCATGGTGAAGAAGCCCAACGGAACGTGGAGGATGTGCGTGGACTACACCGATCTAAATAAAGCTTGCCCGAAGGACGAGTATCCACTGCCTAGGATAGATCAAATTGTAGATTCAACCTCTGGATGCGAGCTGCTTTGTTTTCTAGATGCCTATTCGGGGTATCACCAAATCAGCATGTGCATTGACGATGAGGAAAAAATTACATTTGTAACTCCCTTCGGTGTTTATTGCTATATAAAGATGCCTTTTGGTCTGAAAAACGCAGGTTGCACTTATCAAAAATGTGTTCACATTGTTCTCGAGGGCCAAATCGGCCGTAATGTGGAAACATACATAGATGACATTGTGGTAAAAAGTAAGTTAAAGGGCGACCTGATCGCTGATTTAACCAAAACGTTCAACAACTTGTGTGCAAATAGGATGATGCTCAACCCCGCCAAATGCACCTTTGGTGTATCATCGGGTAAGCTCCTTGGTTACCTTGTTTCCCAACGAGGTATAGAGGAAAATCCACACAAGATCAAGGCAATCACGACATGAAGTCTCCACGCAGCCGCCATGAGGTCCAGAAGTTGGCAGGAATGATGGCGTCCCTGAGTCGATTCGTATCCAAGTCAGGTGAATGAGGTATGCCATTCTATAAATTGCTACATAAAACTGATTGTTTTGAGTGATCGGCAGAAGCAAAAGAGGCATTCCAGGCGTTCAAGCAATACCTACGGAAAATGCTCGTACTGGTCCTGCCGCAGCCACAAGGAGATGCTGTTGTACGTAGTAGCAACACCAACTGTTGTCAGCATGGTTCTGGTGGTCGAGAGACCAACAGAGAAGTCAACAACACAACACCCTGTTTACTTCGTAAGTGAGGTGCTACATGACGCCAAAACAAGGTACCCTCAGATTCAGAAATTGCTATATGCTGTACTAATGACTTCCAGGAAGCTCAAGCATTATTTCCTGAGCCACAAGATCAAGGTTGTGTCAACTTACCCCCTAGGCAATATTTTACATAATCGAGATGCCGTGGGAAGGATCGCACAATGGTCTGTGGAGCTGGGGGCTTATGACGTTGAATTCATACCCAGAACTGCCATCAAGTCGCAGGCTCTGGCAGAATTCATCGCAGAATGGACTAATCCCGAACCTGAAGAAGCTACCCAAAATCCCGAACACTGGACCATGTTCTATGATGGAGCGTTTTACAGAGCAGGCGCGGGGGCTGGGGTGGTCCTGATCTCGCCACACAATGACATCATCAGGTACACATTACAAATCAATTTTGTTGATCCAACCCCCACTAACAATGTTGCCGAATATGAAGGACTTTTGACAGGACTCCGCATAGCTGCATCTCTAGGCATTAGGAGGCTACTCGTGAAAGGGGATTCCGGGTTAGCTGCAAAGCAAGTCATGAAAGAGTACAGCGCACGGGTCATGGCCAAATACTTGGAAGCATACAGGAGGATGGAAAGCAAATTTGATGTGCTTGAAGTACGACATGTTAAAAGGGAATTCAATGGCGATGCAGATAAGCTAGCAAAGGTAGCTGCCGAGCACACACGGCTCCCAGGTAACGTGTTACTTGAAGTTCTTACTAAACCATCTGTGTCGGTTTCATTACCGAACCAAAAAATTGCGCCTGCCAAGGGCACAGTTTCTACAACCAACGAATCCATCAAGGAGTCTATGTTGGTCGGTACGGCCCGAGCAGCCGCTCTAGTTGGAAGCGAGGAGAACTGGATGGATCCAATCCGGGCGTACCTCACAAACCAAGCTATTCCGGACGATGATGCTACACTGGAGAAAATCCATCATGAAGCTAAGAACTATCAATTGGTTGACGGGCGGTTACACAAGCTAACCCGCAATGGAATGCTCCTCAAATGCATCACACAGACCGAGGGCATTAGTTTGCTCCACAACATTCATGGACGAATCTGTGGATCTCATGCTTCTCCCTTATATCTAGCAGGGAAAGCATTTCGACAGAGCTTTTACTAGCCTACTGCTCTTCAAGATGCAATCGAGTTAGTTAACAAGTGTGAGGCATGCCAATTCTTCGCACGGAAACAAACTAAACCTGCGTAAGCTCTAAACACTATTCCTTTGTCATGGCCCTTCGCCACATGTGGAATAGACATCCTCGGGCCCATTCCAAGGGCTGATGGGGTTACAGATTTCTGTTCGTCGGCATCGACACATTCACAAAATGGGTTGAGGCCGAGTCAGTTCAGAAAATCACAAAAGAGGCAGTTGTCAAATTCCTACGGAGTATTGTCTATGATTCGGTATCCCGAACAGGATAATCTCTGATAATGGAACACAGTTTAAGAGCAAAAAGTTTTCTGATTTCTGCTACAACCACGGGATCAGGCATGATCGATCGTCGGTAAATCACCCGAAGATGAACGGGCAAGTAGAGCGTGCCAACGGCATCATGCTCCAAGGCATCAAGAAGAGAATCTTTAACAATTACAAGCTTATGACAAGCGTTGGATTCATGAAGTTCCAATAGTACTTTGTGTCGAGGTATCACCCTTCCCCAAACCTCATTGGCAAAAGGGAAGTATCTGATGCCCTATCTCAAGGATGAGGCCAAAGCCCTGCCAAGAATCACCCCGGAGATGCAAAAGCACATTGATCGGATCTTGGAGCTCCGCAATGCTGGTCTGACGGCGGTTCATGTAGCAGAAATCTTCATTAGATGGAGATTCATTCCGCTTATGACTCACGACCGCTACGCTTGGACATTTAGGGGCTACAACGACCCGAACAGAATGAAACCCGATGGTGAGCGTTTGTTTTTCTGTTCGATTGTTTTTCCGAGTTCGTTCGGTCATTTGAATTCATGATTCTTAACTAGCAGTTGTCCCAGAGACAGAAGTGACCGCGCGCCTGAAGAAGATGTTCTGGGCTGATCTCCCGGACTGGGAAAACGTCCCAGCACCCTACAGCGCTGACAACCCTCCTCCAGAGGTAAACTGTTACTCAGAAAAAGCTCTTTCTTGTTTAATAGTGATATGATACACCTCTTTTTCCCGACCAGGCCCCAGCTATTGTTGATGCCCCCGCCCAGAGCGGTGCCATCAATGTTGAAGAAGAGGGAGATCAGCACGTTGATCAAGGCACCGGGGCCCCGACCAGCGAACAACCTGAATCATCACCTGGTTTGGAGAAAGAGGTCCCGAGCAGCCCCCAGGCGATTATCCCCCGAACCCGGAAACGCTCTCGCAGTGTGGAGGGGACAGTTCTAGATTCGGGAGTCTTTGGATCGCCTGGGTCCGCCGATCTGCAGCCCAGTCGTGATCAGCCTCGTCCTGTTGCCCAGGTATCGAGCATGATCGTATTCGGGCATTTATTCGCAGCTTTTGATCGCATAACCAAAGCTGAACGTGATCGGGAGATTTCTCGACAGGAAAACCGTCCGACCAGACAATCATCAAAGCTTATTCCTAGTGCCAAGAGATTTAAAGTCAAAATCCCGACGGCCGAGTAAGAGCTTTGACAATCTTTGATTATGTATGAGCATTTTTCTTAAATGCTGTTTTTACTGTATTTGATTGTTCGGGAGTTCAGGCATCCCGATCCCACAGCTTCTCCTCCTGTCAAATCGTCTGCCAAAGAGAAAACTCCCGAGCCAGACTCGACAGCACAACTTGACAGCTCAGAGAAGACTGCAGAGATCGCGGGACCCATCCCGACGCCCCTGGGCCCGATCATTAGCGCGCTCTCGTCAGCTGAAGAGCAATGGCGTTCGCTAGACGCTCGTGCCTCTGCTGCAGAAGCGTCTGTGATCAGACTGGGAGCCCAGGTGACTGTTCTCCAGTCCGAGAAAGAAGGTACATGCTTTAAATCTCATGCCTTGCTTATTGAGTCTTTATCTTCGAACTTTTGTTCACATGCTGCCTTTGACCCTGTAGCTGACTCCAAGAGTATTGAGGTGCTCAAGAAGAAAAACTCGGATCTGGAAGGAAGACTGGCTGTTCGGGATAAAGACGTGGCTGATCTAACCGCCCGTCTTGAAGCATCAGAGAAGCGCAGTTCGTCCTTGGAGTCCAGGCTGATGGAAGGTGCCTGCGTTGCTGCAACTCACACCATCGGGGCATTGAAAAGCCACCTCCCTGATCTGGACGTTTCTCTGCTCTCAAAAGGCTTCAAGTGCTCGGAGTCAGAAGCTGAGGTAATGTTTAATAGCTTTACCCCACTGGTGGAACCGTTTGTCAGAAAACTTGATCTCCATCTGAGTGATTCAGAGGAATCACCCTGAACACTGTGCAAAATTCCTGTAATAGGGCAAAACTTTAACAGTTTAGAATGCGGTTACATTTTGCTAAACATATGCTTGCATGTTTTTGCGTAAATCTTAGAGCTGATCGGTATTTTCATGGATCTTTTTAACTGATAGCTTTGTCATAGCCAAAAAGTCCTGTTACCATAAGCTATTCTGGAATTGTTTAGTTGCTGAGACACGGGCGGCCTTCTGAACTGTGTAATTCCTTGTAGTCATGGTGTTCGGTAATTTTAGCGTAGCCTAGCTTTCTTGAATTAAAAAGCCCGTTTCTTGCATGGTAGTAGTACCGTAGTAGCCCCCGAGCTCTTTTACAGCCATGCTGGCATGCTGAAAAAGAGTCTAGAAGTACAAACTGCAAGAAACTTCCCGATCAAATGGGGAGCCCCCGAGCATAGAGCTCGGGACGCATAGAATAGGTCTGAAAAGAAAATTTTCAGCATGGTAGTCCCCGGCTCTTTGTTTGTGTATGCAATATGATAACAAAGAGTAGAAACAGAATAGAAAATAGAAAACCCAGCCCCCGAGCATAAAAGCGAGGGTGAGTAGAGTATATAGAACTTATCTTTTTTTTGTTGGCGCTGTAGGCGACGCAGACGACGGTTTATACCTGCCAAACCTGATGGTTGGTCTAGAACTGTGCACGATCTTCATTGTTTAGGCGTAGAACTTGCGTAGTTGATCTATATTCCACGTGTTTGGCAGTACGTCCCCATCTATCTCTGCGATCCTGTAGGCTCCTGGTCGGGCGATATCTACTACAATGTATGGTCCTTGCCATGGAGAAGACAATTTAGTTTTGTCCTTGGTGCGTTGATCCAGTTTGAGCACCATGTCCCCAATGCATAGGCTTCGTTGTCGAACATTAGCATCGTAGTACTGTCGCAATTTTTGCTGATACTGGGCTACTCTAAAAGCAGCTGCGTCACGAGCCTCCTCCAGGAGGATTAGCTCATCAGTGCGTCTGTCAGGCTCTTCAGTTTCTGAAAACATTGCCACGCGAGGGGCTTGTAGTCTGATGTCGGATGGTAGAATCGCCTCTGCTCCATACACCAAGAAGAAAGGTGTTTCGCCTGTTGCCCGATTCATAGTGGTCCTCATTGACCAGAGTACTGTAGG
>CM014273.1:42990793-43001411 GCA_004135705.1 Alloteropsis semialata
TGGCCCAACCAGCAAGGGGCGGCCCATCCGAGTGCAACTGGGTCGGTTTGTCAGACTGGGTGGCCCACCACTCGGGAGGCCCACCAGTCGGGCGAACCGGATGGGCGCGACGGCGCGCGCGGCAAGGAAGAAGACGGCGTATCCCGCAAGAAGCTCGGAGATCAAGATAAACTAGCCGGAATTATAGGGAAAGATATCTGTAATCGTTATAGGATCGCATCCTTGTATTTCGGGTAGGTTACGATCTCTAGCCGACTTGTAACTCAAGGCAGCCGGACTATATAAGGTGCCTTGAGACCCCCCTCCAGAACACGATCATACACAACATCTACGAAACCTAGGACAGAACCCAACTATGGAGATCCTTCAGGAACTTCATACACAGCAATACAATCACCCCCAACACAGGACGTAGGGTATTACGTCAACTCGACGGCCCGAACCTGTTCAATCCTTGCGTCTTGTGTTACCATCGACTTCTGATCCTCGATCTGTCCCTCAAACAAATCAACCACGTAGGCTACCCTGTGTGGACTGCCGGGTCCAAACATCCGACAGTTGGCGCGCCAGGTAGGGGTTGATCGACGAGATCAATCAGCAAGATCGATGGCAGATTCATCTACAAGAAAATTCCTTCAATGGTGGTTGCTGTTCATCGCGATCCGGTAATCGCGGAGTCGAAGACGCCGAGATCCCATCTCCAAGCTAGCTGCGTGGTCAATGCGACATATACCATGCGACCGCCGCATCTGTCAAGACAAAGATCATCATGCGAAGGCATCTACAACTCAGAGTGCGAGACTGCCGCCGACGCCGACCACGTCGACACAAATCGGCACCGCGTGTCTCTCGTATCGGCCCAGAGCTATCTTCGTGGCAGCTAGAGCTCGATCCGATAGGAAGTATATCTCCGAGCCCAGCTGTATGGTCACGGCCCACAAATTTCCATCTAGCACGTACTCTTACATGGGAAGTTTACTTATCCTTGGTCTATTTTCCAAATTTCTTCTTCAATTAAATCAGCCGGTATATGTTTCTGATTATTCCATCTGCTAACGTGTGCCTCAACTTGTTGCATGCATGGCCGGATTGGAGTCACGCTCCTGGGCAGGATCCATGATGCTGCTACGCACGCACATACCTCAGGAACGGCCGGTACACATGCTCTTGATTCAACGACGAACAACTGGTGGAACGTCTTGAACGGATCCGACTAGCCGACTTCGTCGACAACCGTGTCCACACGGATAAGACGTCTATACTACGACACATCAATTCTCCGATCCGGACACAAATCAAGCTAAGTCATACTTTAATATTTTCACAATATTTTTCGGTCACCACGCATCTCCATATACATGTCTCCATGATCATCGCCGACTACCCTTGGTTTGTTCCCGGCTGCTTATACAGCCCGAGCGCTACACAAGCAGTCGGGCAACACCCAACGGACGCATATTGCATTTTTCTCCATCGTTTATTTCTTTTTCCACTCTTGTACAAGTCGCTAAAGTACTTGGGAAGCACACGCCTTAATCCGTGAAACCTCGACTCTTCCGTACGCCTACGCTCCTACGCGTGCATGCGGCCCAGCTCCCTGCGCTATGGACTACGGCTATTGGGGATCAGGTGCATAAACGTAACAGGATAACTACCCGAGGAAATTAATAGACTTAAAGAGTTGGAAGTAGAAATTCTATTACATACAACGCCGAATGTTTTTCTCCAGAATTAGTGTTTGCTACACCATATACTACCTATCCTTCATATCTTCATTGCAGGGCACAGGTTTGGATCCCGAGCTTGCCTGTTACGCTCGGGGGCTGGACCACTCCGGCATCGCCGCCAGCTGAGTACTCGAGTCAGTCAGTACTCGGGCTGGTACTACAATCCACGACGGTCGCTAGCTGAGTGCTTTGCAGTACTCGGGCTGGCGCTACACTCCACGACGGTCGCTAGCCGAGTGCTTTGCAGGACTCGGGCTGGCGTTACACTCCACGACGGTCGCTAGCCGAGTGCTTTGCAGCACTCGGGCTGGCGCTACACTCCACAAGGATCGCTAGCTGAGTGCTTTTGAGTACTGGGCTGGCGCTACCACATGACGAGGAAGACGAAGACTACTCGGCGTGCTCAGCCCTCACGCTCGGGGGCTGGCGCCGGGACGACCACTCGGCGTGCTCAGCCCTCACGCTCGGGGGCTGGCGCCGGGACGACTACTCGGCGAGCTCAGCCCTCACGCTCGGGGGCTGGCACCGGGACGACCACTCGGCGTGCTCAGCCCTCACGCTCGGGGGCTGGCGCCGGGACGACCACTCGGCGTGCTCAGCCCTCACGCTCGGGGGCTGGCGCCGGGACGACCACTCGGCGTGCTCAGCCCTCACGCTCGGGGGCTGGCGCCGGGACGACCACTCGGCGTGCTCAGCCCTCACGCTCGGGGGCTGGCACCGGGACGACCACTCGGCGTGCTCAGCCCTCACGCTCGGGGGCTGGCGCCGGGACGACCACTCGGCGAGCTCAGCCCTCACGCTCGGGGGCTGGCGCCGGACGACCACTCGGCGTGCTCAGCCCTCACGCTCGGGGGCTGGCGCCGGGACGACCACTCGGCGTGCTCAGCCCTCACGCTCGGGGGCTGGCGCCGGGACGACCACTCGGCGTGCTCGGCCCTCACGCTCGGGGGCTGGCGCCGGGACGACCACTCGGCGTGCTCGGCCCTCACGCTCGGGGGCTGGGCGCTGGGCGACTATTCGGCGTGCCTCGGACAGCTCGACCCGGCCCTCACGCTCGGGGGCTGGGCGCCGAAATTAACGTCGGATGATCTAGCCAGATGCTCCTTGACTAACCCTTGGACCGATTCCTACGGAATCGCTACAAGGCTCGGGGGCTACGGCCAACGGACGCACCTCGCGGCGCATCCGTTGATTGTCTGACGACCTCAGAAGAAGGCTACTAACCCTTGGACCGATTCCTTCGGAATCGCTTCAAGGCTCGGGGGCTACGGCCAACGGACGCACCTCGCGGCGCATCCGTTGGGAAACGGCTCTTTTCTCTCCAGTATCACACGGTTTCGCTTCCAACTGCAGCAGGCTCGACGCTCATCAGACAGCACGACCTCGCCGACTTGTCTCTCAACCACGTACTACTCGGGGGCTTGTCGGGGGTAGACCCCCAGGGGTACCCAGAAGGCGGATTGGCCCAACCAGCAAGGGGCGGCCTAGTCCGAGTGCAACTGGGTCGGTTTGTCAGACTGGGTGGCCCACCACTCGGGAGGCCCACCAGTCGGGCGAACCGGATGGGCGCGACGGCGCGCGCGGCAAGGAAGAAGACGGCGTATCCCGCAAGAAGCTCGGAGATCAAGATAAACTAGCCGGAATTATAGGGAAAGATATCTGTAATCGTTATAGGATCGCATCCTTGTATTTCGGGTAGGTTACGATCTCTAGCCGACTTGTAACTCAAGGCAGCCGGACTATATAAGGCGCCTTGAGACCCCCCTCCAGAACACGATCATACACAACATCTACGAAACCTAGGACAGAACCCAACTACGGAGATCCTTCAGGAACTTCATACACAGCAATACAATCACCCCCAACACAGGACGTAGGGTATTACGTCAACTCGACGGCCCGAACCTGTTCAATCCTTGCGTCTTGTGTTACCATCGGCTTCTGATCCTCGATCTGTCCCTCAACAAATCAACCACGTAGGCTACCCTGTGTGGACTGCCGGGTCCAAACATCCGACATCTAGCAGGGAAAGCATTTCGACAGAGCTTTTACTAGCCTACTGCTCTTCAAGATGCAATTGAGTTAGTTAACAAGTGTGAGGCATGCCAATTCTTCGCACGGAAACAAACTAAACCTGCGCAAGCTCTAAACACTATTCCTTTGTCATGGCCCTTCGCCACATGTGGAATAGACATCCTCGGGCCCATTCCAAGGGCTGTTGGGGGTTACAGATTTCTGTTCGTCGGCATCAACACATTCACAAAATGGGTTGAGGCCGAGTCAGTTTAGAAAATCACAAAAGAGGCAGTTGTCAAATTCCTACGGAGTATTGTCTATGATTCGGTATCCCGAACAGGATAATCTCTGATAATGGAACACAGTTTAAGAGCAAAAAGTTTTCTGATTTCTGCTACAACCACGGGATCAGGCATGATCGGTCGTCGGTAAATCACCCGAAGACGAACGGGCAAGTAGAGCGTGCCAACGGCATCATGCTCCAAGGCATCAAGAAGAGAATCTTTAACAATTACAAGCTTACGACAAGCGTTGGATTCATGAAGTTCCAATAGTACTTTGGTTAATGAGGACCACCATGAACCGAGCAACAGGCGAGACACCCTTCTTCTTGGTGTATGGAGCAGAGGCGATTCTACCATCCGACATCCGACTACAAGCCCCACGCGTGGCACTGTTTTCAGAAACTGAAGAGCCTGACAGACGTGCAGATGAGCTAATCCTCCTTGAGGAGGCTCGTGATGTAGCCGCTTTTAGAGTGGTCTAGTATCAGCAAAAGCTGCGACAATACTACGATGCTAATGTTCGCAAGAGAAGCCTATGCATTAGAGACATGGTGCTCAAGTTAGATCAACGCACCAAGGACAAAAACAAATTGTCCTCTCCTTGGCAAGGGCCGTACATCGTAGTAGACATCGCCCGACCAGGAGTCTACATGATCGCTGAGATAGATGGAGATATACTGCCAAACATGTGGAACATGGATCAACTATGCAGATTCTACGCCTAAACAAAGGAAATCAAGTAAGTTCAAGCCTGTCCATCCAGTTTTGGCAGATAAAAGCCGTCATCCGCGTCGCTTACAGCGCCAACAAAAAAAAGAGATAAGTTCTACACACTTTACTCACCCTCGCTTTTACGCTCGGGGGCTGGGTTCTATTTTTAATTCTGTTTCTACTCTTTGTTATCATACTGCATATACTAACAAAGAGCCGGGGACTACTACGCTGAAAGATTTTCTTTTTCAGACCTATTCTATGCATCCCAAGTGCAAGGCTCGGGGGCTCCCCATGTGATCGGAAAATTCTTGTGGTCAGTACTTCTAGACTCTTTCTCAGCATGCCCGCATGACTGTAAAAGAGCCCGGGGGCTACTATGGTACTACTACCACACAAGAATCAGGCTTTTTAAATCAGGAAAGCTAGGCTACGCTAAATTACCGAACACCATGACTACAAGGAATTACACAGTTCAGCAGGCCGCCCGTGTCTCAGCAACTAAACAATTCCAAAATAGCTTATGGTAACAGGACTTTTGGCTATGATAAAGCTATCAGTTAAAAAGCTCCACAAAAATACCGATCAGCTCTAAGACGTATGCAAAAACATGCAAGCATATGTTTCGTAAAAAAAGGTCGCATACTAAACATACAAGTTTTGCCTTATTACAGGATCCAATCATAGAAGTTCAAGGTGATTCTTCTGAATCACTCAAATGAAGATCAAGGTTTTTTATGAACGGTTCTACCAGCGGGTTAAGACTGTCAAATAAAACCTCCGCCTCCGTCGTCGAGCACTTGAAGCCTTTAGAGAGCAACGAGGCATCGAGATCAGGAACATGGCTTTTCAAAGCACTGATAGTATTAGTGGCTACAATGCAGGCGCCTTCCATTAGCCTGGTCTCCAAGGATGAGTTGCGCTTCTCTGAAGCTTCAAGCTTGGCGGTGAGGTCAGCAACATCCTTGTCCCAAACTGCAAGTCTGCCCTCCAGATCTGAGCTTTTCTTCTCAAGCATCTCAATGCCCTTGGAGTTGGCTACAGAATCAAAGGCAGAATATAAGCGCAAGTTTGCGGATTAAAACCAAAAACAAAATAGACTTGATAACATTAAACAAGTATCTTCCTTCTCAGACTGGAGAATGGTGACTTGGGCCTCCAGTCTGGTCATAGACGCTTCAGCAGCAGAGGCACGAGCGTCTAGTGAACGCCACTGATCCTCAGTTGTCAAGAGCGAAGCATTGACCGGGCCCAAGGGTGTCGGAGCAGGTCTTGCCACCTCGATGAATTTCTCGGTACCACCATGATGAGCTACCGAAACTGGTTCGGGAGTTTTCTCCTTTTCGGGCATCTTGGCAGGAAGAGAAATGGCAGGCTGGGAAGACCTACATTCTTGAATAATCAAAAATAGTTAAATAAAAGTCTTTCTCTGCGAGAGGCGCTCAAGCATAACCAAGCAAGTCAAAGTCCTCACTTGGATGTCGGGATTCTGACTTTGAATCTCTTAGCTCCAGATGCGGGCTTTGATGGCCGCGTGGTCGGACGAATTTCCTGATGAGAAATCTCCCGAACACGTTTAGCTTCGGTTATACGGTCAAATGCTGCGAATAAATGCCCGAATATGATCATGCTTGGTACCTGGGCGACAGGGCGAGGCGGATCACGACTGGGCAGCAGCTCACCAGACCTGGGTGTACCAGGGGTGCCCGAACTCGGGGTGTTCCACGCTCGCTCCACGGGAGCATTTGTGGGTTTGGGGGATGTTCTCCTTAGGGCTGCTCGGGGCATCTTTTTCTGCTACAAGTAGTGGTTCGGGCTGCTCGACGATCGGGGTCCTGGTGCCCTGGTCAACAGGCTGCTCCCTGCCATCTTCAATATCGATGGCTCCGCTCCGAGTGGGGGCATCAATAATTGGAGGGGCCTTGACAGAAAAAGGATCATTTCATACAAATCTTAAGCAAGATGGGAGATTTTCTGAAGAACCGGTTTACCTTTGGAGGAGGGTTGTCAAGGCTGTAGGGAGCTAGGACGCCATCCCAGTCTGGAAGTTCTGCGCCCAGCATTTTCTTCAGACGGGTGGCCACTTCCGATTCTGGGACAACTGTTGGTTAAGAGTCATAATAATTCAAATGACAGACCAAGTTCTAGGAAAATATTACCGAATACATCAAAGAAAGGAGCTTACCATCTGGCTTCATCCTGTTCGGGTCATTATGACCTGTAAATGTCCAGGCATACCGATCATGTGTCATGAGTGGGATGAATCTCCACCTGATGAAAATCTCCGCCACATTGTCGGGGGTAGACCCCCAGGGGTACCCAGAAGGCGGATTGGCCCAACCAGCAAGGGGCGGCCCAATCCGAGTGCAACTGGATCGGTTTGTCAGACTGGGTGGCCCACCAGTCGGGAGGCCCACCAGTCGGGCGAACCGGATGGGCGCGACGGCGCGCGCGGCAAGGAAGAAGACGGCGTATCCCGCAAGAAGCTCGGAGATCAAGATAAACTAGCCGGAATTATAGGGAAAGATATCTGTAATCGTTATAGGATCAAATCCTTGTAATTCGGGTAGGTTACGATCTCTGGCCGACTTGTAACTCAAGGCAGCCGGACTATATAAGGCGCCTTGAGACCCCCCTCCAGAGCATGAACATCTACGCTACAACCCACAATCACACAACCCTAGGACAGAACCCAACTACGGAGATCCTTCAGGAACTTCATACACAGCAATACAATCGCCGCCAACACAGGACGTAGGGTGTTACGTCATCTCGACGGCCTGAACCTGTTCAATCCTTGCGTCTTGTGTTACCATCGACTTCTGATCCTCGATCTGTCCCTCGACAAATCAACCACGTAGGCTACCCTGTGTGGACTGCCGGGTCCAAACATCCGACAGTTGGCGCGCCAGGTAGGGGTTGATCGACGAGATCAATCCGCAAGCTCGATGGCAGATTCATCTACACAGATTTATTCGGCGGCGGCGGCGGCATGGAATCGTGCTGCGCGAGTCGTTCGCCATCCGCCGACTCTGTTGGCGACTCGATGACGCGAAGAAACCCTGTTGATGGGATCTACTGCGGTGGAAATCCGAGGCGGAACCCCCACGGCGGAACCCTGCGCAGCCACAGATCCGTTCCTGGCGTCGTGCGTATCATTGGGTGCCGACCTGGACCAAGTTCGTTGTTGCACGGCTGCACCTGCACGTGGATTAAGGTGCCATCTACGAGCTAGCAGATTTAACGGCGCCGATGCTAATTGGTGCACCAAGGTGGTCTCCGTGTCGATCGATTAGTTCGTCTCTACATGCAAATTCATGAAGTTCTACTACGCGCACATGCAGGCTTCCAGGAAAGTTTTTTCCATAATCTTTTCCTACCGAGCTTACACGGGAATCTAATTCCCCTTTTCTGCTACTCCAATTATCCATTGTTGAAATCGGACTGACTCACAATTTTATATTTGATTAATGTGTGCGCTCTGATCCTGTGCATATGTCCTCCATCAACATCGATGCCTACGAGCTGTACGCCGGGTTTTCCGTCGTCAAGTCAACGGCAGTAGCACCCTGCAAGCCTGCTGGCTCTTCATCTACGTATACGCGCCGAAGAAGGCTTGGCCCGGGCGGCGACCTTTGCAGATACATGGCTGGAACTGCTGTGGTGAAAGCGTGAAGCAACGCCGATATGCGTGCACCCCGCATGCACGCACATGTACGCAATTCACAAGCTACACGCGTAGCTGGGCATCCACAACTCCAAGATGCACGGGCGAACAACTCCTGCACGGGAATCAAGTCACGACATACACGGCTACGTCGAACAATTCCGAGCGCTTGGACCTGACCGAATGGCTCATCCTTGGCTGGCCGGCTTCGTCGACAATCTCGTCCACTCGGACACGACACCCATACAAGGGCGACAAATCGATTTTCCGACTCGAACACGAATCAAGCTAAGTCATACTTTAATACTTTCACAATATTTTTCGATCACCGCGTATCTCCATATACATATCTCCATGATCATCGCCGACTACCCTTGGTTTGTTCCCGACTGCTTATACAGCCCGAGCGCTACACGAGCAGTCGGGCTACACCCAACGGATGCATATTGCATTTTTCTCCATCGTTTATTTCTTTTTCCACTCTTGTACAAGTCGCTAAAGTACTTGGGAAGCACACGCCTTAATCCGTGAAACCTCGGACTCTTCCGTACGCCTACGCTCCTACGCGTGCATGCGGCCCAGCTCCCTGCGCTATGGACTACGGCTATCGGGATCAGGTGCATAAACGTAACAGGATAACTACCCGAGGAAATTAATAGACTTAAAGAGTTGGAAGTAGAAATTCTATTACATACAGCGCCGAATGTTTTCTCCAGAATTAGTGTTTGCTACACCATATACTACCTATCCTTCATATCTTCATTGCAGGGCACAGGTTTGGATCCCGAGCTTGCCTGTTACGCTCGGGGGCTGGACCACTCTGGCATCGCCGCCAGCTGAGTACTCGCGCCGATCAGTACTTGGGCTGGTACTACACTCCACGACGGTCGAGTGCTTTGTAGCACTCGGGCTGGCACTACACTCCACGACGGTCGAGTGCTTTGTAGCACTCGGGCTGGCGCTACACTCCACGACGGTCGCTAGCCGAGTGCTTTGTAGCACTCGGGCTGGCGCTACACTCCACGACGGTCGCTAGCTGAGTGCTTTTGAGTACTGGGCTGGTGCTACCGCATGACGAGGAAGACGAAGACTACTCGGCGTGCCTCGGACGGCTCGACTCGGCCCTCACGCTCGGGGGCTGGCGCCGGGACGACTACTCGGCGTGCTCAGCCCTCACGCTCGGGGGCTGGCGCCGGGACGACTACTCGGCGTGCTCAGCCCTCACGCTTGGGGGCTGGCGCCGGGACGACTACTCGGCGTGCTCAGCCCTCACGCTCGGGGGCTGGCGCCGGGACGACTACTCGGCGTGCTCAGCCCTCACGCTCGGGGCTGGCGCCGGGACGACTACTCGGCGTGCTCAGGGCCCTCACGCTCGGGGGCTGGCGCCGGGACGACTACTCGGCGTGCTCAGCCCTCACGCTCGGGGGCTGGCGCCGGGACGACTACTCGGCGTGCTCAGCCCTCACGCTCGGGGGCTGGCGCCGGGATGACTACTCGGCGTGCTCAGCCCTCACGCTCGGGGGCTGGCGCCGGGACGACTACTCTGCGTGCTCAGCCCTCACGCTCGGGGGCTGGCGCCGGGACGACTACTCGGCGTGCTCAGCCCTCACGCTCGGGGGCTGGCGCCGGGACGACCACTCGGCGTGTCTCGCAGGACTCCGCCGGCCCTCACGCTCGGGGGCTGGACGCCGAAATTAACGTCGGATGATTTAGCCAGATGCTCCTTGACTAACCCTTGGACCGATTCTTTCGGAATCGCTTCAAGGCTCGGGGGCTACGGCCAACGGACGCACCTCGCGGCGCATCCGTTGATTGTCTGACGACTTCAGAACAAGGCTACTAACCCTTGGACCGATTCCTTCGGAATCGCTTCAAGGCTCGGGGGCTACGTCCAACGGACGCACCTCGTGGCGCATCCGTTGGGTAAACGGCGTTTTTCTCTCCAGTATCACGCGGTTTCGCTTCCAACTGCAGCAGGCTCGACGCTCATCGGACAGCGCGACCTCGCCGACTTGTCCCTCAACCACGTACTACTCGGGGGCTTGTCGGGGGTAGACCCCCAGGGGTACCCAGAAGGCGGATTGGCCCAATCCATGAATTTGTCAGATGTTGTGGAGGTAGTTTTATAAACTGACTTTATTTAATACCCCTAATTAGTGGTCAAAGTAGAGTGAAAAAATTTGCATAAAACACGGCCTTTGTCGAGTCCGATC
>CM014273.1:43002411-43096306 GCA_004135705.1 Alloteropsis semialata
AGTGCGTTGATCTAATTTGAGCACCATGTCACCAATGCATAGGCTTCTCTTGCGAACATTAGCATCATAGTATTGTCGCAGCTTTTGCTGATACTGTGCCACTCTAAAAGCGGCTGCATCGCGAGCCTCCTCCAGGAGGATTAGCTCATCTTCTCGTCTGTCAGGCTCTTCAGTTTCTGAAAATAGTGCTACGCGTGGGGCTTGTAGTCGAATATCGAACGGTAGAATCGCCTCTGCCCCATACACCAAGAAGAAGGGTGTCTCGCCTGTTGCTCTGTTCATGGTGGTCCTCATTGACCAAAGTACTGTAGGAACTTCATGAATCCAACGCTTGTCATAAGCTTGCAACCTATTAAAGATTCTCTTCTTGATGCCCTGGAGCACGATGCCATTGGCACGCTCTACTTGCCCGTTCGTCTTCGGGTGATTTACCGATGACCGATCATGCCTGATCCCGTGGTCGTAGCAGAAATCAGAAAACTTTTTGCTTTTAAACTGTGTTCCATTATCAGAGATTATCCTGTTCGGGACACCGAATCGTACGACAATACTCCGTAGGAATTTGACAGCTGCCTCTTTTGTGATTTTCTGAACTGGCTCGGCCTCAACCCATTTTGTGAATGTGTCGATGCCGACGAACAGAAATTTGTAACCCCCAACAGCCCTTGGAAAGGGCCCGAGGATGTCTATTCCCCATGTGGCAAAGGGCCATGACAAAGGAATAGTGTTTAGAGCTTGCGCAGGTTTAGTTTGTTTCCGTGCGAAGAATTGGCACGCCTCGCACTTCTTAACTAACTCGACTGCGTCTTGAAGAGCTGTAGGCCAGTAGAAGCTCTGTCGAAATGCTTTCCCTGCTAGGTATTGGGGAGAAGCATGTGATCCACAGATTCCTCCGTGAATATCGTGGAGCAAACTAATGCCCTCGGTCCGTGTGATGCATTTGAGGAGCATTCCATTGCGGGTTAGCTTGTATAACCCCCCGTCAACCAATTGATAGTTTTTGGCTTTACGATGGATTTTCTCCAATGTAGCATCATCGTCCGGAATAGCTTGGTTTGTGAGGTACGCCCGGATTGGATCCATCCAGTTCTCCTCGTTTCCAACTAGAGCGGCAGCTCAGGCCGTACCGACCAACATAGACTCCTTGACGGATTTGTTGGTTGCAGAAACTGGGCCCTTGGGAGGCGCAGTTTTTTGGTTCAGTAGTGAAACCGACACAGAAGGTTTAGTAAGAACTTCAAGTAACACGTCACTTGGGAGCTGTGTGCGCTCGGCAGCTGCCTTTGCTAGCATGTCTGCGTCACCATTGAATTCCCTTTTTACGTGTCGAACTTCAAGCCCATCAAATTTGCTTTCCATCCGCCTGTATGCTTCCAAATACTTGGCCATGACCTTGCTCCGCGCGCTGTACTCTTTCATGACCTGTTTTGCAGCTGACTCAGAATCCCCTTTCATGAGCAGCCTTCTAATGCCAAGAGATGCGGCTATGCGGAGTCCTGTCAAGAGTCCTTCATACTCGGCAACATTATTAGTAGGGGTTGGATCGACAAAATTGATTTGTAGTGCGTACCTGATGATGTCATTTTGTGGCGAGATCAGGACCACCCCAGCCCCCGCGCCTGCTCTACAAAATGCTCCGTCATAGAACGTGGTCCAATGTTCAGGATTTTGGGCAGCTTCTTCGGGTTCGGGATTAGTCCACTCTGCGATGAATTCTGCCAGAGCCTGCGACTTGATGGCAGTTCGGGGTATGAATTCAACGTCGTAAGCCTCCAGCTCCACAGACCATTGTGCAATCCTTCCCACGGCATCCCGATTATGTAAAATGTTGCCTAAGGGGTAGGTCGACACAAACTTGATCTTGTGGCTCAGAAAATAATGCTTGAGCTTCCCGGAAGTCATTAGCACAGCATATAATAATTTCTGAATCTGAGGGTACCTTGTTTTGGCGTCATGTAACACCTCGCTCACGAAGTAAACGGGGTGTTGTGTTGTTGACTTTTCTGTTGGTCTCTCGACCACCAGAACCATGCTGACAATAGTTGGTGTAGCCGCTACGTACAACAACATCTCCTCTTATGGCTGCGGCGGGACCAGTACGGGCATTTTCCGTAGGTATTGTTTGAACGCCTGGAACGCCTCTTCTGCTTCTGTCGACCACTCAAAACGATCAGTTTTACGTAGCAATTTATAGAATGGCATACCTCGTTCGCCTAACTTGGATATGAATCAACTCAGGGACGCCATCACTCCTGCCAACTTCTGGACCTCATGGCGGCTGCGTGGAGACTTCATGTCGTCGAGTGCCTTGATCTTGTGTGGATTTGCCTCTATACCTCGCTGGGAGACAAGGTAACCAAGGAGCTTACCCGATGATACACCGAAGGTGCATTTGGCAGGGTTGAGCATCATCCTGTTTGCACGCAAGTTGTTGAATGTTTCAGTTAAATCAGCAATTAGGTCGCCTTTTAACTTACTTTTCACAACAATATCATCTATGTATGCTTCCACATTACGGCCGATTTGGCCCTCGAGAACAATGTGAACACATTTTTGATAAGTGCAACCTGCGTTTTTCAGACCAAAAGGCATCTTTATATAGCAATAAACACCGAAGGGAGTTACAAATGCAGTTTTCTCCTCATCATCAATGCACATGCTGATTTGATGATACCCCGAATAGGCATCTAGAAAAACAAAGCAGCTCGCATCCAGAGGTTGAATCTACAATTTGATCTATCCTAGGTAGTGGATACTCGTCCTTCGGGCAAGCTTTATTCAGATCGGTGTAGTCCACGCACATCCGCCACGTCCCGTTGGGCTTCTTCACCATGACTGGGTTTGCCAGCCACTCCGGGAAAGGGACCTCTCGAACGAAGCCAGCTTTGAGTAGTCGGTTGATTTCTTCGTTAATGGCGTCTCGCTTCTCCGGGGTATATCTCCTTTGCTTTTGCTTGACTGGTCGGACGCCAGTTCGTATGCCAAGCTTGTGCTCGATTACCTCCCTGGGGATCCCGGGCATATCAGACGGTTCCCAAGCGAACACATCCGCGTTTGCCCGGAGGAAAGCAATGAGCTCGAGTTCCTATTTGTCACCCAGACCAGAGCCCACCTGGGTGGTTGTTGACACCAGCGGTGGCAAACAGAAAGTCCGCAAGCGCACGGCTGTCGTAGTAGCTTTCACCTGTGAGTAAACCAGGTATCGAATCCATGGGGAATGTAAAGGATTTGTCTAATCACTAAAGCTGAGCCGGATCGATCGAGTGTATATAAAGGCTGGGTAGAGAGGATAACTTAGCACTAAGGCTGATTATATCAAAGGGAATTCTCCTATGCTTGCTTTAGGCACCGGGGTATCCTAGACCTCTAAGAAATTGCCGGCCAACAGCTCTACGCCGTACCCAAACGTGGAGGATTAAAGGACGGACAGGGCTGTCACCACCTGCCGCCTACCTCTTCTAATCCGTGGGGCTACGAGGCAAACGAGGGCAGATATACACCTAAGCACCACGCCTAAGATAATATCAGCTATCCTAACCTTGATCAGAGATTAGAATACTTTATGAATAAAGCAACGAACCCACAAGCACAATAGAGAACTCAGCTTTTCTATAACTCAGACTTGAATACTAGTTGAATCCCGGATACTTACTGAGTAGCTCGCATCCGTCGAGGTACAGGTGGAGGGTCGCCGATAGGCCGGGACTCCTCCAGACTCTCCCTCACTCTCTCCCTATTTCTACTCTGGATATGAGGAGGGCTTCGCCTTGGATCTTCACTTCATCTCGATGATGCTTAGCCCTGCCCCGAGTCCAGCTATTTATAGCTTTGAGAGGCGGTTTGGAGTCGGTTTGCAGAGGTTGAGGTGGTCAGGAAGTGGGCCCAGGTCGGCCGACATGGGGGGATCGGCCGACCACCAGATCAACCGACGTAGATGATCCACGGTGCAGATGGGCTCCTGGAGGCGGTTAACAGTTACTCCTGAAGGCGGTGGCGAAATGGTTGCGCGGCCAGGTCGGCCGACCTGGCTCGGTCGGCCGACCCAGGGATGTGGCCCCTCGGCCCCACTCTGTCAGGGTCACTCTCATGTGGGTCCCTTGGTCGGTTTCTGGTGGGTAATGTCCACGATATGTCGGTTAAGTTAGGGATGTGGGCCCATGGATCCAAGTGATTGCCACGTGGCCCAATCCCATCTCTTTATTTCCACCGACTTGATCTCAACGTTTCTGATCACTCCTGAGTGTGCTTCTGTTGATGGGCTTCGGATAGACCTCACTGGGCCTGGGTGCTGGTCGGCCGACCATGGGAGGTCGGGCGACCTGGCCTTGGGCCCACTTTGGTCCTTCTTTTGCCACTTTGCTCCTGTAATCACATATGCACCAAAACTCGTGGAATTCATTAGTAAATAACCCTATGTCTATTTGTTTTATCATTCTTTTGTATCTTTGTTGGCAATAATATTTTGTCATTAAGAACCGCCAACAAGCTCCCCCACACTTATCCTTTACTCGCCCTCGAGTAAAGTCTAAGCTTCATCATGGAAAATTATAAACAAACATATAGGTTATTCCGAAACATTTAGGCTTAGTGGAATTGTATAAGTGGCTAACATGTCTCCTTGGGTTATTGCAGGAAGGAACAGCTTTTTCTATGACATGATACTTTTTACATCTCAAGTACTTGGGTTTTCAGAATTTCGCAAAAGAAAAACCAATGCCTTGCTCCTCAGCGAGTTTCTCTCTAGATATTCATGGTGGTTGGACAACACTCGAACTCTCCAAAATAGAACTTTATATGTGGAGCTCTCAAGATACATACCTTAATTCACTTGTGTTGTCATTCCAAGGATTGGATCCAAATCAGAGACAAATCATGTAATCAAGTCAAGATGTGCTAGTGTGTGATATGAGGTGGAAATGTAGTAATACTCCTTTGTCTTGACTTCCTTCCCTTTCTTTTCTTCTTGGATATGGGCTATTGCACTTTTCTTTTCTTCTCTTCTCTCTCTTTTTTTTCTCACTCGATGCTTTTTAGCATGAGTTTCTATTTTTTTATGCATATAGCCCATATCTTCTTTTCATCTTGATTTTGGGGAAGAAAGTCACTTAGGAGCTTTTTATTCATGAATATGGAACAAAGGCATGTTTTGCTTTACCCTCAGTGTAAGGGTTTAGCTTTTTATGGTGGATGTACGTGATCTTGACTTTAAAAACATGAAGTATCTCTAATAAGGGTCACAAGACTTGGAACAACTCAAAGCTCAAAAGGAATGCTTGATTATAATTGTAAATGGTTGTCTCTCAAACCCATGAGGAGCTTAGCATGGTTAAAAGTTTTAAAAAACTTTTCATAAATTCCAAGTACTCAAGTAAGTAAAAGCATCTTTCATATTGAAGCCATATCTCTAAATGCAATAACTTAGATGACATGAGTTCCTATAAGAATGGTGATTTCCACAAGCCAAAAGGTACAGGGAATAAAATATATGTAAGTTAATATTCTCCATGTGATGGGAGGATGCAAAAAGGGTTAATTTAATTAATTTCAGAATTCTATGATCAGATTCTGCAAGTGTTCAACTGAAACAGAGGTTAGGATGATCAAACCAGCGTGCAGAAAAAAAGAAGAAGCAAGGTGGGACCCAGGCCAGGTCGGCCGACCTGGTGGGGTCGGGCGACCTGGGGGTGACCTCTCTGGTTCAGCCCTTTTGCGTGCTGTTTTGTTGCGTTCTGATATGCTCTGTTTCGCGTTGGATCACTCTGTTTCCCGTTATGCATCTCCCCCACACTTGTACCTTTCATTCAAAACAAGTGAAAACAAAAAGAAGACACAATCCTAATACACTAAACATTTTATTTTATTCATAACTCAGAGGAACATTACATAATAAATAAATGAAATAAATGAAACAATTGAATGAAGGGAAAGAGACTAATGTGCCTATCCTAAACCAAAGCCTAGGGTGCCTATGGTGCATGATAGAGATTCTCATTCCCTGCAGCTTTGGCATAGCGCTTAAGCTTCACGACTGTTGATCTACGCAGCATATCAAAGTCGTCTTGAAGGTTAATGCGCTCAAGTCGCTCTTCGGCGAACTTCTTCTCCAACTTTGCATAGTCGCGACCGAGTTGATTAATAAACTCTAGTAACTCAGCGTTGGAGGGAGCCTTGGGGGCCTTCTCATCATCATCACTCTCATATTGGCCCCCAGGTCTGCGAATTGGAGGAGGCTTGATGTGCCTCTTGATCTTTCCGGCGGGTGATGATTCCACCGACTCCTCCAACTCCTTCCTCTCCTCGGGTGTGAGGGGAGGGAACAGCCCCTTTCCGTAGCCACCTCCGGGTTTCCTTTCCCCGAAGATCCAGAAACATGGCTCCGGAGTGCTAGCAGGAGAGTAGATGGACACATCGGACGTATAGTAATACGCCACGACGTCCTCCCACTTGTTCCTGACCACCTCCTTCAACTTCTCCCCTGGTTGAAGCTTGGGGAGTCCATCTCCCTTGATCGGAGCGGCCACCGGTGTCTTCTTTGGGGTTCATTGCCCCGTCGTCGGCCTTCTGTACGGGCTTGATGCCCGTGCATCACGCCTCTGGGTCCTCCTCGGAGACTGAGACCGCGCCACCGAGCGAGAACGCGAGGGGCCACCAGGGCCGATCGGCCGACCAGGGCCGTCGGCCAACCCCCTGGTGCGCCCTCTCGTGTCCTCCTCTGGTGGGAGGATGGCCAGTGGGGAGACAACCTCAGCCATGGTCCGCTCCAGGTTGATGGGCACCAGTTGATTGGCCGGAGTGGGCTCTCCTTCCAGATCGAAGGTCGATCGGGATTTGGGGTGGCTCTTTCCGGCCATTGTTGGGAATTTGGAAGGTGTGGCTTGGTAATTTCAGAATGGGGGCAAGAAAGAGCTCAGATGAGAGGGAAGAAGAGGATGGGTGAAAATTTAAAGAAAAGCTAACCCTCTTCTTGGATCCATCAGAGTTGGAATCGCTCATCCACCGCAGAACGGCTTCAGAGACGTTAGAGTAGAACGTTGGCAAAAGATAGGGCTGATCGGGCTCAGGCTCACGTCGGCCGACCTAGCCTTGAGCCTGATCGCCCTTTCCTTCTTTGTGTAGTACGTGACAGGTCCACTAAACCCCAAAATGTGTGCATTGAGGTTCTAGGGGTTAAGGATTTAGCATAAGGTGTAATTATAAATGGGAATCATCCATGACCAAATTGATCACATCAAATTCCTCATCTACTTTATCAGGTTCAAGGAAAACTTTTAAACGTTGACCATTTACCTTGAAGAGGTTACCTTCATCATCTTGGAGTGTGATTGCCCCGTGCGACGAAGTCTCCACCACAACGAACGGTCCTTCCCATTTGCTCCGAAGTTTTCCATGTCCAAAGAGCTTCACCCTGGAATTAAAGAGTAATACCTTATCCCCGGGGTGAAACTCCTTCACCTTGATCCTCTTGTCGTGCCATCTTTTGGTTCTGTCCTTGTAGATCCTGGCACTGTGGTACGCTTTGTCTCTCCACTCTTCCAGCTCTAATAGTTGCATTCTTCTCATCTGCTGGGCTGCTGGCAAATCCATGTTCCACTTTCTTATGGCCCAGTGCGCCCGATGCTCTAGCTCAACTGGTAAATGGCAAGTCTGGCCGTAAACCAGTTGATATGGGGACATTCCGATTGGCGTTTTGTATGCCGTTCGGTAAGCCCATAGAGCATCTGGTAACTTGCTCTTCCATCCTTTGCCCATTTCTGTCACGGTCTTCTGCAGAATGTTCTTGATCTGCTTGTTCGATGTTTCTGCTTGACCGCTTGTCTGGGGGTGGTACGGCGTAGCTATGTTGTGCTTTGCCCCCAGTTCTGCCAGAAACTTCTGGAAGGTCTTGTCGATGAAATGTGACCCTCCATCACTGATCACCATCCTGGGGGTTCCAAAACGTGGAAAGATGATCTCATGGAACATCTTTCGCGCGTGTTTGGAGTCAGCGGCTCGACATGGCATTGCTTCAACCCACTTCGAGACATAATCCACTGCCACCAGGATGTACTCACTGTCATAGGATTTGACAAAGGGTCCCATGAAATCAATGCCCCACACATCAAACAGCTCAACTTGTAAGTTGTTTGTGAGTGGCATTGCATCTCTTGCGGTGATCCCTCCATGTTTCTGGCACTGCTGGCATCGTCGAATGAATTCCTTTGTATCCTCATACATTGTGGGCCAATAGAATCCACTCTGCTAGATCTTCGATCTTGTCCTGAACGCCCCGTAGTGACCTCCATATGGGGCTGCATGGCATTGCTCAAGGATCTTCCTTGCTTCATTTGTTGGTACGCATCGCCTGAGCATGCCATCTGAACATACCCTGTATAGGTATGGTTCATCCCATAGATGAAGTCTACTCTCGTAGATCAGCCTTCTCTTGTTCTCCCCTGGCGATACATATCCTGCAACCATAAAGTTTACAATATTTGCATACCAGGGGTCGGAGGCAGTCACCTTCAGTAGGGTGTCGTCGCGTAAGAAATCATTTATCGGTAGATCATGCATGTCAGTAAACTGCATACGCGACAAATGATCTGCTACTGAATTCTCTACTCCCTTTTTATCCTTAATTTCTAAATCAAATTCTTGGAGTAAGAGAATCCATCGGATAAGGCGCGGTTTAGCATCTTTCTTGGTAAGCAGATATTTCAAGGCAGCATGATCGGTGTAGACAATCACCTTACCTCCTACCAAGTACGATCTAAACTTGTCTATAGCAAAAACTATTGCCAAGAGCTCTTTTTCAGTGGTAGCATAGTTAAGTTGAGCCCCCGTCAAAGTTTTACTAGCATACGAGATAGCATGATGGTTCTTATTTTTGGTTTGCCCAAGGACAGCACTAACAGCATAATCACTGGCATTACACATAATCTCAAAGGGTAGCGTTCAGTCAGGGGGTTGAATGACTGGCACTCAGATGAGAGCGTTCTTTAAAATGGTGAAAGCATGTAAACACTCATCATCAAAATCAAAAGGTACATCCTTGGCTAAAAGGCTAGTGAGGGGCCTGGCTATCTGAGAAAAATCTCTGCTAAAACGTTGGTAAAACCCCGCATGGCCTAGGAAGCTACGGATCCCCTTAACATTGGTAGGAGGTGGAAGCTTTTCTATGACTTCAATTTTTGCTCTATCCACCTCTATTCCCCGTTCGGACACTAAGTGTCCCAACACTATTCCCTCTCGGACCATGAAATGGCACTTTTCCCAGTTTAGCACCAGGTCCTTGTCTCGGCATCTTTGTAGTACCTTGTCTAAGTTCTGCAGACAATGGTCGAAAGTCTTTCCATAGACTGAAAAATCATCCGTGAAAACTTCCATGATCTCTTCAATCATGTCTGAGAAAATAGACATCATGCACCTCTGGAACGATGCTGGTGCATTGCATAACCCGAATGACATCCTACGATATGCATACGTTCCATAGGGGCAAGTGAAGGTGGTCTTTTCTTGATCATCGGGGTGGATGGGAATCTGGTGATAGCCAGAATAGCCATCAAGAAAACAAAAGAAGGAGTGGTTCGCGAGTCTCTCCAACATCTCATCGATGAAGGGGAGCGGGAAGTGATCCTTCTTTGTCGCCTTGTTGAGTCGGCGATAATCAATGCACATCCGCCACCCAGTAACGGTACGCTGTGGGATCAGCTCGTTTTTCTCGTTACTTACGACGGTCATGCCTCCTTTCTTGGGTACTACTTGGACAGGGCAGACCCATTCACTATGAGGGATGGGATAGATGATCCCGGCGTGCAGAAGTTTTAGAACTTCCTTCTTCATGACTTCCCTCATCGCATTGTTTAGCCTACGCTGAGGCTCCCTAGAAGGTGTAGAAGCTGGATCTATGGGAATGCGATGGGTACAGAGTGCAGGGCTTACTCCCTTCAAGTCCTTGAGGGAGTATCTGAACGCCGAGCGGTGTTTCTCAAGCACCTTTATGAGTCTATCACTCTAGTCCTGCGATAGCTTGTCGCTAATGATGACAGGGGCATCCCTGTCCTCATTTAGAAAGACATAGCGAAGGCCAGCGGGCAAGGGTTTTAGTTCTACGTGCGTCTTAGGTGGCTCCTCAGTTTCAAGCGGCTCAGAAGCGTCATCCTCTTCCTCTATAAAGTCGTGAACATTCTCTTCGAGGAATGACTCAAATGGGTCGCTAGGTTGTAGGGATTTCACTTTCTCAGTTGGGTTAGGTTCTATCAAAGGTTCAACTATGGAGTTCTTAACCCTAGCTAACGGTATAGTGAGAAGATTCCTTCCTACTTTGGCTAGGAGGTTTCCTTCCGAGGTTACATCCTGTAGCAGGCCCTCGATAGGATATCCTATAAGGAGGTCGAAATCTGATGTGTCAAAGACGTAAAAGTCCAGAGCCATCTCAATCCCGTGGTGAGAGAGGAGAAAATCTCGTACTAGGCCGAGACTCTTGAGAATACGACCTGAGGGTGTTCTAAGAAGTCTTGATGTTGGGGCCAGCTTTTTGCGACGTTCAAGGATATTCGTGAAAGAACTGGACATGATGTTTGCCCCAACAGTCGGGTTATACAAGATGTCTACGGCTACCTTGCTTACGAAACCTCGAATGATCTGCGAAGGTGAGTCAATCCGAATGACTTCGGAAGAAAACTCAGACTCGTTTGACCATTCCGTGTTTAGGATGGACAAAAGTTCTGTCACGGTTTCGTTCAGAATTTCTTTCTCCATGTAAATGGAGGGGGTCTTTACCGTAGGCTTCTTCTGTATTGAGTAGTTCAAGGTATTCCCAAAATCTTCAAAAAACATCTTCCTCGAACTCAAACGGTAATCCGAGAGGTTGAGTTTCCTCTTCCACAACGTATGGGGTCTCAGGAGCTGGACTGGGCAAGTCTATGGGTTCTATCTGGGAGTCTTCTTGCTCAGTCTCGGTCGCGTCAGCAGGAGAGTTCTCTTGAATGGCCGCTAAGACTTCTTTTGCTCTGGCCGGGGTTATGTGTAGGAATGAGCCCCCGACTGCTATGTCTATGTACCGGGCATCTTTACTATTCAACCCAGACCGAAAATGCTGCATGAGCATATAGTCTGGGAAGCCTAGATCCGTTCCGGTTAGACACGAGTCCTAGAATTGGTCCCATGCTTTGGCGATTGTTTCCTTCTCTCGTTGCTGGAAGTTAATGATCTCCTTCCGAAGTGCACAAATTCGGTGAACAGGAAAGTATTCAAGACAAAACTTGTCCCGTAACTTTTCCCATTCACCGTTCGTTAGCCCAACGTTATGGTCATACGACTTCCTTACTCTCTCTTTGAGAGAGAACGGGAAGAGCTTCCATCTAATCATTGCCTATGTCATGCCTGATATAACCAGACATGAGCAAAGCAACTCGAATTCGTGCAAGTGATGGTACGGGTTTTCACCATCACCTCCAGAGAAGGATATGTCCTGGACCATNCGATAATCAATGCACATCCGCCACCCAGTAACGGTACGCTGTGGGATCAGCTCGTTTTTCTCGTTACTTACGACGGTCATGCCTCCTTTCTTGGGTACTACTTGGACAGGGCAGACCCATTCACTATGAGGGATGGGATAGATGATCCCGGCGTGCAGAAGTTTTAGAACTTCCTTCTTCATGACTTCCCTCATCGCATTGTTTAGCCTACGCTGAGGCTCCCTAGAAGGTGTAGAAGCTGGATCTATGGGAATGCGATGGGTACAGAGTGCAGGGCTTACTCCCTTCAAGTCCTTGAGGGAGTATCTGAACGCCGAGCGGTGTTTCTCAAGCACCTTTATGAGTCTATCACTCTAGTCCTGCGATAGCTTGTCGCTAATGATGACAGGGGCATCCCTGTCCTCATTTAGAAAGACATAGCGAAGGCCAGCGGGCAAGGGTTTTAGTTCTACGTGCGTCTTAGGTGGCTCCTCAGTTTCAAGCGGCTCAGAAGCGTCATCCTCTTCCTCTATAAAGTCGTGAACATTCTCTTCGAGGAATGACTCAAATGGGTCGCTAGGTTGTAGGGATTTCACTTCCTCAGTTGGGTTAGGTTCTATCAAAGGTTCAACTATGGAGTTCTTAACCCTAACGGTATAGTGAGAAGATTCCTTCCTACTTTGGCTAGGAGGTTTCCTTCCGAGGTTACATCCTGTAGCAGGCCCTCGATAGGATATCCTATAAGGAGGTCGAAATCTGATGTCTCAAAGACGTAAAAGTCCAGAGCCATCTCAATCCCGTGGTGAGAGAGGAGAAAATCTCGTACTAGGCCGAGACTCTTGAGAATACGACCTGAGGGTGTTCTAAGAAGTCTTGATGTTGGGGCCAGCTTTTTGCGACGTCCAAGGATATTCGTGAAAGAACTGGACATGATGTTTGCCCCAACAGTCGGGTTATACAAGATGTCTACGGCTACCTTGCTTACGAAACCTCGAATGATCTGCGAAGGTGAGTCAATCCGAATGACTTCGGAAGAAAACTCAAACTCGTTTGACCATTCTGTGTTTAGGATGGACAAAAGTTCTGTCACGGTTTCGTTCAGAATTTCTTTCTCCATGTAAATGGAGGGGGTCTTTACCGTAGGCTTCTTCTGTATTGAGTAGTTCAAGGTATTCCCAAAATCTTCAAAAACATCTTCCTCGAACTTAAACGGTAATCCGAGAGGTTGAGTTTCCTCTTCCACAACGGATGGGGTCTCAGGAGCTGGACTGGGCAAGTCTATGGGTTCTATCTGGGAGTCTTCTTGCTCAGTCTCGGTCGCGTCAGCAGGAGAGTTCTCTTGAATGGCCGCTAAGACTTCTTTTGCTCTGGCCGGGGTTATGTGTAGGAATGAGCCCCCGGCTGCTATGTCTATGTACCGGGCATCTTTACTATTCAACCCAGACCGAAAATGCTGCATGAGCATATAGTCTGGGAAGCCTAGATCCGTTCTGGTTAGACACGAGTCCTAGAATTGGTCCCATGCTTTGGCGATTGTTTCCTTCTCTCGTTGCTGGAAGTTAATGATCTCCTTCCGAAGTGCACAAATTCGGTGAACAGGAAAGTATTCAAGACAAAACTTGTCCCGTAACTTTTCCCATTCACCATTCGTTAGCCCAACGTTATGGTCATACGACTTCCTTGCTCTCTCTTTGAGAGAGAACGGGAAGAGCTTCCATCTAATCATTGCCTGTGTCATGCCTGATATAACCAGACATGAGCAAAGCAACTCGAATTCGTGCAAGTGATGGTACGGGTTTTCACCATCACCTCCAGAGAAGGATATGTCCTAGACCATAGCTATGAAGGCAGGGCGAAGTTCATAGCTATCGGTTAAAATAGGATTTGACGAGGGGTGCGGCTCCAATAATTCGCCCTTTGGAGCAGAGAACTCATGAATTTGGGTGGAATTCATGGTTGAAAACAAAAATAGAAGAAGTATAAAATAAAGGATATACGGGCAACTTTAGATCTTAGACAACAGCTACCATTCCCCGGCAACGGCGCCAGAAAGCTTATTAACACCAGCGGTGGCAAACAGAAAGTCTGCAAGCGCACGGCTGTCGTAGTAGCTTTCACCCGTGAGTAAACCAGGTATCGAATCCACGGGGAACGTAAAGGACTTGTCTAATCACTAAAGCTGAGCCGGATCAATCGAGTGTATATAAAGGCTGGGTGGAGAGGATAACTTAGAACTAAGGCTGATTATATCAAAGGGAACTCTCCTATGCTTGCTTTAGGCACCGAGGTATCCTAGACCTCTAAGAAATTGTCGGCCAACAGCTCTACACCGTACCCGAACGTGGAGGATTACAAAGGACGGATAGGGCGGTCATCACCTGCCGCCTACCTCTTCTAATCCGTGGGGACTACGAGGCAAACGAGGGCAGATATACACCTAAGCACCACGCCTAAGATAATATCGGCTATCCTAGCCTTGATCAAAGATTAGAATACTTTATGAATAAAGCAACGAACCCACAAGCACAATAGACAACTCAGCTTTTCTATAACTCAGTCTTGAATAATAGTTGAATCCCAGATACTTACTGAGTAGCTTGCATCCGTCGAGGTACAGGTGGAGGGTCGCCACCAGGCCGGGACTCCTCCAGACTCTCCCTCACTCTCTCCCTATTTCTACTCTGGATTTGAGGAGGGCTTCGCCTTGGATCTTCACTTCATCTCGATGATGCTTAGCCCTGCCCCGAGTCCAGCTATTTATAGCTTTGAGAGGCGGTTTGGAGTCGGTTTGCAGAGGTTGAGGCGGTCAGGAAGTGGGCCCAGGTCGGCCGACATGGGGGGATCGGCCGACCGTCAGATCAACCGACGTAGATGATCCACGGTGCAGATGGGCTCCTGGAGGCGGTTAACTGTTACTCCTGAAGGCGGTGGCGAAATGGTTGCGCGGCCAGGTCGGCTGACCTGGCTCGGTCGGCCGATCCAGGGATGTGGCCCCTCGGCCCCACTCTGTCAGGGTCACTCTCATGTGGGTCCCTTAGTCGGTTTCTGGTGGGTAATGTCCAAGATATGTCGGTTAAGTCAGGGATGTGGGCCCATGGATCCAAGTGATTGCCACGTGGCCCAATCCCATCTCTTTATTCCCACCGACTTGATCTCAACGTTTCTGATCACTCCTGAGTGTGCTTCTGTTGATGGGCTTCGGATGGACCTCACTGGGCCTGGGTGCTGGTCGGCCGACCATGGGAGGTCGGGCGACCTGGCCTTGGGCCCACTTTGGTCCTTCTTTTGCCACTTTGCTCCTGTAATCACATATGCACCAAAACTCGTGGAATTCATTAGTAAATAACCCTATGCCTATTTGTTTTATCATTCTTTTATATCATTGTTGGCAATAATATTTTGTCATTAAGAACCGCCAACAGTGGTCTTGGTCGGGTCTGCCTCATCAAGGGCCACCGATTTGGTGCCCGGCTCGGTGCGTTTTGCCGGTGGCGCTCTTGGCGAGGCGGCGGCCGGCGACTCGTCTGCTTGCTGCGATGGCGTCTCCTTGACCGGGGTCTGGTCCACCACAGTCTGCTTCTCGGCAGCGCCATCATCGGTCTTCTTTTCTCCCGCAGGCAGCAGCTCGGGAACTTCTTTTCCCTTGGCCCTCGATCGGGCTTCCACTGCTCGGGAGGTTTCTGCCCCTGCTGCCTTTGTGGTAGCCTTCGGCAGACTCTTGGTCTTTTTCTTGGCAGGTTCGGCAGCCTTGGCTGGCTCCTGCTCGTCTCCCTTGATCATGTCCAGGGTCTTCATGTCGCACTGGACCGCGCCCTTGCGGTCACCGCACACGGTGATCGGGCCCAATGGCCCCGGGACCTTGGTCTTGGAGTAGGCGAAGTGGGCGACCGCCATGAACTTCTTCGGGAACGGCCGTCCCAGGATGCAGTTATAGGCCGACGTGATGTCAGCCACCTCAAAGGTGAGGAACTCTGTTCGGATGTTTTTGCCCTCCATGAGGGTCACCTGCAGATCGATCCTCCCTAAGGGAAAGGCTTGAATGCCTGGTATGACCCCGTAGAAAGGCTTCTCCACCGGGGACAAGGATCTCCTCGGGATCCCGAGCTCGTCAAAGGCGTTGACGAATAGCAGATTGAGGGCACTTCCACTGTCGATCAAGGTTCGCCCGATCTTGCAGGGCCCGATCCATGGTTTGATACACAGTGGGAGTAGCGGCCCGTCGTACAGCATCTCGGGGTGATCCCTCTGATCAAATGTGATCAGGATCTCGGACCACCTCAACAGATGCTTACAGGGCTCGGTGCTCGCTATCTGCCTCTCGACCAGCTTTAGTTGGGACTTGGAGGTTCGGGTAGAATAGCCACCGAAAATTGTGGCGATCTCCAGATCCTCGGGAAGGTCTGGCTCATCGTCACAATCCATGTAGTTCGCCGTCCGAGGATTTTGAGCGGCCTGGTCGCGTGGAGCCCCCTGTTGCTAGCTTCTCCTCCTCCTGTTTCTGCTTCTTGTACACCATGCAGTCCACAAGGTGATGCTTTGTAGATCAGTGAATTGGGCAGTACATCGGGAGATTGGTAGGTTTGCCTTGACGCTTGTACGGGGGTTTGTTGTCCACGGTCATGACCTCGTCGCCCTCGTTCTTGCGCTTCTTGTTCTTATGCTTATGCTTCTTCTTGCCTTCCCCGGCTGGCTGGCTTTGTTCGGGCTGTCCGTGGACCCGTGCTCGGGCGTCCGCCATCTTGGCGGTCTCTTCCAGGATCCCGTAGAGCTCGGCCACCGTCTCGGGTTTTTCTTGGCAAGCTCCTCCGCCGTTCGCTCGTCCTTGCAGCCCTGATTAAAAGCCACAATCACCCAGTCATCCACCATATCGGGGATGGTGTTACGGGTGTCGCTGAAGCGACGGATATAGTCCCGGAGTGTCGGATTTATGAGCCCGGCAGTCCACACAGGGTAGCCCACTTGGTTGATTTGTTGAGGGACAGATCGAGGATCACAAGTCGATGGTAACACAAGACGCAAGGATTGAACAGGTTCGGGCCGTCGAGATGACGTAATACCCTACGTCCTGTGTTGGGTGTATGGATTGCTGTGTATGAAGTTCCTGAAGGATCTCCGTAGTTGGGTTCTGTCCTAGGTTGAATGAATGCTCGTGTTTTGGAGGGGGGTCTCAAGGCACCTTATATAGTCCGGTTGCCTTGAGTTACAAGTCGGCTAGAGATCATAAACTACCCGAAATACAAGGATCCGATCCTATAACGATTACATATATCTTTCCCTAGAATTTCGGCTAGTTTATCTTGATCTCCAATCTTCTTGCGTGATACGCCGCCTGCTTCCTTGCCGTGCGCATCGTCGTAGTCATCCGGTTCGCCCGACTGGTGGGCCTCCCGAGTGGTGGGCCACCCAGTCTGACAAACCGGCCCGATAGCACTCGGATTGGGCCAATCCGCCTTCTGGGTACCCCCGGGGGTCTATCCCCGACAAGCCCCCAAGTAGTACGTGGTTGAGCGAGAACTCAGCGAGGTCGTGCTATCGGCAGAACTTCGAGCTTGCTGCGGTTGGAAGCAAAACCATGTGATACTGGAGAGAAAAGAGAGCTGTCTGCAACGGATGCGCCGCAAGGTGCGTCCATTGGCCGTAGCCCCCGAGCCTTGAAGCGATTCCGAAGGAATCGGTCCAAGGGTTTGTAGCCTTGTTCTGAGGTCGCCAGACAATCAACGGATGCGCCGCGAGGTGCGTCCGTTGGCCGTAGCCCCCGAGCCTTAAGGCGATTCCGTAGGAATCGGCTCAAGGCTTAATCGAGGAGCATCTGGCTGAATCATCCGGCGTTAATTTCGGCGTCCAGTCCCCGAGCGTGAGGACCGGCGGAGTCCTGCGAGACACGCCGAGCAGTGGTCGTGACGCCCAGCCCCCGGGCGTGAGGGTCGAGTCGAACCATCCGAAGTACGCCGAGTAGTTGTCCCCGCGCCAGCCCCCGAGCGTGAGGGCTCAGCAGGCAAGCGCGGCGAGCGGTCGTCCCGGCGCCAGCCCCCAAGCGTGAGGGCCGAAGCACGCCGAGTGGTCGTCCCGGCGTCAGCCCCCGAGCGTGAGAGTCGAAGCACGCCGAGTGGTCGTCCCGGCGCCAGCCCCTGAGCGTGAGAGCCGAAGCACGCCGAGTGGTCGTCCCGGCGCCAGCCCCCGAGCGTGAGAGCCGAGGCGCGCCGAGTAGTCGTCCATAGCCTGCAGCGAAAACACAGTGCGATGGCAGTATATGATGTGATAAAATGCAAATCCGAGGAGAAAAGTATTCGGCAAGCATGAAAACGATTCCTACTTCCAGCTTTTTAAGTCTATTAACTTCTCCGGGTAGTTAGCCTGTCACGTTTATGCACCTGTGTCACACCCGAATTTACGAAGGAAATCCGAATGTTACTATATGTGTACCCAGGAAGTCTTTACACACATATAGCTCCAGAAATGATAATCAAAAGGAAGAAAACAGTGCTCGATACCTAAACAGAAATAAATCATTACATCACAGGCATTACATTATTATCGAGTTTATCAAAGTAGCGGAAGCCTGAAACAATCTAACTCCAAAATGTCTCCACAGGGACTCTAACTGGTGGAGAACACAACCTAGAAATCCAGGAACTCCTCGGGGAAAACATCCACTGGCGGCTCATCTGAGTACCCATCCGGGATTTTGTTGATATGAAGCAAGTGTAAGTAATCCATCATACTTAGCAAGCATAACATGATTAAATGAGGCTCAAAAGGCTAGACAAGGTTTAAACTGCGGTTAGCATTTTTAGTTGATTGTTTTAAAATTAACCTTAATTACTATAGTTATGTGACAACCCTAGTTGAAACACACATTATGGAAACATGTGAAGTATTATAAATGAACATCATCATATTAAACCATTTATCCGAAAAACAAGGAACCGCTCGAAAAGGATCCAGGCCGCTCTTAACCCCCAATCCTAATCAGATCACGTGGCTGGAATTCAGTGAAAGCTTTCATGACCATCACGTGCCAGAAGGTCTGATGATTCTCAAGCGTCAGGATTTTCAGTCACTAAAGCAAGAATCCATGACTGTCACGGCTTACCGTGACAAGTTTATTGAACTATAAAGATATGCTCCAGAAGAGGTGGCCACTGATAGAAAGAAACAGAGGCTGTTTTTAATAGGGCTAAATGATGGCATTCAGTATCAGCTTATGTCCCATACATTTGGGAACTTCCAAGAGCTAGTAGACAAGGCTCTTATGCTTGAACATAAGCGCAAGGAAATGGGAGAAAAGAAGAGAAAGTTCATGGGCCAACAGTCTGGAAGCAACTCACGTCCTCGCTATAATCAGCCAATGGGGAATCAATCTCGCTTCCAAGGCTCTTCACAACAAATGGGTCGTCCTCAATATCAATAGCGCTTCCAGAATCAGCAGCGTCCCCAGTATCAACAGCAGCAGCAGCAGTTCAAGCCTCAGAATCCACAGATGAGAACCCAAGCTCCACCTCTCACACAGGCTAATAAAACACCTGTAGCTCAATCTAGGAGAGTATGTTTTCATTGTGGTGAGCCAGGACATTATGCAAATAACTATCCTAAGAAGATGGGTGGACAGAATTCCCAGCAGCAGCACCGCAATGGAAATCAGCAGCAGGCTCCGAGGAATGGAGGCCAACATAACTATGCTCGCGGGAAGGTCAACCACGTGAACGTGGAAGCTGCTCAAGATGCGACAGATGTGGTGATCGGTATGTTTCCAGTAAACTCAAATCCCGCATCAGTACTATTTGATTCTGGAGCATCGCATGCTTTTATATCTGCCCAATTTGTGAAAAAGCACATGATGATTATGCAACCTATGCAAAAGGCAATGATAGTTAGTTCACCTGGAGGAGAACTAAAGGCAACCTCAATTTGTCCAAAGGTTAGCATAAAAATAAGGGGGGTAGACTTTGTAGCCAATCCCATTATCTTGAACTCTTCTGGCATTGATATTATCCTGGGAATGTCATGGCTAGCAAAGCATGATGGAGTAATTCAATGTGCTAAAAGAGCAGTGCAATTGACAGCGAGTTCTGGAGAAAAAGTGGAATATCAAGCAACTATGACAGCTTCAGAAGTGTGTCATGCTAATCAAGCGAAGGAAGTGGCCATGGAAGACATTACTGTGGTGAAGGAATTCCCCGATGTATTTCCTGCAGAGTTGCCAGGTATGCCACCAGAACGCGAAGTTGAATTTCTTATTGATCTTAAACCTGGCACTGCACCTATAGCTAAGCGACCATATAGAATGGGTGTGAAGGAATTAGAAGAGCTCAAGAAGCAATTAGATGAGCTACTTGAGAAGGGTTATATTCGACCTAGCTATTCACCTTGGGGAGCACCGGTATTATTTGTTCAGAAGAAAGATGGATCACAGAGAATGTGCATTGATTACCGGGCACTCAATGACGTAACCATAAAGAATAAATACCCACTGCCAAGGATCGATGATCTCTTTGATCAACTGAAGGGAGCATGTGTATTCTCTAAGATTGATCTTAGATCAGGATACCACCAGATGAGAATTCGTGCTTTCGATATTCCTAAGACAGCGTTCATTATCCGATATGGTTTATATGAGTTCACAGTTATGTCATTCGGGTTAACCAATGCTCCTGCATACTTCATGTATCTAATGAACAAAATCTTCATGGATTATTTGGACAAGTTTGTGGTGGTATTTATTGATGACATTCTGATTTTCTCCAAGAATGAAGAAGAGCATGAAGAACATCTGCGGTTGGTATTGCAAAGGCTCAGGGATCAACGATTATATGCCAAGTTCAGTAAATGTGAATTCTGGTTGAAGGAAGTAGCATTTTTGGGTCATGTCATATCCAACGGAGGAGTGGCAGTCGACCCAAAGAAAGTCAAGGATGTGTCTGTCACCGAGTCGCCTGTCACCGAGTCGTTGTAAGTCGCTGCGTCTGGCAGAGTTGCCGGGGACATGCGGCCTCGGCGATCCATCCATGCTTACACGTAAACAAGGCATACGTAGATTAGTGAATAATCATTAAAGATTTCGAGCCCTTCCCCTGCATGCATGCGTGTGTACGCCCATGGGACATGGCAGCTTAGGTCGTGTCCACCATGCATGCATATTCGAAAGAGATAAAAAATAATGATTAGGCAAAGAATAAACAAGGCACATGGCATATCCATCGGATCTAATATGGGAGAAAGACAGGAAAGAAACTTCCTTGCATGCTTGGGCAGTTGATGTAATTCGTTTCACCGTTGCCGATTGCCGAGTAGTCGTCCCGGCGCCAGCCCCCGAACGTGAGGGCCGAAGCATGCCGAGTAGTCGTCCCGGCGCCAGCCCCGAGCGTGAGGGCCAAGGTACGCCGAGCAATCGCCCATACCCTGCAGCGAAAACACAGTGCGACGGTAGTATATGATGCAATAAAATGCAAATCCGAGAAGAAAAGTATTCGGCAATGCATGAAAACGATTCCTGCTTCCAGCTTTTTAAGTCTATTAATTTCTCCGGGTAGTTAGCCTGTTACGTTTATGCACCTGATCCCCGATAGCCATAGTCCGTAGCGCAGGGAGCTGGGCCGCATGCACGCGTAGGAGCGTAGGCGTACGGAAGAGTCGAGGCTTCACAGATTAAGGCGCGTGCTCCCCGAGTACTTTAGCGACTTGTATAAAAGCCTACGGAGTTGCAGTCTGGACAAACCAGACTGTATAAGCAGTCGGAGTGTGACGCAGATGCTCGGCGAAAGTTACGGAGATATAAGAGAGCCGAGGCATACAAAGATATATAGAAGCCGTAAAATATTTAATTAAAAATAATACTTAGCTTGATTCGTGATCAAGTTGTAGGATCCATGTGTCATCATCGAATGTTGGTATATCAAGTCTCAGGCATCGTTGCCGCGGTGGCCGAGTGGACGAGGTTGTCGAGGAGGTCGGCGGGACAGCGAGCGACACGTTGGAGTTGGCGGAGTTGCCGGCGACCCGACGGTGCACCGGCGAGGGTGGAATTGGCGGTGGACTTCCTGACAAGCAGTAGGCGGACGACTGTACGGAAGACATGCTTGCACTCCAAAACTCGGCCGTCGAATTAATGAGAGGCCAATATACGTAAACACCATCCATGCATGTACATACACGTGAAATGAGGAAGATTGATTAGTATAATTCTTGCTACGATAGACCATAGAGACACGAAGCATATACTAGATCGAACATATAGGAAATAGATAGAATAGGTCTAGATTCTTCCCTGTATGCCGTCTGCGGTGCGTGTGGTCCATGAAAATCACGGTGCCTCATGTACGTACACGGCGTTGCCGAGTGTCGTCGAGATGAGAGGAGATAGCCTTCCCTTCTTAGATCTCGATGACGCGTGGTCTAGTCCAACCAGAACACCGCCGGCGGTGGAGGCAAATCGTAGTCGATCTTGAGGTCTGGGACATGCACGCGTGGAGGTTGACGTGCGCCAGAGAAACACGACAACTCGGAGATCGATCTGCGGCGGTGGCCGGATCGGCGAGTTTGACGCGGAGAGCCGTGACTTGGATCGTAGATGTACACGCCAACGGCCAGTACGAAGTGCAGTGCAGAGATGGCTCATGCAGCACCCATCGACGCCGCCGCCGCCGTCAAGCCTGCTCACGAAGACGAATCTGCCATCGAGCTTGTAGATTGATCTCGTCGATCTCCCCCTACCTGGCGCGCCAACTGTCGGATTTATGAGCCCGGCAGTCCACACAGGGTAGCCCACGTGGTTGATTTGTTGAGGGACAGATCGAGGATCACAAGTCGATGGTAACACAAGACGCAAGGATTGAACAGGTTCGGGCCGTCGAGATGACGTAATACCCTACGTCCTGTGTTGGGTGTATGGATTGCTGTGTATGAAGTTCCTGAAGGATCTCCGTAGTTGGGTTCTGTCCTAGGTTGAATGAATGCTCGTGTTTTGGAGGGGGGTCCTAAGGCACCTTATATAGTCTGGTTGCCTTGGGTTACAAGTCGGCTAGAGATCATAACCTACCCGAAATACAAGGATTCGATCCTATAACGATTACAGATATCCTTCCCTAGAATTCCGGCTAGTTTATCTTGATCCCCGATCTTCTTGCGTGATACGCCGTCTGCTTCCTTGCCGCGCGCGTGTCGTCGTAGTCATCCGGTTCGCCCGACTGGTGGGCCTCCTGAGTGGTGGGCCACCCAGTCTGACAAACCGGCCCGATAGCACTCAGATTGGGCCAATCCGCCTTCTAGGTACCCCCGGGGGTCTATCCCCGACACGGAGGGACTCTCCAGGTTTCTGCACACAGTTGAGCAGATCTCCTTCGTGTCCGGGGCGTTTGTAGGTGCCTTGGAAGTTGGCTTCAAACGTCTCCCGGAGATGGTTCCAAGACTTGATGCTGGCCTCGGGCAGGTTCATGAGCCATGTTCGGGCTGATCCCTGCAGGGCAGTCGGCAAGTAGTTGGCCTTGACGTAGTCATCACCCCCGGTGGCTTCGATGATCGTGGAATAGATCTGAATCCACTCGCGGGGGCTGGTTGTTCCGTCATACTTCTCAATGTTGGTAGGACGAAACTTTTCCGGCCACCTGACCTTACGCAGGCCCAGGGAGTATGCGAGACATCCTCCTGTGCCTGGTCGGGAGTCACGTGGCGGTGAATCTGGATGGGACCGGTAGTAGCCCTCATGTGCTCGGTAATATCGATTGCAATTGAGAGTTTCCCGGACGTCGCGGGTGCGACGGTTGCGTTCGAGCTACGGCCTCATGTCGCGCCCTTCGTGCGGGCGATGGCAGGGTCATCCGTTAACAGATCGGGAGCGAACCGGTTGTGGTTCACCAGGCCTGTTTGACGGAGCCTGTGGTGCGGCAGCGGCGGCCTCGAGGCGCTCCTTGGCCTTGTCCGCTGCCTCCCGAGCCTTCTTGGCGATGGTGGCCATCGGGGTTCCCTCGGCCATCGCTTCCATCGTCTCCAAGAGAGTTCAGATCTGCAGGTTGTCCTACTCGATTGCCCAGAAATCGTTGTTAAGATTTCGGGGGGCCAGTGAGGACGTGACCTGTTGTGTACGGGTTTTAGCCGTCTGAAGAGTTGGTGCATTGCTAAAACGCGGAGGAGGTATAGATCTGCGCGAGTTGGAGGACTCAGCGGCGGCCTCGCCCCCGTTTGCAGCTAGCACATGAATGCGGCGGTCATCGGGCTGTTCCGACCCATCACTAGATCCACTGTAGTCGAGATCCAACCGTGCAGTGCGATCAGCAATGTCCTCGGGAGTTGGCTCCGCGAAGGTGGCGAAAACTTCCCGACCGGCGCACGTAAGATCGGGATCATGGATCCCTGTCAGCTTGAGCTCGTAATCGCCTTGGTGCTCGAACACGAGATCCCTGAAGTGGATCTCCCGTGTAGGCACTAGATGGCAGTGAGCGTAGAGATCGGAAGCGGAAGTAGAACTCCCGATGGCCTCCGACTTGACGGAACTGGGCATGTAGGGCATCGAACTCGACGCTTCGGCAATTCAGACTCCGTTGATGATCGGCATGATCTTTCTTCACGCGAGGGCCCCTACCTGGCGCGCCTCTGTCGAGGTTGTACTCGGCAGATATTTGTTCGGCAAGCACCCCGCCTTGTGCGAAGATTGATCACGGTGGATGAACAGAGAGACACGGGATTTTATACTGGTTCGGGCCCTCGAGATCGAGTAATAATCCTACGTCCTGTTGCTGCTTGTATTATCTCGCGAGTACGAATTACAATGGTATAACAAATAACCTCGGGTGTATTGGCTAAGATTGGAGATACCCTCTACGCACAGGACCCCCGCTATTTATGTCCAGGGAGACGTGCCTTACAAGACAAAACAGACCTAAACCTAACAGGACTCTAACCATCATCGGGCTTTCCTTCTGCTATCCAGCCATCGTGTCTTGTTCGGAGTCTTCATCGTTTGGAGTCGGTAGTTGGCAATCCTCGTGATCGGGCACCCTGGTATTATGGCCTCAACAAAAATATTGATCTTCGCCTGACTAATGTCATCGGCGAGGATCAAGGCGGTGCGGTGTCGGCCGGCGGATCATCTACCGCGTTCTCTTCTTCAGAGTCACTGATGAGATCCAGCAGCACTCCGTCTCCAGGAATCCCGATCAGGTCTCGGTTCAAAGAGACGAAGAGGCACCGGGCGAACTCCTCGTCGCCGTTAGTGTCCACCGGAGCAGAAAACAAAGATGCACCTGCGCGCGAGGGCTCCGGCTTCAGTCGAACTCCGCTTCCTCCTTGAACCAGTTCATCATCGGAGGAGAGGGAGATGGGAGACGCCGGGGCTGGAGAAGACGGTGCAGGGCGCTTCCCGGCGGCAATGCTCGACGGAGCGGTGTCGGGAGCCGGAGATGCCATTGCCGGAGCTTCCTCTAGCGGCTCGACTTCGATTCCTTCATCCCCATGCCAGGGGAGGGCAAGGAGAGGAGCTTGAGGAGGAGCAGGAGGTGGTGTCAACGCCGGCGGGTCCTCCGGCTTGTCGGACGGTGGTTCGGCGGAGCCGGGGGGGAGTCTCCAAAAAGGAGGCGAGGAAGCTTGGACTTGCGGCTGAGCTTTTTCTTTCCCATGATGTGGGGAGGAAGAAGGATTAGAAAGGAAGGTTCAAGTACAGATCGATCCAAGGGATCTGATATTTAAGGACCCTTGAGGTGACGCTTCGCGTGAAAATTGAGGAACCTGAGCAGGGCCGTAATTTATGCCACGTGCACTGCTAGAGTTTCGGGAGACGTGCGGAGTGGGTTTTTAATGCGCAGGGCAGCCGTTGCATCAACCCTTGGTGTTCCAATTTCCAAGATGGAATATTTTTATTTACTAATATTATGACTGATATTTTCTCTGACCTTATCATTCAGATGCATGTTTCACTATTCAAGAGTTCGGGACCTTTTTTGGCTCTCATTTTCAAGTGATTGTCGAGATATTTGCATATCCTAAAATCACCCGAAGAGCAAAAAGACCCGAAGACTACTTAAAGTTCAACCTTGTCTGAACAAGATAAGCTCGGGGGCTACTGTTGAGGCCATAATATCAGGGTGCCCGATCACGTGGATTACCGACTACCGACTCCGAACAAAGAAGACTCCGAACAAGACACAATGACTGGATCGCAGAAGGAAGGCCCGAAGATGGTTAGAGTCCTACTAGATTTAGGTCTGTTTTGTCTTGTAAGGCACGTCTCCCTGAATATAAACTGTGAGGGGTCCTGCACGTAGAGGGTATCTCCAATCTTAGCCAAAACACCCGAGGGTACTTGTTACGCCATTGTAATTTATACTCGCCGAAATAATACAAGCAGAAACAGGACGTAGGGTTATTACTCGATCTCGAGGGCCCGAACCAGTATAAAATCCCGTGTCTTTCTGTTCATCCACCGTGATCAATCTTCGCACGAAGCGGGGTGCTTGCCGGACAAATATCTGCCGAGTACAACCTCGACAAGCCCATTTACCAATTCTTCCAATCAAAATTGGTCTATGCAATATATACTTAATGATATCGGTTTGACAAGTCACTATGCAAGTATTGGACAATAAATAATGTCTCATCTTGGTACAAGCATAATATAATGATAAGCAAAGCTTTTTAATAAATATATACCTTGTTTCGGCATCCAATAATAGACGACTTGCATAGGTAAAAATGTGCTCCTTCCCTTCGGTTTCTTGAGTCAAAACAGCCCCAATATTACTCGCTCTTCGGCAGCCACATATAATTTAAATGGAACGCTCCTCCTAGGATCTCTAATCACCGGCGGCGAAGACAAGTAATATTTAATCTTCTCAAATGCTTCTTGCTGTTTTGCCCCCCAAGTAAATTCGGCTTCATCTTTTAACCGAAGAATAGGAGTAAAAGCATTAATCTTCCCAGACAAGTTACAAATAAATCTCCTCAAGTAATTCACCTTGCCCAAGAATTTCTGCAAATCTTGCTTGCATGTAGGAGCTTTAATCTTCTTGATAATATCAATTTTCTTAGGATCTATCTCTGTGCCATTCTCATGAATAATAAAGCCTAGAAACTTTCCAGCCGACACACCAAATGCAGATTTGAGTGGATTCATTTTTAAGCCATATCGACGCATTCTTTCAAAAGCAAGTCTCAAATCAGCCAAATGAGGTTTTAAACCAGCTGATTTAACAACAATATCATCGATATAAACTTCTATGATCAAGCCAAGTAAATCATGGAAAATTAAATTCATAGCCCTTTGGTAAGTAGCACCACCATTTTTAAACCAAAGGGCATAACTACCCACTCAAATAAACCAACAAAACCTGGACATACAAAGGCCGTTTTGGATATATCTTCTTCAGCCATGAATATTTGATTATAACCAGCATTACCATCAAGAAAACTAATAACTTTATGTCCAGAAGCATCATTAATAAGTATGTCGGCTATAGAAGAAAACCGGTTCCTCTGGTTTCAGAATCCGGTGCTACTGGTTCTTCCTGCAATTTTGATCGTCAACAGTTTTACAGAAGAGTTCAACCAATTATTTGAAAGAGTGGATAACATTAATTTTTTGGTTCCATCTCAAGATCCAAAATGGAGAGCTCTACAATGGCATTGCCTTCTAACTTTGAATAATCACCCTCCACCTGAGGTTACATACCCAATGTAACAAAAATATAAATAGGACATCCATGCAAGTTGAGTGTCACTTTAAAATATTCCCTCTAATCAAAATAATTGGTGGAGTCCTTCAAAAAATTAATGCATCTGGCCTACACAACCATTCATGCTTTTTTTAATAAGGGAAACTTTATTGATCTTGAGCAATTACATCAAGGTGATAAAATAGAAAGAAGACCATTCTCAGCCTCCGAGTAACTAAGATGCACATGTGTAGAACGAAAAAAAGGAAAATGATATGGCAACTGATCATGCCACTGCGATCCAACACATAACAACATCTTTAGCATAATCTACCACCAAATGCAACACTCAGACAAAACAGAAATCCCTTCTAAAGCAAGTCCTTAAAAAGGAAACTTCACTTGCATATACCACCTCAGAAAGGTATAAATAATGATCTGGAAAAGAGAGGACAAAAACACATGTTAGAAGGCAAAAAGGTAATTTCTTCCCAGAATGATGCATTTACTATGAGTGAAGAAGTTTTTACATATGCTCCTCCAAAGCATAAATATATAAGAACTCATTTTGGTTTTAATAGTGCTACTATATATTGAATTGATTACTATAAAACCAAAATAATAATTAAGACAATGGTTCATTTACCATGAAGCAAGTATCCCAGATAAAATTCCAACAGATATGATTGCTCCGAGCCACTGATTGGACATGAACCTTTAAAGTAGGAATTCAAAAAATAAAGTTTAATCAGTTGGTTGTAGTACTAACATAACCAACAAACACATCCAATGTTGTTAAGAATGTAACTAAACAACATAGTCAATGGAAGGATACATACTTCCTGTTGCAATCTGATTTGTCCAATAAGTCAACAGTTGAAATCTGCCATGCTAAATGTCCAGCTGTAGCTGCCAGAAATGGATAGTAGGGCCACCCTGTTCCAAAAGATTAAGGTGAGCATTCATTATTCTAATGTGAAATTGTAATGATTTTACTAAATATAACATAAGAATTGCGATGTTGAGCACCAACCAAGGTGAGCATTGTAGCCAGTGAGTGCTAAGCAGCTAATGCATACAACCCCAAATCCGCTAAGCCAGTACTTGGTATTATCTCCAAACGTTATGGCTGTGCTCTTAACTCCTGCTTTAAAGTCGTCTTTTTTATCCTGAAATGAATATATGCACATTCTATAAGAGCCTCACAAGATGGCTTCCAATGGGAAAAATTTCAAATACAACAAAAGATGATAAATACCTGATGTGCGTATATCGTGTCATATACCAGTGCCCAACATATGACAGAAATATACATTGGAAGGAGGACTGCATAATCTAAGCTTTCTTTAATAGCAGACGATCCTAGAAAAACTCCAACGCCGACCGTGAAGCCAAGAAATGCTTGAGGCTGTCATAATTAAGTGGATTTTCCGTCAAAAAATAAGTGGATTTTTCCATCAAAAAACAAGTAATACTTGGATTAAAGGGCAAGTATGTGCTACATAAATAATAATGCATTTAACTGAAGCCTCATTATGTTTCATACATACCCAGTGTATGAACCTCTTCATCAGTGGATATGTAAAAGACAGAACAAGCCAAGCATATCCCATAATAAGGCTGCAACAAAAAAGATAAACAATTAAGGGTGAATATTAATATAAATATATTATTGAACAAGACAATTCATATACGATGCATATACCACTAGAGAGATTGTTTTGGGAGGCAAAGAAGTTAGTGAAATGTAGATCAACATGCATATCTGGACTACAAATATTCTTTTCTATGTATCACCTCAAACACTGAGTGATTCAATTAACCGTGAATGACTTTCTACTGGCATTCTAGGAGTAATGTGCAAATTTGGATAAATCATAGTGAATTTATTATGATATTATGTTTCGGTCAAATTTAACAAGTTGTTTTGTCATAAGGTACTATTTCATTTGCGAACTGAGTGTAGCATAGTTGGTTAGGTTCTTGCGGTGGAAACTATCCACCTAGGTTGGAGTCCTCGACACGGCGCATGTTTTTGCACTTTCTTGATATATTCAATAAACTAACCGGCACTATTTTTCAGTGGTAGACGATGTGTCCATCGACCGTGAGGTGCACTTCATTAATCTCAAGACTAGAACGGCCAGCCTTGTCTCTCCATGGTGCTCAAAGGGGTATAGGGCTTGTGTGCGTGTATCCATAAAATCATTGGGGCAAGTGTGTGAGCTTATGTATCGGTATTACTGTTTAGCAAAAAAAATCATATTTGTTTTAAAAGGCATCCAAATATCCTTGTACCCATAGTGTTTTTCCTACTACACCTCCATTGCTTTCACCACCGGCTGCCATAGCAGCAAACCGTTTGGCATAATTGGCGCACTAAATCTGTAGCTTGTGATAAATATTTTTTTGAAATTATAGTTTTATGATATTTGTTCGTTTCAGTTGATCATGTAAAATTTGCATTACCATACATTCCTATTGTATAAGGTCTAGCCATATAGTCCCAATGGCTCCCAAAAATAGTATCTAAATTGCATTTTAATAACACTTGCAATGAAGGTTAATTAAGTCCAACGTACCAGCGGTTATTGAGTTGAAGAAGAAAGACGTGCCATAGAAGAACCTGAAATACAAGGAAATAAAATCCTTGAATAGGGGTTAGAGCCCCTGATGCAAGAGGCCTGCTTTTTGTCCGCTCAACCTATAAGAGAAATATGCATAGTCGTCGTTAGATGCCATTCAACAGCCCATGAAAATTCAGTACTTCGCTGTTGCATGCTCCACCTGACTACATGAGTGATGTTATGCAGCACCAAAATAGCGCTCAACTCAATGCTAACACGTTGATACACAAATTAATTAGGCTCATCGAATGAAAGCTGCCAAGAGAAGCTCCTATCTCGGCATATGCTATTCCGTGTTTGGGGTTAGGATTTAAGGGGACCTTCGGCAGGCTTCTGGAGGCAATGGTAGAAAAGCTTTTGTACTTATAACAACTAAAAAATCATTCTGAGATTAAAAGAAAAATCACCTTCTTGTCGAAGTCTCGATCGAGAAGATCATTCGCCGTGCAAGCAGCACTCCTCAAGACAACAGACCCAATAACAAAGAGTGCCATCATTTTCATGTCTGGGAGCTCCCCTTTGTCCGCTGCTATTGAGATGGACCTATAATAGATTAAAAGGATGCAACATCTGGCGTCAAAAAGATAACAGATGAGCTAGTACACATATTCTTGTAGCACGTGTGACTGTGTGACATGTGAGCCGTTCCTGTATTGTAGAGTTAATTATTTTCTCCATGGAAAAAAGGAATTATATTTGCCCTCCTATGCCCTTTCAAAAAAATAATTGTAGACATTTAATTGTGAAAAACACGACGGCGTGGATTATAAATATTTGGAAGACTACTAATAGTCAAATTTCTAAAAATGGTATTAGCCTTATCTTAAACGATGTGAATTACAGAACTAGACGGGAGCTAGCTAGTATATGCTTTTTCTTGATTTAACTCACATCTATGTAGGATAGATGGTGTCGAGCATAATGACGTGTCACCATTGGAGGTGCCCTAAGCACCTATTAATTAATGAACGTGTCCTTTTGTCCATAGTAATCGAATTCTACGACAAAGGTCTATAATAAATTCCACACATCCTTGCAATAGTAAATGCAAAGTAGAAATTATGGCAAAAAATTAAGGAACATATACCAGATGCATGGCCATACGATGAGCCAAATGGCGGCGGGCTTGTCAATACGGGCAAGCAATGCATAGGGCCTCGCCGCCACGGGGAGCCAATGCTCTACCCATGACGCCCGCGGAAGCTGCTGAGGTCTTGTTTGAGACTCCTTTTGCACATGCGCCGGAGATGAGGCCGAGACACTCGAGGCCTGTTGTGTGGCCATGGATCAGAGTACGTAGAGAACGATAATGTACTAGGCTGTAGGCTATAGTGCTCTTCGCTCAGCTGTGACAGCTCTGAGCTCTGTTCTTGGGCAGCTACCCTCACCTGCTTCGATCGGAGCCTTGGACAGCGTTTTATAGGGCACGGAAGGGCATGGGATACCATCTCCATGGTTTACTATTCTGCACTCAGCAATAGTTTACTAACAGTCAGCAGTAGTTGACGGCATGTTAATACTTATAATGGCTTAGCAGGCTGGCCACCGGCTGCTTAGTTGAAGACTGCAGCAAGTTAGTTGAACGCTGAACTACAACATATCTATAATTATTCGGGCAGACCGGGTCTCATACAGTAATATACTCATTCCCTCTCAAATTGTTATTCAAATTAAGTTTCTTCTAAGTCTAAATTATCTACCTTTGATTAATAAGCTAATAGAAAAATAACATTTGGATGAACGATCGCTTAAATATATTAGCTAATAGAAAAATAACATTTGAATGAAGGTTCGCTTAAATATATTAGCTTATATTAGTTTGTCCTAATAAGTAATATAAGCCAATTGGATGAACGATCGCTTAAATATATTAGCTAATAGACAAAATAAAATTTGGATAAATGATCGGTTTAAAAATAACATTTGGATGAATGACCGCTTAAAAAAATAACATTTTATATTAGCTTATTACGGGCTACTTTATCCAATCCTCAATTCAGTGAAACTAATCCTACAAACTTCTAGCAAAACTAAATGAATGATCGCTCAAATATAACTATAGTACTTTATGTTTGAAATGAAAATTTCTTTTTTGCGAAAACCAATATAGACACAGATGCTTAGACACACACACTCACCCCTATGAATATACGCACGGAAAACCTATCCCTATGATCACCTCGGAGAGAATTGGTATGTAACGTCGTGTATCACTCAATGAATAGTATCGGTTAAATCCTGAAATAAATCTAGGAAAATACGACACATGTCCCGAGTCCTAGACTCGAACCTGGGTGGACAGAATCCACCACAAAAAATCTACCAACTAAGCTATGTTTAGTTCGCATATTTAAAATGAATTTGAACAAGAACTAAGCTATGTTTAGTTCGCATATTTAAAATGAATTTGAACAAGGGCGGATTGCCTGCGAGTGCTGCAGCTCGGGTCTATCTTGTTAAACTTTATGTATTTGCATGTGTAACATAGCGCAAATCAGCTCACATGGCTGATAGCTCTAATCAACTCATTTATCTCTATATAAGATCAATATATCACTGGTCTAGTCTTGCATTTCAGGGTCGAAGGAGTACGCGCATGTAAAGCATTTGTAATTATCGGTTTGATACACGTGCATGCAACCTTCCTTTCCATGTTCCAACCCACATGTTTTTGACTTTTATTGGTCAGATGTGCATGCACGTCATTATCAGTTTAGAATATTGGAAATTCAATACTGAAGTCACTAGAACGCGCGTGCTGGGTCACGTGTTTGACAGACTACTAACTCATTCAGGTGCCAAAGTTGATTTCGCTCTCTAATAATGTTCCAGCCTCGTGTCCCCACAATAAACAGATAATTTTGTATTCTATTCATCGAACTCAAAATTTTGACATTTTGGACTTCTGCAAATCTAAACGGAAATAGAAAATTGGATCCACCACATTTTGCTGGAAAAAAAAAGAAAAAAAATCAGGCAAAAAACCATAGAGAATTAAACAGCAAAATATTAGGGGCTGTGGGAATGGCTGGTTTTGTTGAGCCGAAGCTTCTTTCCAAGATCAATAACTTCTATTGCACAAATGCAGCCCAGTGAGGTGTTAGCTGCTCATATCCTCTGGTGAAAGTTGGCGTTAGATTTTTCTCGACATATTTTTTGTAGAGTTTTTTCTTAAAGCTCTGAAATTGTTTTGCCATCTTTGAAAGAGCCCAAGCCTTCACTCTAGCCTCAGTTCCTGCTGGCACTGTGAAATGTTCCTGTAGCTGCTGCTAGAGCATATCTTTCTCTCTTTAAGGGACAATATTTGTATCACCGCATTTTTTAGGTTTTCATCTTGGAATGCTGATTGGGATGTAATCTCTGACAAGAACCCAGCATAGATTTGTCATCTTCCTTGCAACGTTAGCTAGGACAATTGGTTTGCTTGTATTGTCCACTTGTGTGACAATATATCTAGCATTTCAACTTTTTTAAAAATTAGAGAAAACGAAGGAAAAAAAGAAGACACAAAAGGGCGCAACACAAATTCGAACCAACAACCAGATCTGCCACTAGGGAGGGTATGAGCAAACCCACTCTTGTTCATACCCAAATCCAAATATATATTATCCAATTCTCACCCTCCCAATTCTTACCCATATCCAATAGATAATTCCTATTGTACTAGATACTAGTAGTATCTAATGGATAAATAGTTTTCTCCCCATATCCTACACTCCCATTTCTAAAGGATAAGCAATTTTTTGTTCATACCCTCTCCATTTGACGTGGGTGTGGATTTGGGTATTAATTATAGATACCCAGCAACAGGCCTACCAACAACCTCTGCCTTAGGGAGCATACGCACTACCACTGCAACGCTATTCCAGCTTGAAGTTGATGCGGATCCTGTAGCCTCTCGTTAGGTGCTGGCGCATGTCCAACTACTTCCTACCATGCGGCACCGACCTACCTGCCGAGCAGCGTTGCCACGGATCACGCAAAGGGCAATCCGCGTGTGGCCAGTTAGACCAATCAGGTCGCTTCACGTGGTAGATCTAAAACAAGGAACACATAAATAGTTGATATTTCTCTTTTTAATCCCAACTTTAAAATTTCTAACTAGTATTTCTCCCTTATATTAACACCAAATTTAGTAATTTTTTCCTACTTTCTTCAGAAGTTTTGCTCCTTCATTTAAAGCCATTTATTGTATGTTAATTGCTATATATGGGTTCTTTTCATGATTGGACGACCCCAAGCATAGCCACAAAAGTTACAACCGCGGCACGGGTCGTCCCTTCAAAACCTTATATGCTCTTTCGCAAACCCAGCCAAGTTCTCTCTTGCTCTTTGCTGCCGCCGCCCAACCGCCCAAGCATCCACCCCTATTCTTGCTCGATCCTCTCCCAAACCCTCCTCTCTCCTTCCCTTCTGTTGGGTTAGTAGCCGAAGCCAATGAACCCAGACAACAGCTGAAACGGGACAACTGAGACGAGCAACAATAAATTACTTATCAACAGTATCCTGGAATCAACAATCTTTACATGAAGGGGAGGGGTCCCCTTTTATAGGGAGACCAAGGGTCTTTACATTCCCATTGTACCCCTGAGATCAGGCATCATCCTCTAGACTATACAATACAAATAGCCTATGGACATTTTGGTACATTTACTCCTCCCAATGTGAATGCGTAGACTTGTGATTCCGTGTTTGACTTGGCTTGGACTTGGTCTCCTTGGACTCGGTCCATATCTGCTTCGCCCGCTTCCAAAGGCTCTGTAGCTCCTGGAATTGGCTTCTTCTGAGTCGAGGTGACCCTAAGCCACTTCCCAGCGTCCAGGAAGCCGATGGCTCCTGCAAGAACCTGCAGTTTAGAGTGAACCGAAGCTTGCAGTTAACTTATTCATAGCTTTTGACATCCAATAGTATCAATATTTCACCGAATTGGCTTCTAACTTGATTCTGATCACGTCACACTGGCTTCCTGCTGCACGATCACCGAAGCCGATTGGCTTCCGCATATAGCGAGATGTGATTACCGAAGCCGATTGGCTTTTGTATTCAGCAAGACGTGATGAGCGAAGCCAATTGGGTTTCGTTTACAGCAAAACGTGACGAGCGAAGCCAATTGGCTTTCGAATACAGCAAGATATGCTCACCGAAGATGAATTAGAGGCCTGCAGAGTAAAATGAAGCTAAATTGGTTCTATCTCCTTCGTTCATTGCTGCCCTTACGCGTGAGATGAAGCAAAACAAGTAGAAGGCATTTGTCGGCGGGCCAAATCCCCAACAGTAGCCCCTCGAGGATGAGGGCTTTCTTCAACGGGCCGAGCTCCACGAAATTAGGATTGCTTGCCAGCCTGAGAAACGCCTCCTCCTTGTTGGAGAAAGCCCTTTAGTGTTTTGTCGTGTTTGCTCTATTTTTGCTTCGTTTATCTGTCGTGTCATGTCATTTGGCTTCGTTTTTTGGAAACTGGTTGAATTATTTTAACCGTTATTGTAACTTTTGCTTCGGTTTGGCTGATTTTGAAACGGCGGTTCGTTTTTTGAGGTTTTAACGGTCAGATTTTACTGGCCTATAAATAGGACCGAAGGGGGGGTCAATTTTGCTTGCTTCGTTTTGCTTGGCTTGAGCTTGACGCTTTCTCTGGCTTTTGGAAGCTCTTGATTTCAAGCTTTGGCTTTCTTCTCTCGACACAAGTAAGTTTTGCTTTTTGTGCTCTACTATTTTCTTCGTTCTTTCCTTTGTCTTTTGGCTCCTTTGTTTGCTTATTGTTTTTTCCTATTTGTTGTAGCGGCTCGTACGAAGCAAACCGCTCGTCTGATTGGCTACGTCTCTGACGAAGACAACTCAGACGGTGTGGATATGGATGCTGCCGAGGCTGCGCAGTTTGCCCAGGAGATTGAGGGCAACGTGGTCGTGAACCCCGAAGCCGGAGCTGCTATGATTATTGATGACCGAGGCAAGGGACTTGCCGAAGAAGATGCAGGTGACGACACAGAGGACGCTGGATCTACAGCCGAGGATGCCCTTGAGGACGTAGAAGCTGATGCCTCAGATCTTGTGGATTATAGGAAAAAGCCAAAGACCACTGTCTTTGGTGAGTCTCGTGTTACCCCTTCATTGATTCGCTTCTATGAGGAAAAGGGGTACTTTGGAGCCGGTCAAGGACGAGCCCCTGGCACAGAGACTACTCCGACGCCTGAGGCAGACGAAGCTGTGGTATTCAAAGAATTCTTCACTGCCAGGCTTCGGATGCCCGTGGATAATATTATTGCTGATATTCTGGGGAAGTATGGCTTACAGCTTCATCATCTTACCCCCAATGCTATTACTCACTTGCTTCGCTTCTTCTGGGCCGTAAAGACCAATGCGTCGGATGTTAATGCGGATTGCTTCGCTCGTTACTTTGAGGGGCATCGGCAGACGAAGAGCGTCAAGGTTGATGGCTTTGACTATGAGCCGGATTATGGTAGTGTTACCTTTTGCGCGCGGTGGAGGCAGACTGACAAACAAAAGGTGGAGCTTACTTTTTGTCAGAGAAACACATGGGACAAGAGCTGAAAGAACTATTGGCTTTATGTCAAGGTGCCTGCGCTGGAAAATGTGCTGGATGATGGAACGAAGCTGATGGCTTTTCCTCTGCGTAGTTCTATTGGTACTTGTGAGTTTGTCGCTTGCCCTTCCTTCGACAGAAATGCCCCCGGTTTTGATCGATGTGAGAGTGCTTTTTTCAAAGCTAGCCGGATTTCAAGCAGCCGAGACTTGATTGAGGAAGGGCTTGCTGTTGGAGTGAATATCCTATCTGCTTCGTGGAAGCCATTTGCTGTTGAGACTAGGCTGTACAGAGGTATTCCTCGTGTTTGCTTTCCCAAGTTTGGGGTAAAAAAGCCAGAGAATATGTCTGACTTCGCCTTCGTTCAGTCCATTGAGTTAATGGCTGAGATTATTTGTGGGAAGTATACTACAAAGGAACATGAGAGTTGCTTGGCTTTGGTGGATGGGGTCCGGCTTAACAGGGTGTTCGATGAGATGGGCGTTAGCTATCCTCAGCGTTCGGCCCCGTCCAAGCCATCAAAGAAGTTCGTGGATCAGGATCATCCCAGCCTGCAACCAGCCCCGAAGCCGAGTCGTGGCCGTGGAAGGAAAGGTCGTGGTGGGGGGCGTGGAAGCGGTCAGTCGGATGAAGGTGGTGACGAGGCTGGGGGCAGCAAAGCCGGAGTCCCCTCCAAGGTGACTGGCTCAAAAAAGCGGGCTGCTTCCTTAGAGACTTCCAAGCGTACTTCTGCCTTGGAGTCCTCCAAGCGTCAAAAGCTTGGAAAAGCTCTTCCCATCACTCCGATTGCCAGCGCACCTCCTCGTCCCATTGCTTCGGCTGCGGAAGCGCCTCCCGCTATCGCCCCTAAGCAAGTTGTTCCTGCAGCTGCCGCTGCGATTGATTTGCCCTCTTCTGGAGGTTTCTCTCTTGTGTAACTCGTCTTTTTACTTTTAGCTTCGGTTTGCATTTAGCTTCGGTTTGCTTATTTGTTTTTGTCATCTTATTGCAGTTAAAACTGCTGTTCCACCTCTTCGTCGCGAGCGTGTACTTGACTGCATCGACGACGAAGATGAGGTGAGCTACAGTCGTCTTTTGAGGTAGGACGAGACAAAGGATTTTACGCTTGGTGACACCGAAGTGTCGTCTGTCCCCCTCCAGTCATCCTTGGATTTACTGGCTGGTGCCGCGGCCAAGTCCCTTCAGATAGAGGGGCGTGCTGAGCCGGCTTCGGATAATATTGATGAAATTCCGCGTACGACTGCGGGTATCACTGAGGAGCCGATGCAGTTGGCTTCGACTGATGTTGAAGAACCTGCACAGATGGCTATTACTCTTGAGACTGTGCAGGGCCCTGTCGATTCGGCTCCACGCACAACTGAGCCAGTTAAGTTGGTTCCTTCAGCAATCGCCGGGCGATCTGCCCCTGGCAAGGACATTGAACCAGCTCCTGAGAAGCCAGCTCTTGAATCAAAAGGTAAGTTTCACGAAGCAGTTATACTTGCGTTTTAACCTGAAATGTTTTTTCTTGATATGTTAATTATTTTGCTTCAGAAACAAGTTATGCTGGGTATGGCCCTCTTGCAGATCGGCTTCGACAAAGCGGCTTTCGTCCGCCCAACGATATTCCTGTTATTGTTCCAAATGGTTGGTAACTTTTAACTGCTCACCCGAAGCTGTTTGATTTTAGCTTTTTGCCTAAGCATTGGTTTCGCTCTTTCAGAGCTTGAGACTCGTGTCAAATCCTTGGATTTGGACACACTTTCGATTTCCAGCCTCAGTGGCGGCATCCAGGTCTGTTTCTTTTCTTTCGTTTTTGAGTTTGTTGTCCGGCTTTTTGCTACTTATGCTTTTCTTGGTTCAGTCTATAATGTCCATGCAGGAGCTTTTCGCTCGTCTTCCGCTTCGTCTCAATGATGTTGAGAGCGAGCGGGCCGAGCTCGAGGCTCTAAGGAAGGAGCGCAAGGGCTTTCTTCTACTTAAGAAGTCTTTGGACGATGAAAAGGAGCAGCTTCGTCTTGAGCGTGAGTCTACCTCGTCAGAAATTGCTTCGCTCAAGCGTCAGGTTGCTTCGCTGGAATCTACGCGTACACTTAATGCTCAAACAATTGAGGGGCTTCGGGGCAAGGTAATCGATGCTGCCACCTTGGAGCATGACCTGAAGAACCAAGTCAAGTCTCTCGAAGCTGATAAAGAGAAAGCGGCGACGGATGCTGAAAAGTACAAGAAGGAGCTTTTGGTTGCCGTTGACTTAAAGGACTCTCTTGTTTCCGAAGCCAGTCAGCTTAGGGCTCGAGTGGAGCAGCTTAGGACGGACAAGGAGAGTTTAGATTCTGAATTGCTCAGTCACAGCTTGGGCATTTATGCTGAATATGAAGCTGCTCTGAAACAATATGGAGCCGAGCCACTGCCCTTCCCCTCTGATGACTTTAGCGTTGGGAAGGTTTTTGATTGGCTCGAAGATGAGTTCAAGTCTTTGCCAGACGTCTTGTCCAGAGTTGGTGATTACGCTGCTCGGACATGCATCACTAACGCCTTTAAGATGCTGGCAGATGACGGATGCTCTCATTTCAAGGGCTTTTTAAGGAGGGATTTTCAGTTTCCTTCGGCTCTGAATCCTGATAAGAAAGAGCTTTTCAACGAGGCTGTTCTGGCGACTCGTGGCCTCTTTCTGAGGAAGTTTTCGTCTCAGACAGGGAGGGAGTGCGCTCGGCGCACTGCATATGATCATCTGGTTAAGGTTGGCTTCTTTGTCATTTTGGCTATTTGTTTTGGCTTCAGACATGTCCTGTTAACTTTGCTTTCGGTATTGATTGTTCTGTTTAATTTTACAAGGAGGAGCTCGCTCTCGAGCAGCGGCAGAGAGCCGAAGCCGAAGCCGAAGCCGCTGCCGCTCTCGAGCAGCGGCGGATAGCCGAAGCCGAAGCCGCTGCTGCCGCCGCCACTGCTGGGGCCTCAACTTCAAGAGTTGGTGCCGAAGCTGGTCGTGATGGTGCTGAAGCCGGAGCCTCTGATGCTGATCCGAAGGTTTAGCTTCAATAGAGCTGATGACTTTGATTCTTTTGCTGAGGGATGTTAAAACTTTGTAAATTTGTATATACTCAGATCCCTGATGAGGGAGGTGTTCTTGAGCCCATGCCAATCACTATGCGCGATGGCCCCTTGTGTGTGTCTGGCTTCGCGTGGGAACAATATCGGAAGTTATGTCCAAGTCAAAGAATTGACGATTTCTGGGAGTTTTGCCATGAGTTCTTTAGTCATTGCGAATTCGATGTGTTTGAGTTTTTTAACTCCTTCATCGTTCGATGTTCTCCTCGTGTCGAGCTCGCTCGTGCTAGAAATGCCGAAGCTGCTCGTCTGCTTCCAGTTAAGGTGGAGCCAGAAGATTTAGATAATGATGGGGATTTTGCTTATGTATACAATGCTCCTAGATTTAGGAGATCTGGCCAGCTTTTTGACGGCTATGTTTTTGAGATGTTCTGAGTCATCCCTCTGACACATTGTAATTCGCTGGGTCATTGTTTTGATTCGAAAGACTTCAATGAATATAAGCTCGATTTGGCTTCGTTGCGAAAGAAACGCCTCCCCCCCAAATCGGGGTTTTATTCGTTCGAGTGTTTCGATCTTTTGGTTCGGAGCCGTCCTGACTCCTTGAGCTTTGTGTGGAGATATGCTTTGCGTGGTTTCCGAAGCCCCTATTATTTAAATGCTGATAGCCGAAGATGATTTTAATTTAAAATGTATATTTTAGCCAAAACCCCTTTTGATCTGTTTGGAGTAAGCGCTTTTGGACCGAAGCCCCTTTCGCTATGTTTTTTAGAGAGGGCTTTTTCTTAGATCTGGATTGGCCTTACTCTCGGTAGGGCTAATTCAGTTCTATCTGAGTTATCGAATATCAGCGACTTGGTCGAAGCCAATCGCTTTCGATGTGTTCTAACAAGTTGCCGAAGCCCCTATAGGCTTTTTTAGGGCGTCGCTAGATGAAGCTGCTGAAGCCTTTAGATTACTGCTTAGCCGAAGCTGTTTTCGTTTTATAACAATTGTTTGGGTCAGAGCCCCTTTTACTCTGTTTTTAGAGTAAGCGTTTATGGACCGAAGCCCCTTTTACTCCTCTTTGGAGTAAGCTTTTGCTTAGATCTGAATTGGCCTTACTTTTGGTATGGTCAATTCAGTTCTTTGTGAATTGTCGAACATAAGCGACTTGGTCGAAGCCAATCGCTTTTGATGCTGCTTTTTTGGGGAATACCTCGTTCATATATGATTTGACGAGTTACAGTAAGCACCGCCTCGTTAAAAACCTCACCCCTTGGTCAGGGTCCCCTTGTGAGGAAAAGAGTACGGGCTTTTGGAAACAAAGTAAAAAATGCTATTCTACTCAATGACTTCGTTTATAAGATACGAAGCCATTTTACATCTTTTCATAGGTAGTATTTGCGTAAGCTGTCTGCATTCCATGAATGCGGCAGCTCATTGCCTTCGTCATCGCCTAAGCGAAATGAGCCAGGCCTGTTGCTTTTGATGACTAAGAATGGTCCTTCCCATTTCTGTTGCAGTTTTCCAGCGGGCATGCTTGGATTTTTCCTTAGGACCCAGTCCCCTGCCTTGATATCTTTTCTAATTACCTTTTTGTCTCGCCACTTTCTTGTATCAGCTTGATACTTGGAAATGTTTTTTTGCTGCATGGAGCCTGTATATCTCAACGAGATCCTTGTCAACGGCTTCGCTCTCTTTGGGAGCTTCTTGTTGGGTGCGAAGCCCTTTGTGCAGTATTTCCTCTGGGCATACTGCTTCTTCACCATAAAGCAGTTTGAATGGAGTAAACTGTGTTGCCCTTGATGTGGTGGTGTTATGAGCCCAGATCACCTTCGGCATCTCTTCTACCCACTTGCCTTTTTTCTTACAATTTGCGAGGCACTTTCGGATGGCTGTAAAGATTAAGCCATTGGCTCTTTCAACTGCTCCATTTGTTTGCGGATGATATACCGAAGCGAATTTAGCTTTTGTTCCAATTGACATGCAGTATTGCCTGAATTCGTCACAGTCAAACTGCTTCCCATTGTCCACTGTTATTTCCCTTGGTACTCCGAATCGGCACACAATTTGCTGCCAGAAGAATTTGATAACTGTTTTTGCTGTGATGTTGGCCAAAGGTCTGGCTTCGATTCACTTGGTGAAATATTCGACTGCTACTATGGCGTATTTGAGATTTCCTTGAGCCGTTGGGAGCGGGCCAACTAGATCAATGCCCCATCTTTGCAAAGGCCATGTTGGAGTTATCAGCTGTGATTGCTCCGAAGGAGATTTTCTGTTCGCTGCACACTTTTGACACTGATCACACGTCTTGACCGTGTTTGTTGCATCCATGATGATTGCAGGCCAGTAGAATCCTTGCCTCATTGCCTTGCCCACTAAAGCTCTTGCCCCAAAGTGTGCCCCGCATAAGCCGCTGTGTATCTCTTGGATCAGTTCTTTTCCTTCGTTGTGAGAAATGCAACGAAGCCAAGGAGCTACAACTCCTTTCTTGTACAGGACATCATCTATCATCTGATAGCATCTTGCTCTTTGTTGCATAGCTTTTAGGTCATCTTCATCAATTGGCTCATAGTATCCCCGAAGGAAAGCTATTATTGGGGATCGCCAATCTTCGGAGCTTATTGCATTGATCAGCTTCGGTGGGTCATCTGAATCCTTTATTGATGGTGATGTTAATATTTGGAAGAACACATCAGGTGGGAGCTTGTCCCCCTTTGCAGCTGCCTTAGCCAGAGCATCTGCCTCGTCATTTTTTGCTCTTGGAATGTACTCCACAGTGAAACCTTTGAATTTTTTCTCCATTGAGCGTACAGTGGTCAAATATTTGATGAGTTCTGGTTGCTTCGCTATGCTCTCTTTTTCGATGTGATCTGCTACCACCTTGGAATCTGTTTTGATAGTGAACCTCTGAGCTCCCAAAGCCCTGGCCTTTCTGAGCCCAAGCAACACTGCTTCGTACTCAGCAACATTGTTTGTGCTTCTATCACTGCACTTGCAAAACTCTAAATTTGCTGCATATCTCATTTTCACGCCCGAAGGCGATTGTACAATTGCCGCGATGCCAGCTCCTTTGTCCCACCAAGCACCATCACAGTGTATCAGCCAATTTTCCTCTCTGATAGAATTTTGTGGCGAAGGCGATGTCCACTCCGCGATGAAGTCAGCTAGGACTTGCGATTTATTGATGTTCTCCTTTCAAAATCCACAACGTACTCTGAAAGCTCCGCTGCCCACTTACGAATTCTCACCGAAGCTTCTTTGTTGTTCAAAAGCTCCTTGAGTGGTTGATCCGTGAGGACTTTGATGTGATGGCCCTCGAAATAGTCTCAGCTTTCTGGAAGCCATTATCACTGCATAGATCATCTTCTCAATCTCTGTATAAAACAGCTTCGACGCATTCAAAGCTTCGGATACATAGTAGACTGGCTGCTGAATTTCTGCCATCTATCAGCTTTTCTGTGATGAGCGCTGCACTAACTGCTGATTGTGATGCTGCAATGTATAGTAGGAGTGGTGCTTTTGGGTTTGGTACTGTTAGCTTCGTGAGTTGCATCAAGTATTGCCTTAGCTCGTGGAATGCTTTTGACTGCTTTGGCCCCCATTGGAACTTAGCTGCATTTCTGAGTGTTGTAAAGAATGGTAAGCTTCGCTCTGCTGCTTTTGCGATGAATCTGTTGAGTGCGGCAATTCTGCCTGACAGCTTTTGCACGTCTCTCATGCACTTTGGCTCTTCCATGTTAAGGATTGCATTTATCTTATCCGGATTAGCTTCTATCTCATGAGCTGAAACCAGACATCCAAGTATTTTGCCTTTTGTCACCCCAAATACACACTTTTCTGGATTTAGCTTGAGACCGGCCTGTCTCATGCGAGCGAAGGCGGTTGCTAGATCTGATACGTGATCTTGTCTTTTTGCACTTTTGACCAAGATGTCATCAACATATGCCAATATAGTTTTGAACAATTCGTCCTTGAACACTGTGCTTGACATTCGGCAGAAACTGCTTCCTGCATTTCGAAGCCCCTCAGGCATCCTGACGAAGCAAAAAGTGCCAACTGGTGTGCCTTTTTGGGAGGAGTAAATGTACCAAAATGTCCATAGGCTATTTGTATTGTATAGTCTAGAGAATGATGCCTGATCTCAGGGGTACAATGGGAATGTAAAGACCCTTGGTCTCCCTATAAAAGGGGACCCTCCCCTTCATGTAAAGGTTGTTGATTCCAGGATACTGTTGATAAGTAATTTATTGTTGCTCGTCTCAGTTGTCCCGTTTCAGCTGTTGTCCGGGTTCATTGGCTTCGGCTACTAACCCAACAACTGGCGCCCACCGTGGGGCTCGAACCCACGACCACAAGGTTAAGAACCAAGAGTGCTACTAAGAGCACCAGAATGAGGTTAGAGGGCTAGAGGAACAAGCCCTGGATTTTACTGAGGGGATGCTAGTTATTCAGTTTCATCAAGTTGAAGCGAATGGGGAAACAAACATCATCTCCTTGAACGGGTGAGTTTGTAACCAGAAGAAGTGAAAGACTTTGAAAAAGAGTGGCTCTAAGAACTTGCCCATTGGAACAAAAAAGTTTCGAGATTAAAAAAGGCTCCACGTTAATCAAAGGATAAAAGAAAGAGAAATGATAAAATAAAAGGATACACCACTGAACTAGGTTGGAAGACAGATACAACAACCGCTCCCCGACAACGGCTCTAGAAATGTTTGCTGACATTTCTTAGCATCGCCACCGGGTTTATATTTCCTGGCAACGGCACTAGAAATGCTTGTTGGTATTTCTTACGTCGCAAATGAATTCGCAAGCGCACAGATATACCGCTGTAGCATTTTACCCGTGAGTATTCATGGATATCATATTTTCTTAGGGAACAGATGTACAAAGGTCTTTTAGGTAGTCACCCCAAGAAGACAAAAAAGGTCAACTGGCCTCGGTAGCAGGGTTGTCTACAGATCGAGATCCTAGGATATGTTACAGGTCGACAAAAAAGGTCAACTGGCCTCGCCCACTTTCTACAACTACAGCACTGGAATGCCTCTAGGCCTCGGCGTAGTTCTTTTCTCTCTTTCCTCTTGATGTGTGTGGAATGAATTGTGGAATGCATTGAGAGAGGGGTTGAGGGGTCCTATTTATAGTGGAGCTGGAGGCCCGGGAATATTTCTTGTCCTTCTATTCTTGCTCCTCTCCTCCCCCATGAAGCAATCCAGATTCACATGCCAAAACCCACCACTGGCCTCGGTCCTCATGCTAGGCGCTTCGCGTCTCGTGATGAGGACATTGCCAAGCTGAACATACACGCATCATGCTCTTCCCCAAGTTGCAATTCGTCCCCAACTCAGCTGCCACGTCAGTCTCGGATTCAGCGGACACCCCTGCACGGTTTCGGCGATATCTCCTTCATACGACATCAAAACGAGCCGATCTTTGATGTGTTGGAAAGGAGATGACGACACCGTCATTTTGGTTCTGCGTCCCCAACTCAGCTGCCACGTCAGTCTCGGATTCAGCGGACACCCCTGCACGGTTTCGGCGATATCTCCTTCATACGACATCAAAACGAGCCGATCTTTGATGTGTTGGAAAGGAGATGATGACACCGTCATTTTGGTTCTGGTCCCAGCTCCAGAGCATTCGTAGCTCATCCTGTGTGACCATGACAAGGTGCTGCATCACCTTTTTGGGTCATGTTGGGCCTTTGTATCGTGTCGGGCCTTAAGCCCAAGTTATGGGCGCCCCCCTGGTCGCCCCCAACGCTAGGTCACCCCTTTAGGGTATAAAACTCAGCAGTTGCCTCCACTTTAGATTTGGAATTTTGTTTAGTCAAGTTTTTGAAGTCGAAACTGTGATAGGTTCATTGTAAATGTGGCGACAAGTCCGTTTACAGTAATCCAGGGGCCCTGTTCTTGTTCTACAACCCTGTGGCGATTAGTCCTTTATTGATCAAAGCTTGAACACCTCTTATATTCGCTTTATACAGATCTGCAATTTCAGATTGCGTGTTTATCATTCTCTTGCTTGTGTTCTTTGATTCGCTTGCGGGGAAAGCCTTCTCGACGAGGTCAGTCAAGTTGTGCTTGGTTGATAACCAGCGGAGCAGTGGTGTAACGGCTGCAGGGCTCGAATCATGTCTGATTTGAAGCCGGATCGCCAACGTCGAGTTCTCCACCAATCGAACTAACCCTCTACCTCTTGGAAGATCGGTCAGCCCTTATCAAGTGGTATCAGGATTCCAGGTTGCCCATAAGGTATTATCGTGTGCCCTTTAGATTCATTTGTGTTCATCCCCTATAGTCCATAAAAATCCCTAAAAATATTTACTTTCCACTGTCCTACCGCCCTGTTTAGCCTTGCAATTTCATTTTCAGATTCGCTTTGTTGACTTTGTATCCGTGGTCGAGTCTTGTTGCTGGTTTAGGTTGTGTTCGTCGTCGTAGTTCAATCGCCCATCGCTGTGTTTTTGTTTCCGTCGCTGTCCTACTCCACCTTTACCCAGTTCACAAGTCGATCACCCACATTAATCGACATGCCCTCACTAGCTGCCTTTGTGTGAACTCTCACCACGCCAGCCCTAGATAGGTTGCTAGCCGCTTGCTTTCCCCCATTATCACAGCCCCTCGTTTGATTCATCTGGCGAATACCTACTGCTGCTTCCGGGGAGGAACTTGCCCTTGGATTGCTTGCTGAGAAGCTTTGCTCAACCATGATTGGCGTTGGGAGGATAGGGAAGCTTTGCCCTAGCCGCCACCACCTAGTGTGCCTGCGAAAAACCAAAACTTGAGATACCTTATATAAAACAGGCATAACTTTTCGCTCGGTGCTCTGTTTTTGCTGAATTTTTAACAGCATCTTGGCAACAAAAAGTTGCACATATGGTAAACCGCTTTGTTAGTTTTGTCGTTCTCAAAAAATTAAAAAAAATCAGGAAGACCAACTTTTTGGACTTTCAAGCTCCACCACGGTTTTCAGAGAACGTTCCGGAATTTCGATGGACCACATCTTATCTCTGTTTAAGGTGTCAATTTTTGTGGTTCAATCTTTTGTCATCCCTGTCTAGAGAAAAATATAAAAAAATAGTTGAAAAAATAAAAAATCTTGTTTCCTACTAGTCTGGAGGGAAATTCAAGGGAAATCGGGGAAAAGATTAAAAACGATTGCAGAAGTTGTTGTGTGCTTGTTCTTTGAGGTTTATCTATCGATCTTTGTTCTAACATGTTGTGCTACATCTAAGGACACATCTTAGCCAGCAATTGAGACTTGTGCTTTGGATACTTATTGAACTTTGCTATTCTGCTTTCGAAATTTGCTAATCCTTACTACATATTGTGCCTGCCCAAAAGCTCTACATATACTTCTGTCAGCACAGATTCTTCTTGTAGCTGTTACACCCAAGCTTGACAACAGATTGTGCCACCCTATTGGCTTTGGTAAGAACACTTGCAAGACGGTGGTAAGCCGCTTGAGATATTGCTTTCCACTTTCCACCAATACATAGTCGCTGTTAGTTGATAGGGATAATACTTTTGTGTTGTCTTTTCCTGTCTTCTAACCATGTCAAGGATAGAGTCTCCAACTGATTTCAAGGATTGCATGGCCAAGGACGAGCTTACGAAGTTTCTTGCTGACGAGCGCACCTACATGACCGGGAGGTTTGATGTGATGATGCGCAACATTACAAATCTGGTCACTCGGATGGAACATGTTGAATGAAGACCCCCTCCTAGGCAACGCCGTCCTCCTCCTCCTCCTCCTCCTAAGGGTGCAGAAGAAGAAGAGGAAGAGGAAGAAGTACTTCATCATGATGACCGTGATAGGCATCGCCTTCATCGATATCATTACGGCATGAGAGGTAACAATCGTGGTAATAATGATCCTTTTGCTAAAGCCAAATTTACCATGATCCCTTTTGCTGGCAATGCTGATCCTGAAGCTTATTTAGATTGGGAACTTGCTGTTGGGTAGAAATTTAATTCTCATTTAGTTCCTGAGGAGCATAGAGTTAGAATTACTACTAGTGAGTTTACTAGTTTTGCTTTATTCTGGTAGAATGTTCTTTTCACTTCTAATCAACCAAATGCTATACCTCAGAATTGGAATGCTTTGAAACGATGCATGAAATCTCATTTTGTTCCTCCTTATTATCAAACTTTGACTCAAGGTACTAAAAGCGTAGAGGAATATTATCAGGAGCTTATTATTAGTTTAGCATGTTGTGATATTCATGAACATGATATGGATACTTATGCAAGATTCTTTGGTGGTTTAAATCGTGAAATCCAGGATATTCTTGATTATAAAGAATGGACTCGTTTTGCACAATTGTATCATCTTGCACTTAAAGCTGAAAGGGAAGTACAAGGACGAAGCCAACAACACTCTTTCAGTTCCAACACTACTCAGATTAAAGAAGAAATTAATCAGTTGTTGGATGCAAATTTTATTAGGCCTTGTTGTTATGCTGAATGGTTATCAAATATTGTGCCAGTTGAGAAGAAAGATTCTGGTAAGCTCAGAGTTTGTATTGATGAATATCCTATGCCTATAGCCGACATGCTTATTAATGATGCTTCTGGACATAAAGTTATTAGTTTTCTTGATGGTAATGCTGGTTACAATCAAATATTCATGGCTGAAGAGGATATATCCAAAACGGCCTTTGTATGTCCAGGTTTTGTTGGTTTATTTGAGTGGGTAGTTATGCCCTTTGGTTTAAAAATGGTGGTGCTACTTACCAAAGGGCTATGAATTTAATTTTCCAAGATTTACTTGGCTTGATCATAGAAGTTTATCGATGGTATTATTGTTAGATCGGCTGGTTTAAAACCTCATTTGGCTGATTTGAGACTTGCTTTTGAGAGAATGCGTCGATATGGCTTAAAAATGAATCCACTCAAATGTGCATTTGGTGTGTCGGCTGGAAAGTTTCTAGGATTTATTATTCATGAGAATGGCATAGAGATAGATCCTAAGAAAATTGATATTATCAAGAAGATTAAAGCTCCTACATGCAAGAAAGACTTGCAGAAATTCTTGGGCAAGGTGAATTACTTGAGGAGATTTATTTGTAACTTGTCTGGAAAAATTAGTGCTTTTACTCCAATTCTTCGGTTAAAAGATGAAGCCGAATTCACTTGGAGGGCAAAACAGCAAGAAGCATTTGAGAAGATTAAATATTACTTGTCTTCGCCATCGGTGATTAGAGCTCCTAGGAGGGGAGTTCCATTTAAATTATATGTGGCTGACGAAGAGCGAGTAATTGGGGCTATTTTGACTCAAGAAACCGAAGGGAAGGAGCACAATGTTACCTATGCAAGTCGTCGATTATTAGATGCCGAAACAAGGTATATATTTATTGAAAAGCTTTGCTTATCATTATATTATGCTTGTACCAAGATGAGGCATTATTTATTGTCCAATACTTGCATAGTGGCTTGTCAAACCGATATCATTAAGTATATGCTGCATAGACCAATTTTGAGTGAAAAAATTGGTAAATGGGCTTATACTCTTATTGAATATGATTTGGCTTGTGAACCTTTGAAATCTATGAAAGCCCAAATTTTTACTGATTTTATTGTTGAGCATAGCATTTATGATAGTGATTTAGATATCGGTTATATTACTTTTACCCCATGGAAATTGCATTTTGATGGATCGGTTTGTAAGAGCGGTTGTGGTGTTGGTGTTGTTTTTATATCACCAAATGGTGCTGAATTTGATCCTCTTAGCCGATTAGAAAATGATTGTACTAATAATCAAGCGGAATATGAAGCTTTATTGTTCGGGCAAGAGATTTTGCATGACATGGGGGTAAAACATGTGGAAGCATTTGCTGATTCTCTGCTGGTTGTGCAGCAAGTTAATAAGGTATACCAATGCTTTCATGGATTTTTAAATGCGTATCTTGATAAATGCTGGGATATGATTGCTCAATTCGATGAATTTTCTATATATCACGTTTCAAGAGATGATAGTCCAAGGGCTAATGCTCTGGCTCAGTAAGCGTTTGGCTATGATGTTCAGAAAAGAAATTTTCATGAAAGAAAGCCGACACTTTGCATAGCCAAGTTTTCCGCCCAGGGAAAACCAGTGGCATCAGATTCCGAAACCGGTGGTACCGGATTTTCTGGTGAAACCGATTCCAGAACCGGTGGCACCGGTTTGTCTGTTGACAGCAGCACTTCGTCCATTGAGCATTCTAAAATTAATAAGTATGATGTTGCTGATTTGAGAATACCCATTATTGAATATTTACAGAAGCCTAGTCATAAATGTGACAGAAAAGTCCAACGGTGGGCGTTTAAATTTACTTTGGTTGATGGTGAATTGTATCGTCGGACGACTGAGGATTTATTATTAAAATGTCTAGATTCGGATCAAGCTAAGGTTGCTATGGGTAAAGTGCATGAAGGTTTTTGTGGTACACATCAATCGGCTCCTAAGATGAGGTGGCTTTTTAGAAGAGCTTGTTTTTATTGGCCAAATATGATAGCTGATTGTTTTTGGTACTACAAAGGTTGTGAAGAGTGTCAATGGTTTGGGAATATTCAGATGGTTCCAGCAGCATTATTGCATCCTATTATCAAACCTTGGCCTTTTTGAGGATGGGGATTGGACTTTGTTGGACAGATTCATCCTCCTTGATCAAAGGGACATCGTTTCATGTTAGTGGCTACTGATTATTTCACGAAGTGGACCGAAGCAGTTCCTTTGAAGAATATGACACATCGGGAGGTAATTGAGTTTATTACCGAGCATATTATCCATAGATTTGGCATTCCACAAACTTTGACTACTGATCAAGGTACTTCATTTGTATCAAAAGAATTTTGTGAGTTTGTTGAGATGTATGGTATTAAATTACTCAATTCATCTCCATACTATGCTCAGGCTAATGGTCAAGCCGAGTCTAGTAATAAGATTTTGATTAAGCTCATTAAGAAGAAAATAGATGAAAATCCTAGAAGGTGGCATGAGGTTTTGTCTGAAGCCTTGTGGGCTCATCGTATATCTAGACATGGTGCTACTAAAGTTACTCCTTTTGAGCTTGTATATGGTCAAGAAGCCATTTTACCTGTTGAGGTAAATCTGGGTGCCTATAGGTTGGCCAAGCAAAATGATCTTGATGCTGTTGGTTATCATGACTTGATGATGGATAATATTGATGACGTGACCAATAAGCGTTTGATGGCCTTGAAGGAAATTGAGAAGGATAAAATCCGAGTTACTAAAGCCTACAATAAAAAGGTAAAAGAAAAATCTCTTCAAGTCGGTGACTTGGTTCTAAAGATAATTCTACCTGTAGATCGAAGAGCAATAAGTTTGGCAAATGGTCTCCAAGTTGGGAAGGGCCGTACAAGGTGATAAAGGTGATCTTCGGTAATTCTTATATGGTGGAGACTTAGCAAGGTCAGCGGCTACCAAGAACTCTTAACGGAAGGTATTTGAAGAAATATTATCCAAGTGTTTGGCAGGAAGCTTAGTTTACATGGCCTATAATGTTGAATATCATCCTTAGAATGAAAAGGGATTTTGTTTAAACATCGCCCTCAGGAGTATTTTTCGTGCTAATATGTTTTCTGGTATGCAAACTTTACCTAAAAACAGGGGGGTATATGTTGACGATCAAAATTGGCACGAGAGAAATTGGGCAGGAAGAACCGGTAGCACTGGATTCTGAAACCGGAGGAACCGATTTTCTTCTGAAGCCAGTCTGGCAACTGGTGGCACCGGATTTGGAAACCGGTGGAATATAGCGTTGCTATATGCTTATAGGGTAGCGCCACAAAATATGGCATTGCTATTTATAAGAGGATATCACAACGAAGTGCTACTCGTTGCAATGTCCTTAAGCCCTGTTGCAACGGAATATGTAATAGGGCTTTTCTTGTGGGGCAAGACCTCCCCACACTATAAATATAAAGGGCCACGATCGATTGAGGATTTATCCAATCGATCAAATACAAGTATCTTTACTTTTTACCCCTTTCAAACCCTAGCTTTTCCAACCCCCTTTTCTGTTCATACTTCGTCTCTACGGCGTTTGACGGCGTTCTGAGTGGCCTGCCGATCTCAGAACAACCCTAGGCGCGCCAGCCCTGACGGGGTCCCTCCCGGGCCGGCGTTCGTAGGTCGATGCAGCAAACCCTAGGAAATCAGTTTTATTGGTTTCCCAAACTGGTTTTATCGGTTTTGGCAAGGAGCGCTGCCGGTGATCGATCCATTGCGGATCCGGGTGAGCTAGTGCATATCTCAGTGTGTTGGCCAGAAAAACCATCAACAAAAACCATCAACATATATGACTTTATTATTCTCCATTTGAAATATTTCATCCCTTACATCCAGTACAAAAGTTTTTGCACTGGCGCAATGCCTCAAAATTGTTGCAATAGAGGTCTCTTCGTTTCAATTGGGAAGTACAGCGACAGTTTTTGGGTGTTGCTAGAATTTTCAAGCCGTTGCATAAAATGTTGTTGCGATAGGGTATTGCATCTGTTTTGTAAGGCGTTGCAATACCTGTGACTTGTTGAAACGACATGTGGCATGGCAATTACTTGAGGTAGCAACAATCATTGGTATTGCAATAGTGGTAATTGCAACAATCTGGCATCGTTGCTATAGTTGTTATTGCAACCACCAGGGCGTAATAGTTTTGTATCAATACGATGCCTATGACATTACAATAGGATAATAGGATATCACAATGAAGTTCTAGTCATTGCTATATGCTATAGGGATGTCGCGGTGGAATATAGCGTTGCTATATGCTTACAGGGTAGCGCAACGAAATATGGCGTTGCTATTTATAAGAGGATATCACAACGAAGTGCTACTCGTTGCTATGTCCTTCAGCCTTGTTGCAATGGAATATGTCATTGCTATACACACAGAGAGTAGGGCATAGCTATATGCATAGACGGTGGCGCAACGGAATACGATGTTGCTATATTCATAGAGGGTACCATAACGAACTATGGCGTTGCTATATGCTTCTATGGTAGCGCACAAGAAATTCAGCCCATTTATTGAAATGATCAATTCAGCCCACAAGACATACAAAGTTTATCAACCAATTTTACCAGAATTATAGATTCAAGTTAGAAACAATCTTATTAACAATTTGACAGGAATTCGGCCCACAAGACATACAAAAATTCCTAGCTGTAGAGGCACCAAAAATCGCTACCAGTACACACAAGGCACTCTAACATGTGCCAATTTTACCAGAATTCAGCCCATAAGACATACAAAAGTTTCCAACCGTCAGTTAGCTTGGTCGATTTTGATAGGCTGCGCCTGCAAAAGTTTGGTTCTAACAAAATCTAGCATACCACCATGTTAGTTAGCTTGGTCGATTTTGACCCAACAAAAGCTCAAGTTTGGAATCCAAGTCAGCATACTTCTTGCTCATCTCTTCTTTGTCCCTTGTCCATGTTTGTTCCACTTCCTCCAGTTGCTTTGACAAGCCATCCATTGCTGCCTGCTGGTTGCTAACAATATATCTTAGTACGTAAACAGTAAACATGCAATGTCACATAAGCGCACAATCTTATGCCCATGGTATATTGGATCAGATAAGCAATGGTACATAAACTTAAATTTTAGGCACGAGCAGTATAGGAAGGAATCCAATTAGTTTATTGAATCTCCTCTAGAGAATAACACAAAATCTAGTAACAAGAGTGGAAAAGGCAAGGCAACACTCACTTGATATAGCTACATGATTCAGAATTGCAACTCCAGCATTCAGCTCCAGTCACTACATCACAACACTGTTGATGGTCCTTAAATGCCAATTTTGACCATCAACTCCTGCAGAGAATATGCCAAATATAATCATCAAACATAGTGATAGGGTTTATATCTAATCAATTCCACAAGTTTTGGTGAATATGTGAATGCAGGGACTAACTGGCAAAAGAGGAGGAGATTTCGGCTCAGGCCCAAGTCGCCCGACCCACCTAGGTCGGCTGACCTGGGCCCAAGCCCAATGGAGCCCATATTTGGCTGCAGCAAAGAAGCACACTTCTGGACCATCATAGCCATTGATTCCATGACGGTTGGATCCAAGAGATGGGAATGGTCCAAGGGGAGGTCACATGGATTGAGGGGCCCACCAACGTATCTAAACATACTCAAATTGAGCAAACCCACCTGGAACCATCATTAGGACCCACTCTGCAGTCACCCAGACGAAGATGGGCCCGAAAGGAGCCGGTGGCCGGTCGCCCGACCTGGGATTCGCGCCAAACTCGGTCAGCTTTGACGTGGTGCTTCCCACCGCCTCCAGGAGTCCATCCCGACCGTGCATCACTCATGTCGGTGCATCCTAGGGTCGGCCGACCTAGGGGGATCGGCCGACCTAGTCCCGGGGCCAAACGGCTTCAACCGCCTTGGGGTGCCTCTCCACCATCCTACTAAGCTATAAATAGATGGCCTTGGCTCCGGTTCAACACACACCGGAAGGAAGAGCTCCATTTGCTACAAGTTATAGTCTTAGTTAGTAGTGAGGTAGTTCTAGGAGTTGAGCTTCTACGGGTTTCCGAAGGAGTCTTGGTAAGCCTAGAGCTCAGTTATCTTTATATCCTTTGCTTATTTGTAAGACTTAGAGCTTTAATGGAATTACTATCTTGCTTATGTTATTTGGCTTATAGTCTTGTTTGTTCATCATATAAGTTGTATGTCTTGCACCTTAGTATAGTGGATGCATGTTATGGCAATGGCCTAGTGTACCGCAAGGTTGCTCTATTTAGGTGGACCATAAATAGAGTTGTATTTCATATGGTAAACGTGGTGTTTGGTATATGGAATAACATTGGGGATACCCTACCCCACGTATTCAGAGGTAGGCGGCAGGTGGTGACAGCCCTGTCCGTCCCTTGTAATCCTCGCCGTTCGGGTTTGGGTGTTTGCAGGCCTTCGTGATAAACATCGTGACAGTACCCTTGGATGAGGGGATCCCACGACTCCTCGATTTGCCCTCTAACATGTGTTCCTTCTGAGCTTGCATATACACACTTGTAGGAATGTAACCCATATGCAAGAAGTACATAGAATCCCTAGTTCTCTCTTAGGATCTTCATATTAACTAGACTTATATAATGAGCAATGAAACCTTCTGTGTGTCACACTACCCATCTATCAATGTTTACCCCTTGCTAGAGTTTGGTATATTAATAATGTTATGATTGAATACAATGGATAACTACTCTAGTCAACCACTGCCTTCCCTGTGGATTCGATACCCTGAATACTTGCGGGTGAAAGCTACAACGGTATCCGTGCGCTTGCGGATTTATCTGCGACCGTAAGAAATACCAACAAGCTTTCTGGCGCCTTTGCCGGGGAACGGCAATGGTTGAATAGTGTTGTTAACCCATGTACTCAATTAATAGCATGATTAATTACCACTGCTCCGACAGGGTTATCTTTGCTCTGTTTCTCTTTGATGTGGAACATGGTAGTGTATAACTGGTCTTGAACTGCCAATGGACTTCATCGACAATCCAAGATTATCGGGAAATACGATCTTGCATCGTACCTTCCTAGATAGTCTGATCGGCAGCAACTCTAGTCAATCCTACAACATCAATGACACGTGCTACTACCAAAAGAATGATTCACGAGTTCTCGATTCACTTTGGTTCGCAAACCGGCTCAGAGCTGAACATGAGAGACACCGTGTTCGATTTTAGGCTAGCATCTGTCAAATTGGTACACGCCAGCCCATTACATGGGAAGACCAACGTGAACGGACCTAAGGCCAAGGCTCAACACCAAGGCCTACATGATCCCGTCCGAAGAAGACAAACAGGTATGGCAATACAAACCATCTTCAAATGTTACATAAAGTTGAAATTCATGATGGAGACGTCCCCACTCGACGGACGTAAACCGACGAGTCCTCACCGACAGGTAAATCAGTATGTATCTCATATTTATTTCACATTGCATTTTTCTAAATTCCAATCTCTGCATGTTTAAATTCCAATCTTTGCATGATTGAATTCCAAATCAATTTTATGCATTGAAATTTAAACTTGGAGTCTTTTATCTTGAAATCCCTTTGAATCCCCTGCTCCTGCATACACATACATAATCTTAATGAGCCAGGACCATGTAGGATAGCCGAGCCAGCTGGGCTTGAGAGGTGCCAATAGGCCGTCGGCCGACCCCATGGGTCGCCCGACCTGTGGTTGTCTCTCCTGCACCACATTCATTTAGATTCAAAATAGATTTTGCATCCGGAATACCGCTGCGAAGGTTCAACAGAGTGGGCCCTATGCCAGAATCGCCCGACCCCATCCATCGGCCGATCTAGCCCTGGCCATTCTGGAGCAAATTCAATTGCCATCAGCTTCACACCAGCGAGTCCAGTGCAAGCCTTGAAAGCTTAGCCGAAACGGAGTTGTGCTAGGGTCGGCCGACCCAGGCCGTCGACCGACCCCAGGCCTCCTCTGTTCAAAGAAAGGCGGTGCCCTCCACCGTCAATTCTTGCCCCCAGCTAAGCTGCCAAGTGCCCTCGGCCTTTTTCCTGTCCCTCCTTAGGATTTTCAAGTGATGGGCTCTCAAGTTTAAGAAAAAGAAAATAAAAGCAAGAACATGTTCTAGGATAAGTTCCCCTCGGGTATTTTTGGTGGCTAACTATTTCAGGTTGCAACTGAGAAGAACGAAGGGTGCATGATGCATAAGAACATGGAGCTACATCAGCAACAATGGTAAGTTTTAGTGATGGAACAAATTCAAAGGAGACCTACACACTTGATTTTTACGTGCCCTGTGATTCACAAAAAATCCAAGTGTGGGGGAGGTCGGTAAGTGTTACACGACAAGTTCCATTGGTACAAAATTTTATCTTGGTTTTCATGTGATGCTAGTTCTTGCATTTCTTGCTTAACAAATCTTAAAAAAAAGAGAGAAAGATATAGCCGGTGAGTCTCATTGGGATTGAGACAACTAGGTGTACATGCAAGTGTGGCTTTACATCTTGGTAGTCCCCATATGGCTCCTGGCTGCCTTGCCTTGCATCTTTGGTTCTTATGCTTGCTTTCATGAGAAAAGACGTATGCTCGTGTTTTGGCGCCTTGCCAACTACTTGTTTGGGAAATCCCAACATTTAGTGAGCACAAGCTATCCACGTGCGACCATGTCACCATTAATGATATAACCAAGAGCCAAGGAACTACCGTGATGGAAATTCTAGACTAATCATCCAATGTCAGCGGTAAGTATGTTAAGGTTAAGTGGAAGGTCCTGCTTTTGACTTTAAACAAAGCCCTTTCGGGAGGTAACCCGAAGTTCACCACTCATATACTCATGATATCTCCATTTGAAAAATGCTCGGTCAGGTTATCATGCTTCATTTATCTATCCTCGTATGCTCTGGTTTGAATGTATTTTGCAAAATGCGTTCATAGGCTCTTTAATTTAAGCATGGTGCTTAGATTAAACAACCTGCTTTAATTAATTTTGACATGGTGTCAAGTTTGATTAATGAATCTTTGAGTAAATGCATGTATAGATATTGGTTGTATGTATGGACTAACCCCTGCAGGAAAGATTTCAAATTCAATCGGGTAAGTCATCAAGCTTGATTCAAATTGGAGATAAACCAAGGCATTGGATGCACTGCAACAATTGCTGCACAACATACAAGGAGGTACATCACCTTTCGAAGGTCCACTGTGAGTATATTGCAAAGCCCCTTGTGATCATGTTGATGCGACTTAAATTCAGCCTTGTTTGAGTTATGCTTAAAAGAAAGTGGTGAAAATAAAATCTGAAAATAACGTTAAAAAAAAGGGGGAGAAAGGCAAACAGGATCTATGCTTAGTATATTAAAGACCAATCTGTTTTCAAGCATGGATGTGAACAACTAACCCAAGGGCAACAATGATTTATTCTTTATAGTCCTTCGGGTATTTGTTGTCCACTAACTTTTTGCAGGGATTAAGTAATGACTAAAGGATGGCGAGCATAATTTCAACATTCAACATCTTTAGTCACATGGAAGAAATTTGCACAATGAAGCAAGATGAACAATGGACAAATCTTTTCGCACTCTTAAGCTCAAATCTTGCATTCGCCTGTAAGACTAGAGTTTGGAGGAATTCGTCAGGGAAGTATCCAAAATACTCTGTGCACTTATTTTCCTTTGATCACCTATTTAGTTACCTTGAAAGATTTGTTTGCCACAAAAAACAATAAAAATTTGCATAACTTAAAAACACTAAAAATATTTGAAGTTCAATAAAGGCTCATGGTTCTCAAAACCATGGAGTTATTGTTTTGTTTCCACTATGTGAGAATAAATGCAGGCAAAAGATCAAGTGTGGGGGGTCTCTCGAGCTTTCTGACGCGCACATGATTGATACCACCCATAACTACGCTGCACAACATCGCACAAGACTACACAAGAAAGATCAAGGAGGAAGAGGCCCAGAAGGAGTCGGCCGACCACCACAGATCGGCCGACGTCCCTTTGTTACCTCTCACCTCCATCTTCATTCAATAGCGATGGTTTGCACATTCTATCCACCCTTCTCTCTGATTCATGAGTTTAAATAATTCCAAATTTAAGATCTTCACTAAAATTAAACTCAATGAATTCTGATGCTCCTTTGATATACATGTTTATCCTTGATTGGCTTGCATATTCCTTATTCCTTGAACATACACCTGTTGCTTGTGAATATCTCTCTTTAGGAAAACATGTTTATCTAAGTGGTTGATTAGTGAGATATGGTATGATGAAAGAAATCTTGCTCTTTCTGTATAAAGTACTTGGGATGTTTTTATTGCAAAAGTTTAAAATCAATAGCCTTGCAGAGCTCCTAAATGATATTCCATTCCTACCAAAGCCATATGTTGCACACATTGAAAACCTTATACATGTGCTGCTTGTTATTGCATTGAGCTTTGTCAAATTGTTTTGACCCTTGTAAGATGCTCTTCATGCTTTCTTGATCAAGATCACATACACTCCACATACATATACTAAACTTCTGCACTAGAAGTTAGCAATACCCATCCATCCACCAAATAAATGCTCCATGTCTTATGAAGCTCTCTCCAAATATCTTTTGCAAAAGAGACATAGGCTATAGAAAAACATTTTGGACACATGAAGGTCCAAGAAAAAATGCTCATAAAAGCATTGAGCAAGAAAAAAAAGAGAAGAGAAAAAAATGATGAATGAGATAGCCATGTCTTCAAAATAAAGGGGAGAGAGATCATACAAAAAAGAGCTATCATAATTTTCACATACATTTTCCATTGTTCCACACACATGCACATCTTGATCAGATTGTATGAATAGTTTTGTTCTTGGATCCGATCTTTGACTTTGCAATATATGTGATGCAAGTATGCCTTATCTTTACTCCTACCTTGAGATCCACATAAGCCTTTTAGAAGTAGGGTGAAAGAAGGCAAAAGAATGCCTTGGTGAGGAATTATACACAATGAGCGATCCGAGAGAATCATTTGAGGAGCTAGGTAAGGTTATGTTTTTGAAAATTTATCGAAAGCCCAAGATACTTAACAGAAGAGTTGAGATGACTTGAATCAAGGCCGTTCCATTCCTCAACCATCCAAGATGACATGATAGACACATCAAAATTCACAAGTGCAGGTATGTCTAAGAATAACTTATATGCTTGCATCATATCAGTTGGAGTCATATTATCCACCTTAGTCCTAAAGCTTTACTCGAGGATGAGCAAAGGCTAAGTGTGGGGGAGCTTGTTGACGGTCCTTAAATGCCAATTTTGACCGTCAACTCCTGTAGAGAATATGCCAAATATAATCACCAAACATAGTGATAGGGTTTATATCTAATCAATTCCACAAGTTTTGGTGAATATGTGAATGCAGGGACTAATTGGCAAAAGAGGAGGAGATTTGGGCTCAGGGCCAGGTCGCCCGACCCACCTAGCTCGGCCGACCTAGGCCCAAGCCCAATGGAGCCCATATTTGGCTGCAGCAAAGAAGCACACTTCTGGACCATCATAGCCATTGATTCCATGATGATTGGATCCAAGAGATGGGAATGGTCCAAGGGGAGGTCACATGGATTGAGAGGCCCACCAAACGTATCTAAACATACTCAAATTGAGCAAACCCACCTGGAACCATCATTAGGACCCACTCTGCAGTCACCCAGACGAAGATGGGCCCGAAAGGAGCCGGTGGCCGGTCGCCCGACCTAGCCCGGTCGCCCGACCTGGGATTCGCGCCAAACTCGGTCAGCTTTGACGTGGTGCTTCCCACCGCCTCCAGGAGTCCATCCCGGCCGTGCATCACTCAAGTCGGTGCATCCTAGGGTCGGCCGACCTAGGGGGATCGGCCGACCCAGTCCCGGGGCCAAATGGCTTCAACCGCCTTGGGGTGCCTCTCCACCGTCCTACTAAGCTATAAATAGATGGCCTTGGCTCTGGTTCAACACACACCGGAAGGAAGAGCTCCATTTGCTACAAGTTATAGTCTTAGTTAGTAGTGAGGTAGTTCTAGGAGTTGAGCTTCTACGGGTTTCCGAAGGAGTCTTGGTAAGCCTAGAGCTCAGTTATCTTTATATCCTTTGCTTATTTGTAAGACTTAGAGCTTTAATGGAATTACTATCTTGCTTATGTTATTTGGCTTATAGTCTTGTTTGTTCATCATATAAGTTGTATGTCTTGCACCTTAGTATAGTGGATGCATGTTATGGCAATGGCCCAGTGTACCGCAAGGCTGCTCTGTTTAGGTGGACCATAAATAGAGTTGTATTTCATATGGTAAACGTGGTATTTGGTATATGGAATAACATTGGGGATACCCTACCCCACGTATTCAGAGGTAGGCGGCAGGTGGTGACAGCCCTGTCCGTCCCTTGTAATCCTCGCCGTTCGGGTTTGGGCATTTGCAGGCCTTCGTGATAAACATCATGACAGTACCCTTGGATGAGGGGATCCCACGACTCCTCGATTTGCCCTCTAACATGTGTTCCTTCTGAGCTTGCATATACACACTTGTAGGAATGTAACCCATATGCAAGAAGTACATAGAATCCCTAGTTCTCTCTTATATTAACTAGACTTATATAATGAGCAATGAAACCTTCTGTGTGTCACACTACCCATCTATCAATGTTTACCCCTTGCTAGAGTTTGGTATATTAATAATGTTATGATTGAATACAATGGATAACTACTCTAGTCAACCACCGCCTTCCTTGTGGATTCGATACCCTGAATACTTCCGGGTGAAAGCTACAATGGTATCCGTGCGCTTGCGGATTTATCTGCGACCGTAAGAAATACCAACAAACACCAAATTAGCAACTTATGTTAGTTGGTAAAGATAGATAAATATCGATGGATCATGAGTCGGTGAATAGTTACAGCGAACGATCAGCCAGTAAATCCATATTTTCCAATAACCTTTAATGCTAGATAGGTTCGCATGATGTAGAATAATAAGACATAACTTTCTTGCCCATCTAACAATCCATGTTGCTACAGCAAAGTGGCACAATTAATAGCTACAAGTAACGAAGACTCACCGCCAGGGGCGCACAGGAAGCAAAGCGTGGGCCCAGGCGTGAAGCCTGAGGGTGGGAGGGCAAGATGATAAGGGGCTGGCCGATCTTTTCGAGAGGTAGAGGGTAAGTTCGATTGGTGGAGAACTCGACGTTGGCGATCTGGCTTCAAATCAGACACGATTCGAACCCTGCAACCGTTACACCACTGCTCCGCTGGTTATCAACCAAGCACAACTTGATTGACCTCGCCGAGAAGGCTTTCCCTGCAAGCGAATCGAAGAACACAAGCAAGAGAATGGTAAACATGCAATCTAAAATTGCAGATCTGTATAAAGAGAATATGAGAGGTGTTCAAGCTCTGATCAACAAAGGACTAATCACCACAGGGTTGTAGAACAAGAAACGGGGCCTGGATCACTGTAAACGGACTTGTCGCCACAGTTACAATGAATCTATCATAGTTTCGACTTCGAAAACTTGACTAAACAAAACCCCAAACCTAAAGTGGTGGTAGCTGCTGAGTTTTATTCCCTAAAGGGGCAAACTAGGGTTGGGGGCGACCAGGGAGGGGGGCACCCACAACTGGGGCTTAAGGCTCGACATGGCCTAAAAAGGTGACATAGCAACTTGTCGTGGTCACATAGGATGATCCACAAACGTTCTAGAGCTGGGGCCAGAATCAAAACGACGGCATTGTCATCCCTTTTCCAATGCATCAAAGATCGCCTCATTTTGATGTCGTATGAAGGAGATATCACCGAAACCGTGCAGGGGTGTCGGCTGAATCCGAGATGGACGTGGCAGTTGAGTTAGGGACGCATTGCAACTTGAAGAAGACCATGACGCGTGTATGTTCAGCATGGTGATGTCCTCATCATCCTCCCCTTCTTGAATTGGATTCGTCCTCGACAACTTCCCATCCACAAGCTCCTGCAAAATGTCAGTGACTGGCGAATACAACGCACAAGACATAGTATCATGGTAAACACCAACATCTTGACAAAGCATAGTATAACAAGGTGCATAATGATTATCACATAGCTCAGCAGTAGCAGAATTTGTAGCAAGAAAAGCACCTCCTTGTAATTTAATCCCATTGTTTTTAGCAAGGTCTAATGGAGGTTCATTTTTAATTGCATTAGCATGGTTCCTAATATCCGCAGGAGACAAAGGAAGCAAAGTAAATTTCTTGGCCTTATGCATGAATGTGTATGTATTAGTTCTACCATGGTGTAAAGCATCAATATCAAATTCCCATGGACGGCCTAATAAAATGGAACAAGCTTGAATTGGAACAACATTAAAATCAGCAGAATCATGATAGGAACCCATGAAAAAGTTGATGCGTGCTGATCTAGTTACCTTTGTCTTACCACTATTGTTGAACCATTGGAGCTTGTATGGATGCGGATGTTGTCGTGTGGTCAAGCCAAGCTTCTCGACCAGATCTAAACTAACCAAGTTGTTGCAGCTCCGGAATAAATTGTGGCATTGGAGCTTCGTCTCTTCCTCATACCCCACACGTGAACTCAACACACGCTGTACAAGAATACTTTTGTACCCACAGTTGTAGCAGAATCAATGTGAATGGCCTCTCCTTCACCATCTGTACCTGTATCAACATTAGCAGCAAGAGCCAATTCATCTTCAACATCACTTACATATCTGCCATAAGCAGTAGCAATGTAGGCACGTTTACTGGGGCAATCCTTCATGACATGTCCCATACCCCTGCAGCGGTGGCACACTATGTTGGAAGAGCGGCTTGTAGTAGCACCAGGTGGATCACCTTTCCTCTGCGGCAGAAAATGCAAAGGTGGCAAAGACATGAAGCCGTCTCTAGTACAGTTGACCATCTCATAATCAGAAATATCTAAGCATGTCAAGCACTTGACATGATCATGCATGGACATGGTAGAACCATCAGCCACAACAACACAAGCCGATGTATCTCCATGTACAACCTCAACATCGTCGTCAACCCATTGAATAAGAAATTGGTGCAAACTAGAAGGTACACATCTATTTGCATGAATCCAATCACGACCCAATATTAAACTGAAATTACCTTGGGCCTCGGCGACGAAGAAAGCAGTAGCCAACGTCTTGCTCCCAATGGTGAGCTCCATGGAAGCAACGCCCTTAGCACTCATACGCTCACCTCCTCCCCACTCATACGCTCACCTCCTTCCACACCACTGACAGTCATGTTGGTCTTGATCAGCTCATCATCCAAACCACCAAGTTTCTTGTACATAGAATAGGGCATCAAATTAACAATTGCCTCGGTATCAACAAGCATCCAAGAAACTGGCCTCCCATTGATATGTCCTTTGATGTACAGCGCCTTCAGGTGAATTTTAGAATCCTTTGGCCTTTTAAATATAGCTTCTTTTGGGCCAAAGTCCAGATGAGCCATCTCTTCCTCCGGAATGATGTAATAATCTGAAGAAAGATGCACCACATTAGCATCAACATTCATGCGGTCAGGTGATAAATCATAATCAACAAGTTGTTCATCGTCCATGTCCTGAGAATCCGATGACAACTTCTCATCAAACGAAGAAGTGACAGAAATTTCAGATGCAATACGAGATGGCCCTAGATCAGCAGAAACCAGTGCCACCGGATCCAAAACCGGTGCCACCGGTTTTGGCACAGTAGCAGACATCGAGGCAGGTAAAACCGGTTCCCCCGGTTTAGAATCTAGTTCCACCGGATTTGGCACCGGAGCTTCATTGATCTTCAATTTCCACCCTTTGCCTGGAGGAATCATGGGCCTATACTTATTGAAAAACCGGTTCCACCGGATTTGGCACCGGAGCTTCATTGATCTTCAATTTCCACCCTTTGCCTGGAGGAATCATGGGCCTATACTTATTGAAGTTCTCCTCCCTCTGCTTCTCTAATATTCCTTCTCCTTCTGTTCTTGAAAGTGAAGTCGCTGCAACTTCCTCTTTTGTGTGCGTGTCAAACCTGGAGGACACCATCTTGGCAAGAAATATTTAAATTTATCAATTTCAACTTTCTTACCCTCACCAAGATCTGCAGCAGCATCTTCCTGGGCTGATGCTTTAGCCACATCACCAATCATAATTGGCCTCTTGCCATCGTCCTCCAGAATCACCTTGATGTCACCAATCTGAATCACATCAGCAGCAGTAGTCCTCTCCTGGTCGACATCCATCTCCTGGACAACTTCCTCCACCTTTTTGGGTCGATAAACCTGCTTGGGAGGAGAAGGCTGCCTTTTCTGAGGAAACCGGTGCCACCGGTTTTGGGTGGTAGATCCCAACCTGATCGACGTGGCGCCGAACGGTTATCTACCAGCCTCTCATGACTGGCACTCTGTCATTACCACATCCTGGATGAAAAGGAGGATATTGCATAGGGTAATATGGCATATACATCCCATTGTAATCCCACGCCAGATATGGAGAATTATAGTATGGAGGCATCCATGGCATGGCTTAATACTGATTTTGTTGGGGATACAAAGTAGTAACATCACCCTTCTGTCTGTTATTCTCCCTTGTGAGGCGAATTTGGCTTTTCCTAACGCATGAGTGATCTTTTTCTCTTTTTTGCTGGCCAATCCTCATCAACTGGCCTTTGATTTGCATATTTGGCAAGTAACTGATCAAAGGTCAGCTTTGGCTTTGCAATCTTGCCCTGATCTTTGGCCACATTCACTTTCCAGGTTCCAATCTTAGGTCGCTTAGGTTTTAGCATCTTCGAGTGACCCTGACCAAAACCGGTGGTACCGGTTTCTGAAACCGGTGGCACCGGTTTGTCCTATGCAACAAGCTCAAACAGTGCTTTTGAGGATCCTTGCCCCCCTGAGATCCAAGACTCTTTTAGTGATTTTGAAAGTTCCCCTACCATTAGGTGTCTTCTCACAAATCACCTCCCTGATCATTGCCTTCCCCTTTGAATTTTCAGGTTTTGCATCACCCACAACAATATTCTTTCCTTTGGTTGATTCGACTTGATGCGACCGAACCAGAACCTTAGGAGGTTGCATCTCAAGGGTGTTAACAGGGAAAGGTGTCTTATCAACCTGCATCTCATGTAGGGTCAAACATCCTTCATTCAAGGCCAATTGCACCTGTCGACGGAAAACATTGCAATCATTAGTAGCATGCGAGAAAGAATTATGTAACTTGCAATATGCCCGTCTTTTAACCTCTTCAGGCGAAGGAATAGCACGAGACATTTAATGTTTCCATTTTTTAACAATTCATCAAAAACACGATCGCACTTGGAAACATCAAAGGTAAATCACACTTCTTCATGCCGATTCTTTTGAATTGGCTTAAGAGATTGACAAGTGTACGATTTATTATTAGAAGGCCACATAAGTTCAGCAACATACACATCTTCCTCATCGTCCGAACTACTAGAATCATAGTTAACAACATGAACATTAGAACGATGAGTCTTATATGTATCTTTAGCATTCTTTAATCGGTTTTCAGTAGCTAAAGCTCTCACTTGTACTTGATTAACCGAAAAGTGATCTAAGCCTTCTATCTTTTCTTTAATAAAGGATCTCAAACTATTAAAAGCAACATCAACAAGATCCCTTTCAGAAAGCGACAAATTAAAGCATCAGTTTCTAGTTTCTTTGAATCGTTTAAAGTAATCTAAAACAAATTCATCTCTTTGTTTCTTAACCGATGTTAAATCTGTCAACTTTAATTGAGTACTCCACTATAAAAATGATCATAAATTTTTTTCTCTAGTTGATTCCATAAATGAATTGAACCCGGAGTTAATGAAGAAAACCAGAAAAAAGCAGTTCCAGTCAATGATAACAAAAACAAGCGAACTTTTAAAGCATCACTAGAACTAGCCTCTCCTAGTTGAGCAATATATTGGCTAATGTGCTCCCAAGTGGTCTTATTATCATCACCATTACATTTTACAAAATCAGGAACACGCCAATTATTAGGATAAGGAATAGTATCAAAATCAGCAGAGTATGGTTTTTTATATAATCTAAAATTACCCACATCAATGCCGAGCTTATCCTATATCATACTAGCCAACTCATCCTTTAACTTAAAGAATTCAACATATAAATTCGAACGAGCTAGATCAGATTGCCCTGTGGCTGTACTCTGAGCTTGAACAACATGAGACATGCGATAAGGACTTTGCCGCAAATACTGATCATACACATCATTAGGAATCCCACTAGAGTTAATATTTTGATTAGGTATAGTGGGTGATGTGTATGCACGTGTCTCAATGTAAGCAGAACGATTAGCCATCTCTGTATTTCGGTTAGGGACTACCGAAAGAGGAACTATAGCAGGTGGCACAGACTGCTGCACAGCTGGAGCGACAAAACCGGTTCTACTGGTTTCTGGAACCGGTGCCACCGGTTTCGCCGAGGTTGGTGAAACATGTGCTGGCGGTGGTGTTTGCCCTGGATAGAAATTAGCTGGCATACCATATAATGGATTTTCATGTGCTTTTCTTGGTGTAACCGACACACTCGCATGCGTATTCTCATGTTGCATAGGTGGTATATTCTGTGAGTAATAAGATGAATCTACATACCTATCCTTTTCAATTCTATCCATCCTGTCTATAAGAGTGCCTACTACCTCATCGATACGTAAAAGCGCAGCACTAAGCTTATCATCAGGATTGGGAGTAGAAGTTTCAGGTGGGTGTATAGTTACCGGGGGTAATTCTTCCACCTTCTTGTCCTTCAAAGTGAATGCCGGCATCATGAATTCGTGAGTTCTTATTACCTTGTCATGGCGATCCTTCTTCAGCCCCATTAGGAATTGATTCTTGAAGAATTCTTAGGCTGCTTCAAACTTCTGACGCTACTCATCACTGAGCTCCTCCATGGAGGGCACAATGATGTTGTCCTTGTCCAGTTCTACAGTAGAGCCCATCTGGCTAGGGTTAGGTAGATCGATTAATGCAACCAAGATCTGTTCCCCAGCGGAGTCACCAAAAATGAGTTGACGCTTTTTCTGGCCAACACACTGAGATGTGCGCTAGCTTGCATGGATTCGCAATGGATCGATCACAGGCGCGCATAGGGTTGTTCTGAGATTGGCAGGCCACTCAGAACACCATCAAACGCCATAGAGATGAAGTATGAACAGAAAAGGGAGTTGGAAAAGCTAGGATTTGGAAGGGATAAAAAGTAAAGATACTTGTATTTGATCGATTGGATAAACCCTCAATCGGCCGTGGCCTTTTATATTTATAGGGTGGGGAGATCTTGCCCCCAAGAAAAGCCCTATTACAACTCGGACCCACAAAAAGAGTCCAAACCTACTAGGACTCAGGGAAAACCAGTTCCACCGGTTTCCAAATCCAGTGCCACCGGTTTCTGTTGTCAGATTGGCTTCAGAAGAAAACCGGTTCCTCCGGTTTCAGAATCCGGTGTTACCGGTTCTTCCTGCCCAATTGCTCTCGTGCCAATTTTGATCGTCAACAGTTTTACAGAAGAGTTCAACCAATTATTTGAAAGAGTGGATAACATTAATTTTTTGGTTCCATTTCATGATCCAAAATGGAGAGCTCTACAATGGCATTGCCTTCTAACTTTGAATAATCACCCTCCACCTGAGGTTACAATACTCAATGTAACAAAAATATAAATAGGACATCCATGCCAGTTCAATGTCACTTTAAAATATTCCCTCTAATCAAAATAATTGGTGGAGTCCTTTAAAAATTAATGCATCTGGCCTACACAACCATTCATACTTTTTTTTAATAAGGGAAACTTTATTGATCTTGAGCAATTACATCAAGGTGATCAAATAGAAAGAAGACCATTCTCAGCCTCCGAGTAACTAAGATGCACATGTGTAGAACCAAAAAAAGGAAAATGATATGGCAACTGATCATGCCACTGCGATCCAACACATAACAACATCTTTAGCATAATCTACCACCAAATGCAACACNGAGATGACAAAAAGTAAAGGTATTTTGTATTTGATCGATTGGATAAACCCTCAATCGGTCGTGGCCCTTTATATTTATAGGGTGGGGAGGTCTTGCCCCGCAAGAAAAGACCTATTACAACTCGGACCCACAAAAAGAGTCCAAACCTACTAGGACTCAGGGAAAACCGGTTCCACCGGTTTCCAAATCCAGTGCCACCGGTTTCTGTTGTCAGATTGGCTTCAGAAGAAAAATGGTTCCTCCGGTTTCAAAATCCGGTGCTACAGGTTCTTCCTGCCCAATTGCTCTCGTGCCAATTTTGATCGTCAACAGTTTTACAGAAGAGTTCAACCAATTATTTGAAAGAGTGGATAACATTAATTTTTTGGTTCCATTTCATGATCCAAAATGGAGAGCTCTACAATGGCATTGCCTTCTAACTTTGAATAATCACCCTCCACCTGAGGTTACAATACTCAATGTAACAAAAATATAAATAGGACATCCATGCCAGTTCAATGTCACTTTAAAATATTCCCTCTAATCAAAATAATTGGTGGAGTCCTTTAAAAATTAATGCATCTGGCCTACACAACCATTCATACTTTTTTTTAATAAGGGAAACTTTATTGATCTTGAGCAATTACATCAAGGTGATAAAATAGAAAGAAGACCATTCTCAGCCTCCGAGTAACTAAGATGCACATGTGTAGAACCAAAAAAAGGAAAATGATATGGCAACTGATCATGCCACTGCGATCCAACACGTAACAACATCTTTAGCATAATCTACCACCAAATGCAACACTCAGACAACACAGAAATCCCTTCTAAAGCAAGTCCTTAAAAAGGAAACTTCACTTGCATATACCACCTAAGAAAGGTATAAATAATGATCTGGAAAAGAGAGGACAAAAACACATGTTAGAAGGCAAAAAGGTAATTTCTTCTCAGAATGATGCATTTACTATGAGTGAAGAAGTTTTTACATATGCTCCTCCAAAGCATAAATATATAAGAACTCATTTTGGTTTTAATAGTGCTACTATATATTGAATTGATTACTATAAAACCAAAATAATAATTAAGACAATGGTTCATTTACCATGAAGCAAGTATCCCAGATAAAATTCCAACAGATATGATTGCTCCGAGCCACTGATTGGACATGAACCTTTAAAGTAGGAATTCAAAAAATAAAGTTTAATCAGTTGGTTGTAGTACTAACATAACCAACAAACACATCCAATGTTGTTAAGAATGTAACTAAACAACATAGTCAATGGAAGGATACATACTTCCTGTTGCAATCTGATTTGTCCAATAAGTCAACAGTTGAAATCTGCCATGCTAAATGTCCAGCTGTAGCTGCCAGAAATGGATAGTAGGGCCACCCTGTTCCAAAAGATTAAGGTGAGCATTCATTATTCTAATGTGAAATTGTAATGATTTTATTAAATATAATATAACAATTGCGATGTTGAGCACCAACCAAGGTGAGCATTGTAACCAGTGAGTGCTAAGCAGCTAATGCATACAACCCCAAATCCGCTAAGCCAGTACTTAGTATTATCTCCAAACGTTATGGCTGTGCTCTTAACTCCTGCTTTGAAGTCATCTTTTTTATCCTGAAATGAATATATGCACATTATATAAGAGCCTCACAAGATGGCTTCCAATGGGAAAAATTTCAAATACAACAAGAAGATGATAAATACCTGATGTGCGTATATCGTGTCATATACCAGTGCCCAACATATGACAGAAATATACATTGGAAGGAGGACTACATAATCTAAGCTTTCTTTAATAGCAGACGATCCTAGAAAAACTCCAACGCCGACCGTGAAGCCAAGAAATGCTTGAGGCTGTCATAATTCATGGATTTTCCGTCAAAAAATAAGTGGATTTTTCCATCAAAAAACAAGTAATACTTGGATTAAAGGGCAAGTATGTGCTACATAAATAATAATGCATTTAACTGAAGCCTCATTATGTTTCATACATACCCAGTGTATGAACCTCTTCATCAGTGGATAAGTAAAAGACAGAACAAGCCAAGCATATCCCATAATAAGGCTGCAACAAAAAACCATAAACAATTAAGGGTGAATATTAATGTAAATATATTATTGAACAACAATTCATATATGATGCATATACCACTAGAGAGATTGTTTTGGGAGGCAAATAAGTTAGTGAAATGTAGATCAACATGCATATCTGGACTATAAATATTCTTTTCTATGTATCACCTCAAACACCGAGTGATTCAATTAACCGTGAATGACTTTCTACTGGCATTCTAGGAGTAATGTGCAAATTTGGATAAATCATAGTCAATTTAGTATGATATTATGTTTCGGTCAAATTTAACAAATTGTTTTGTCGTAAGGTACTATTTCATTTGCGAACTGAGTGTAGCATAGTTGGTTAGGTTCTTGCGGTGGAAACTATCCACCTAGGTTGGAGTCCTCGACACGGCGCATGTTTTTGCACTTTCTTGATATATTCAATAAACTAACCGGCACTATTTTTCAGTGGTAGACGACGTGTCCATCGACCGTGAGGTGCACTTCATTAATCTCAAGACTAGAACGGCCAGCCTTGTCTCTCCATGGTGCTCAAAGGGGTATAGGGCTTGTGTGCGTGTATCCATAAAATCATTGGGGCAAGTGTGTGAGCTTATGTATCGGTATTACTGTTTAGCAAAAAAATCATATTTGTTTTAAAAGGCATCCAAATATCCTTGTACCCATAGTGTTTTTCCTACTACACCTCCATTGCTTTCACCACCGGCTGCCATAGCAGCAAACCGTTTGGCATAATTGGCGCACTAAATCTGTAGCTTGTGATAAATATTTTTTAGAAATTATAGTTTTATGATATTTGTTCGTTTCAGTTGATCATGTAAAATTTGCATTACCATACATTCCTGTTGTATAAGGTCTAGCCATATAGTCCCAATGGCTCCCAAAAATAGTATCTAAATTGCATTTTAATAACACTTGCAATGAAGGTTAATTAAGTCCAACGTACCAGCGGTTATTGAGTTGAAGAAGAAAGACGTGCCATAGAAGAACCTGAAATACAAGGAAATAAAATCCTTGAATAGGGGTTAGAGCCCCTGATGCAAGAGGCCTGCTTTTTGTCCGCTCAACCTATAAGAGAAATATGCATAGTCGTCGTTAGATGCCATTCAACAGCCCATGAAAATTCAGTACTTCGCTGTTGCATGCTCCACCTGACTACATGAGTGATGTTATGCAGCACCAAAATAGCGCTCAACTCAATGCTAACACGTTGATACACAAATTAATTAGGCTCATCGAATGAAAGCTGCCAAGAGAAGCTCCTATCTCGGCATATGCTATTCCGTGTTTGGGGTTAGGATTTAAGGGGACCTTCGGCAGGCTTCTGGAGGCAATGGTAGAAAAGCTTTTGTACTTATAACAACTAAAAAATCATTCTGAGATTAAAAGAAAAATCACCTTCTTGTCGAAGTCTCGATCGAGAAGATCATTCGCCGTGCAAGCAGCACTCCTCAAGACAACAGACCCAATAACAAAGAGTGCCATCATTTTCATGTCTGGGAGCTCCCCTTTGTCCGCTGCTATTGAGATGGACCTGTAATAGATTAAAAGGATGCAAAATCTGGCGTCAAAAAGATAACAGATGAGCTAGTACACATATCCACTCAATGCTAACACGTTGATACCAGAACAAAGAAATATACACAAATTAGACAAGGGCTTTTTCCTACTGGTTCATTAAATGCAAATTTGACTACTCATTTTTACATGGGGAAAAATTAGCAATGGTCCGTGATTCTATTTTAACATCTATAGGCTAGACAACAGGTTATTAGCATCGGTCCTCAATGTGTCATGCAAAAAAAAATTGTTCACTGCAAATTAAAAACCACTACCACATATTCTTGTAGCACGTGTGACTGTGTGACATGTGAGCCGTTCCTGTATTGTAGAGTTAATTATTTTCTCCATGGAAAAAAGGAATTATATTTGCCCTCCTATGCCCTTTCAAAAAAATAATTGTAGACATTTAATTGTGAAAAACACGACGGTGTGGATTATAAATATTTGGAAGACTACTAATAGTCAAATTTCTAAAAATGGTATTAGCCTTATCTTAAACGATGTGAATTACAGACCTAGACGGGAGCTAGCTAGTATATGCTTTTTCTTGATTTAACTCACATCTATGTAGGATAGATGGTGTCGAGCATAATGACGTCACCATTGGAGGTGCCCTAAGCACCTATTAATTAATGAACGTGTCCTTTTGTCCATAGTAATCGAATTCTACGGCAAAGTTCTATGATAAATTCCACAGATCCTTGCAATAGTAAATGCAAAGTAGAAAATACGGCAAAAAAATTAAAGAACATATACCAGATGCATGGCCATACGATGAGCCAAATGGCGGCGGGCTTGTCAATACGGGCAAGCAACGCATAGGGCCTCGCCGCCACGGGGAGCCAATGCTCTACCCATGACGCCCGCGGAAGCTGCTGAGGTCTTGTTTGAGACTCCTTTTGCACATGCGCCGGAGATGAGGCCGAGACACTCGAGGCCCGTTGTGTGGCCATGGATCAGAGTACGTAGAGAACGATAATATACTAGGCTGTAGGCTATAGTGCTCTTCGCTCAACTGTGACAGCTCTGAGCTCTGTTCTTGGGCAGCTACCCTCACCGGCTTCGATCGGAGCCTTGGACAGCGTTTTATAGGGCACGGAAGGGCATGGGATACCATCTCCATGGTTTACTATTCTGCACTCAGCAATAGTTTACTAACAGTCAGCAGTAGTTGACGGCATGTTAATACTTATAATGGCTTAGCAGGCTGGCCACCGGCTGCTTAGTTGAAGACTGCAGCAAGTTAGTTGAACGCTGAACTACAACATATCTATAATTATTCGGGCAGACTGGGTCTAATACAGTAATATACTCATTCCCTCTCAAATTGTTATTCAAATTAAGTTTCTTCTAAGTCTAAATTATCTACCTTTGATTAATAAGCTAATAGAAAAATAACATTTGGATGAACGATCGCTTAAATATATTAGCTAATAGAAAAAATAACATTTGAATGAAGGTTCGCTTAAATATATTAGCTTATATTAGTTTGTCCTAATAAGTAATATAAGCCAATTAGTCAATTGGATGAACGATCGCTTAAATATATTAGCTAATAGACAAAATAAAATTTGGATAAATGATCGGTTTAAAAATAACATTTGGATGAATGACCGCTTAAAAAAATAACATTTTATATTATCTTATTACGGGCTACTTTATCTAATCCTCAATTCAGCGAAACTAATCCTACTAACTTCTAGCAGAACTAAATGAATGATCGCTCAAATATAACTATAGTACTTTATGTTTGAAATGAAAATTTCTTTTTTGCGAAAACCAGTACAGACACAGACGCTTAGACACACACACTCACCCTTATGAATATACGCGCGGAAAACCTATCTCTATGATCATCTCAGAGAGACTCGGTATGTAACGTCGTCTATCACTCAATGAATAGTATTGGTTAAATCCTGAAATAAATCTAGAAAAATACGACACATATCCCGAGTGGACAGAATCCTGGGTGGACAGAATCCACCACAAAAAATCTACCAACTAAGCTATGTTTACTTCGCAAATTTAAAATGAATTTGAACAAGAACTAAGCTATGTTTAGTTCGCATATTTAAAATGAATTTGAACAAGGGCGGATTGCCCGCGAGTGCTGCAGCTCGGGTCTATCTTGTTAAACTTTATGTATTTGCATGTGTAACATAGTGCAAATCAGCTCACATGGCTGATAGCTCTAATCAACTCATTTATCTCTATATAAGATCAATATATCACTGGTCTAGTCTTGCATTTCAGGGTCGAAGGAGTACGCGCATGTAAAGCATCTGTAATTATCGGTTTGATATATGTGCATGCAACCTTCCTTTCCATGTTCCAACCCACATGTTTTTGACTTTTATTGGTCAGATGTGCATGCACGTCATTATCAGTTTAGAATATTGCAAATTCAATACTGAAGCCATTAGAACGCACCTGCTGGGTCACGTGTTTGACAGACTACTAACTCATTCAGGTGCCAAAGTTGATTTCGCTCTCTAATAATGTTCCAGCCTCGTTTCCCCAAAATAAACAGATAATTTTGTATTCTATTCATCGAACTCAAAATTTTGACATTTTGGACTTCTGCAAATCTAAACGGAAATAGAAAATTGGATCCACCACATTTTGCTGGAAAAAAAAGAAAAAAAATCAGGCAAAAAACCATAGAGAATTAAACAGCAAAATATTAGGGGCTGTGGGAATGGCTGGTTTTGTTGAGCCGAAGCTTCTTTCCAAGATCCAATAACTTGTATTGCACAAATGCAGCCCAGTGAGGTGTTAGCTACTCATATCCTCCAGTGAAAGTTGGCGTTAGATTTTTCTCGACATATTTTTTGTAGAGTTTTTTCTTAAAGCTCCGAAATTGTTTTGCCAATTTTAAAAGAGCCCAAGCCTTCACTCTAGCCTCGGTTCCTGCTGGCACTGTGAAATGTTCCTGTAGCTGCTGCTAGAGCATATCTTTCTCTCTTTAAGGGACAATATTTGTATCACAGCATTTCTTAGGTTTCCATCTTGGAATGCTGATTGGGATGTAATCTCTGACAAGAACCCAACATAGATTTGTCATCTTCCTTGCAACGTTAGCTAGGACAATTGGTTTGCTTGCATTGTCCACTTGTGTGACAATATATCTAGCATTTCAACTTTTTTAAAAATTAGAGAAAACGAAGGAATAAAAGAAGACACAAAAGGGCGCAACACAAATTTGAACCAACAACCAGATCTGCCATTAGGGAGGGTATGAGCAAACCCACTCTTGTTCGTACCCAAATCCAAATATATATTATCCGATCCTCACCCTCCCAATTCTTACTCATATGCAATAGATAATTCCTATTGTACTAGATACTAGTAGTATCTAATGGATAAATAGTTTTCTTCCCATATCCTACACTCCCCATTTCTAATGGATAAGCAATTTTTTGTTCATACCCTCTCCATTTGACGTGGGTGTGAATTTGGGTATGAATTATAGATACCCAGCAACAGGCCTACCAACAACCTCTGCCTTAGGTAGCATACGCACTACCACTGCAACACTATTCCAGCTTGAAGTTGATGCGGATGCTGCAGCCTCTCGTTAGGTGCTGGCGCATGTCCAACTACTTCCTACCATGCGGCACCGACCTACCTGCCGAGCAGCGTTGCCATGGATCACGAAAAGGGCAATCCGCGTGCGGCCAGTTAGACCAATCAGGTCGCTTCACGTGGTATATCTAGAACGAGGAACACATAAATAGTTGATATTTCTCTTTTTAATCCCAACTTTAAAATTTCTAACTAGTATTTCTCCCATATATTAACACCAAATTTAATAATTTTTTTCCTATTTTCTTCAAAAATTATGTTCCTTCATTTAAAGCCATTTATTGTATGTTAATTGCTATATATGGGTTCTTTTCATGATTGGACGACCCAAAGCATAACCACAAAAGTTACAACCGCGGCACGGGTCGTCCCTTCGAAACCTTATATGCTCTTTCGCAAACCCAGCCAAGTTCTCTCTTGCTCTTTGCCGCCGCCGCCCAACCGTCCAGGCGTCCACCCCTATTCTTGCTCGATCCTTTCCCAAACCCTCCTCTCTCCTTCCCTTCCTCAGATCCGCGCGCCGCTCCCCACCTGCGGCCAGGTGAGCTTGAGCTTCACCGGCCGAGCGGCGCGAGCTCCACGTGGGGCGGACGAGATTGAGCTCCACCGCCCGCGGGTCCCCACGGCCAAGACAGAAGGCGCTCCTCGTGGGGCATCGAGGAGTGTTGACCCTTGGATGCCGAGGATGCTCCTTGGGTGTCTTTCCATTTCAATAAGATCCCCTTTTAAAGGCTCTTTCCAATTTGTGAAATTGATCGGATATCATGGCGAGTTGGATGGATCTCATAGCTGGTGAATCATTTTCTTAGTGTTCCATCGGATCAAATTTGGTGTTGATCAAATTTGCTTTGCTCGGTTTATTGTAACAATCTCGTGCAGTTCAATTCACGTTCAACCAGCGGTTCGGCGCTTGCTAATTACTATTTTGCTGGCGTAATGCAAGGAACTTCTGCCATATAAGGGTACCAATAGTCTCCATCAGAGTGTGTTCCATCACCAAAGGGTACCAAGGTGTACAACTGATGTAGTCCTCATGCTTTCGAGCATTGTATGTCCTTCATTATTCTTAGTCTCATCCTGAAATGGTTAGCGACCAAAAATACCCGAAGTAGCATACTATGTTAAAAACATGTTCTTCCTATTATTGTTTATAAGAGAAAGTTATTACTTTTTTTGTTTATGATAATCTGGGGTATCTCCCTACACTGGTTTGTTTATGGTCACAAGCTGGATCATGGGATCCTTGCAACCTTCATTGGCGATGCAGTTCCCAGCTTCACCGCCAATTGTTGATTCATCATCAAATTTCTAGCTGTAAGGTTAGTGTCACAGTGCAACAAGTTTTACAAAGGATGTGATAAGCATTTACATCCATTCTTATGAAGAATTATGAAATAGAGCTCAAATGAGGATGTAAAACTTGTAGCACAGGCACAAGAGATTGTCTAGAGATTCATGGATGGGATCTCTTCTTTTTGTTTTTTTGAACTCCAAAGTCGATCGATCATGTTGTTCATAGCCCAAGAGCACTACTAAGAGCACCAGAATGAGGTTAGAGGGATAGAGGAACAAGCCCTAGATTTTATTGAGGGGATGCCGGTTATTCAGTTTCAGCAAGTTGAAGCGAATGGGGAAACAAACATCATCTCCTTGAACAGGTGAGTTTGTAACCAGAAGAAGTGAAAGGCTTTGAAAAAGAGTGGCTCTAAGAACTCGCCCATTGGAACAAAAAAGTTTTGAGATTAAAAAAGGCTCCACGTTAACCAAAGGATAAAAGAAAGAGAAATAATAAAATAAAAGGATACATGACTAAACTAGGTTGGAAGATAGATACAACAACCGCTCCCCGACAACGGCGCCAGAAATGTTTGCTGACATTTCTTAGCATCGCCACCGTGTTTATATTTCCAGGCAACGGCACTAGAAATGCTTGTTGGTATTTCTTACGTCGCAAATGAATTCGCAAGCGCACGGATATACCGTTGTAGCATTTTACCCATGAGTATTCATGGATATCATATTTTCTCTGGGAACAGATGTACAAAGGTCTTCTAGGTAGTCACCCCAAGAAGAAAAAAAAGGTCAACTGGCCTCGGTAGCAGGGTTGTCTACAGATCGAGATCCTAGGATATGTTACAGATCGACAAAAAAGGTCAACTGGCCTCGCCCACTTTCTACAACTACAGCACCGGAATGCCTCTAGGCCTCGGCGTAGTTCTTTTCTCTCTTTCCTCTTGATGTGTGTGGAATGAATTGTGGAATGCATTGAGAGAGGGGTTGAGGGGTCCTATTTATAGTGGAGGTGGAGGCCCGGGAATATTTCCTATCCTTCTATTCTTGCTCCTCTCCTCCCCCATGAAGCAATCCAGATTCACATGCCAAAACCCACCACTGACCTCGGTCCTCATGCCAGGTGCTTCACGTCTCATGATGACGACATTGCCAAGCTGAACATGCACGCGTCATGGTCTTCCCCAAGTTGCAATTCGTCCCCAACTCAGCTGCCACGTCCGTCTCGGATTCAGCCAACACCCTTGCACAGTTTCAGTGATATCACCTTCATACGACATCGAAACGAGCCGATCTTTGATGCGTTGGAAAGGAGATGACAACGCCGTCATTTTGGTTCTGGTCCCAGCTCTGGAACATTCGTGGCTCATCCTGTGTGACCATGACAATTGCTGCATCACCTTTTTGGGTCATGTCGGGCCTTTGTATCGTGTCGGGCCTTAAGCCCAAGTTGTGGGCGCCCTCCTGGTCGCCCCCAACCCTAGATCACCCCTTTAGGGTATAAAACTCAGCAGCCGCCGCCATTTTAGGTTTGGCATTTTGTTTAGTCAAGTTTCGAAGTTGAAACTGTGATAGGTTCATTGTAAATGTGGCGACAAGTCCGTTTACAGTGATCCAGGGCCCCTATTCTTGTTCTACAACCCTGTGGCGATTAGTCCCCCATTATCACAGTCCCTAGTTTGATTCATCTGGCGATTACCTACTGCTGCTTCCAGGGTGGAACTTGCCCTTGGATTGCTTGCTGAGAAGCTTTGCTCAGCTGTGATTGGCGTTGGAAGGATAGGGAAGCTTTGCCCTAGCTGCCGCCACCTAGTGTGCCTGCGAAAAACCATAACTTGAGATACCTTATATAAAACAAGCATAACTTTGCGCTCGGTGTTCCGTTTTTGCTGAATTTTTAACAGCAGCTTGGCAACAAAAAGTTGCACATACAGTTAACCGCTTTGTCAATTTCGCCGTTCTCAAAAAAATTTAAAAAAAATCAGGAAGATCGACTTTTTGGACTTTCAAGCTCCAGCACGGTTTTCAGAGAACGTTCTGGAATTTCTGTGGACCGCATCTTATCTCTGTTTAAGGTGTCAATTTTTTGGGTTCAATCTTTTGTCATCCCTATCCAGAGAAAAATATAAAAAAATAGTTGAAAAAATAAAAAATCTTGTTTCCTACTAGTCTGGAGGGAAATTCAAGGGAAATCAGGGAAAAGATTAAAAACGATTGCAGAAGTTGTTGTGTGCTTATTCTTTGAGGTTTATCTATCGTTCTTTGTTCTCACTTATTGTGCTACATCTAAGGACACATCTTAGCCAGCAATTAAGACTTGTGCTTTGGATACTTATTGAACTTTGCTATTCTGCTTTCGAAATTTGCTAATCCTTACTACATATTGTGCCTGCCGAAAAGCTCTACATATACTTCTGTCAGCACAGATTCTTCTTGTAGCTGTTACACCCAAGCTTGACAATAGATTGTGCCACCCTATTGGCTTTGGTAAGAACATTTGCAAGACGGTTGTAAGCCGCTTGAGATATTGCTTTCCACTTTCCACCAATACATAGTCGCTGTTAGTTGATAGGGATAATACTTTTGTGTTGACTTTTCCTGTCTTCTAACCATGTCAGGGACAGAGTCTCCAATTGATTTCAAGGATTGCATGGCCAATGACGAGCTTACGAAGCTTCTTGCTGATGAGCGCACCTACATGACCGGGAGGTTTGATGAGATGATGCGCAACATTACAAATCTGGTCACTCGAATGGAACACGTTGAACGACGACCCCCTCCTGGGCAACGCCGTCCTCCTCCTCCTCCTCCTCCTCCTGAGGGTGTAGAAGAAGAAGAGGAAGAGGAAGAGGTACTTCATCATGATGACCGTGATAGGGATCGCCTTCATCGTAATCGTTACGGCATGAGAGGTAACAATCGTGGTAATAATGATCCTTTTACTAAAGCTAAATTTACCATGATCCTTTTGCTGGCAATGCTAATCCTGAAGCTTATTTAGATTGGGAACTTGCTGTTGAGCAGAAATTTAATTCTCATTCAGTTCCTGAGGAGCATAGAGTTAGAATTGCTACTAGTGAGTTTACTAGTTTTGCTTTATTCTGGTGGAATAATCTTTTCACTGCTAATCAACCAAATGCAATACCTCAGAATTGGAATGCTTTGAAACAACGCATGAAATCTCGTTTTGTTGCTCCTTATTATCAGTGTGACTTGAGATTAAAATTGCAAACTTTGACTCAAGGTACTAAAAGCGTAGAGGAATATTATCAGGGGCTTATTATTAGTTTAGCGTGTTGTGATATTCATGAACATGATATGGATACTTGCGCAAGATTCTTTGGTGGTTTAAATCATGAAATCCAGGATATTCTTGATTATAAAGAATGGACTCGTTTTGCACAATTGTATCATCTTGCTCTTAAAGCTGAAAGGGAAGTACAAGGACGAAGCCAACAACACTCTTTTAGTTCCAACATTACTCGGACCTTTTCACAACGTCCGACAAACGACAAGTTCAAGACCCATGTTGCTAAGCTACCAGCAACACCGCCTGCCATTACACCTGCTTCCGATGTGAGCAGTTTGTCGCCTTTGCCTCCTTTGCAGTTTCTGGCGCAGAGGAAAGGTGATTCACCTGGTGCTACTGCAAGCCGCTCTTCCAACATAGTGTGCTACCGCTGCAGGGATTTGGGACATGTCATGAAGGATTGCCCCAGTAAACGTGCCTACATTGCTACTGCTTATGGCGGATATGTAAGTTCTAGTGATGTTGAAGATGAATTGGCTCTTCCTACTAATGTTGTTACAGGTACAGATGGTGAAGGGGAGGCCATTCACATTGATTCTGCTACAACTGCGGGTACAAAAGTATTCTTGTGCAACGTGTGTTGAGTTCACGTGTGGGGTATGAGGAAGAGACGAAACTCCAACGCCACAATTTGTTCCACATGTTTCTCATCATCAAGGACTGTTGTGTTCTCACCATAATTGATGGTGGGAGCTGCAATAACTTGGTTAGTTCAGATCTGGTCGAGAAGCTTGGCTTGACCACATGACAACATCCGCATCCATACAAGCTACAATGGTTCAACAATAGTGGTAAGACAAAGGTAACTAGATCAGCACGCATCAACTTTTTCATGGGTTCCTATCATGATTTTGCTGATTTTAATGTTGTTCCAATGCAAGCTTGTTCCATTTTATTAGGCCGTACATGGGAATTTGATATTGATGCTTTACACCATGGTAGAACTAATACATACACATTCATGCATAAGGCCAAGAAATTTACTTTGCTTCCTTTGTCTCCTGCGGATATTAGGAACCATGCTAATGCAATTAAAAATGAACTCCATTATACCTTGCTAAACATTGGGACTAAATTACAAGGAGGTGCTTTTCTTGCTACAAATTCTGCTACTGCTGAGCTATGTGATAATCATGATGCACCTTGTTATACTATGCTTTGTCAAGATGTTAGTGTTTACCATGATACTATATCTTGTGCGTTGCATTCGCCTGTCACTAACATTTTGCAGGAGCTTGTGGATTGGAAGGTGTGGAGGACGACTCCAATTCAAGAAGGGGAGGATGATGAGGACATCGCCATGCTGAACATACACGCGTCATGGTCTTCCCTAAGTTATAATTCATCCCAACTCAGCTGCCACGTCAGTCTCGGATTCAGCCGACACCCCTGCACGGTTTTGGCGATATCTTCTTCATACGACATCAAAACGAGGCGACCTTTGATGCATTGGAAAGGGGACGACAATGCCGTCGTTTTGATTCTGGTCCCAGCTCTAGAACATTCGCGGATCGTCCTATATGACCACAACAAGGTGCTACATCACCTTTTTGGGCCATGTCGGGCCTTTGTATCGTGTCTGGCCTTAAGCTCCAGTTGTGGGCACCCCCCTCCCTGGTCGCCCCCAACCCTAGGTTTCCCCTTTATGGCATAAAACGTAGCAGCCGCCACCACTTTAGGTTTGGGGTTTTGTTTAGTCAAGTGTTCGAAGTCGAAACTGTGATAGATTCATTGTAACTGTGGCGACAAGTCTGTTTACAGTGATCCAGGCCTCCGTTCTTGTTCTACAACCCTGTGGCGATTAGTCCTTTGTTAATCAGAGCTTGAACACCTCTCATATTCTCTTTATACTGATCTACAATTTTAGATTGCGTGTTTATCATTCTCTTGCTTGTGTTCTTCCATTCGCTTGCAGGAAAAGCCTTCTCGGCGAGGTCAATCAAGTTGTGCTTGGTTGATAACCAGTGGAGCAGTGGAGTAACGATTGCAGGGTTCGAATCGTGTCTGATTTGAAGCTGGATCGCCAACGTCAAGTTCTCCACCAATTGAACTTACCTTCTACCTCTCGAAAAAGATCGGCCAGCCCCTTATCATCTCGCCCTCCCACCCTCAGGCTTCGCGCCTGGGCCCACGCTTTGCTTCCCGCGCACCCCTGGCGGTGAGTCTTCGTTACTTGTAGCTATTAATTTTGCCACTTTGCTGTAGCAACATGGATTGTTAGATGGGCAAGAAAGTTATGTCTTATTATTCTACATCATGCGAACCTATCTAGCATTAAAGGTTATTGGAAAATATGGATTTACCGGCTGATCGTTCGCTGTAACTATTCATCGACTCATGATCCATTGATATTTATCTATCTTTACCAACTAACATCAGTTGCTAATTTGGTGTTGTGATGTAGTGACTGGAGCTGAATGCTGGAGTTGCAACTCTGAATCATGGAGCTATATCAAGTGAGTGTTGCCTTGCCTTTTCCACTCTTGTTACTAGATTTTGTGTTATTCTCTAGAGGAGATTCAATAAACTAATTGGATTCCTTCCTATACTGCTCATGCCTAAAATTTAAGTTTATGTACCATTGCTTATCTGAACCAATATACCATGGGCATAAGATTGTGCGCTTATGTGACATTGCATGTTTACCTTTTACTTACTAAGATATATTGTTAGCAACCAGCAGGCAGTAATGGATGGCTTGTCAAAGCAACTGGAGGAAGCGGAACAAACATGGACAAGGGACAAAGAAGAGATGAGCAAGAAGTATGCTGACTTGGATTCCAAACTTGAGCTTTTGTTGGGTCAAAATCGACCAAGCTAACTGACATGGTGGTATGCTAGATTTTGTTGGAACCAAACTTTTGCAAGCGCAACCTATCAAAATCGACCAAGCTAACTGACAGCTGGAAATTTTTGTATGTCTTATGGGCTGAATTCTAGTAAAATTGGCACATGTTAGAGTGCCTTGTGTGTACTGGTAGCGATTTTTGGTGCCGCTACAGCTAGGAATTTTTGTATGTCTTGTGGGCCGAATTCCTATCAAATTGTTAATAAGATTGTTTCTAACTTGAATCTATAATTCTGGTAAAATTGGTTGATAAACTTTGTATGTCTTGTGGGCTGAATTGATCATTCTGATGAATGGGCTGAATTTCTTGTGCGCTACCATAGAAGCATATAGCAACGCCATAGTCCGTTATGATACCCTCTATGAATATAGCAACATCGTATTCCGTTGCGCCACCCTCTATGAATATAGCTACGCCCTACTCTCTGTGTGTATAGCAATGACATATTCCGTTGCAACGGGGCTTAAGGACATAGCAATGAGTAGCACTTCGTTATGATATCCTCTTATAAATAGCAACACCATATTTCGTTGCGCTACCCTGTAAGCATATAGCAACGCTATATTCCACCGCGACATCCCTATAGCATATAGCAATGACTAGAACTTCATTGTGATATCCTATTATCCAATTGCAATGTCATAGGCATCGTATTGATACAAAACTATTACGCCCTGGTGGTTGCAATAACAACTATAGCAACGACGCCAGATTGTTGCAATTACCACTATTGCAATACCAGTGATTGTTGCTACCTCAAGTAATTGCCATGCCACACGTCGTTTCAACAAGTCACAGGTATTGCAATGTCTTACAAAACAGATGCAATAACCTATCGCAACACTATTTTATGCAACGGCTTGAAAATTCTAGCAACACCCAAAAAGTGTCGCATTACTTCCCAATTGAAACGAAGAGACCTCTATTGCAACGATTTTGAGGCATTGCGCTAGTGCAAAAACTTTGTACTGGATGTAAGGGATGAAATATTTCAAATGGAGAATAATAAAGTCATATATGTTGATGGTTTTTGTTGACGCTTTTCTGGCCAACACACTGAGATATGCACTAGCTCGCGCGGATCCGCAATGGATCGATCATCGGCAGCGCTACTTGCCAAAACCGATAAAACCGGTTTGGGAAACCAATAAAACTAATTTCTTAGGGTTTGCTGAGTTGACCTACGAATGCCGGCCCGGGAGGGACCCCGTCAGGGCTGGCACGTCTAGGGTTGTTCTAAGATTGGCAGACCACTCAACGCCGTCAAACGCCGTAGAGACGAAGTACGAACAGAAAAGGGGGTTGGAAAAGCTAGGGTTTGAAAGGGATAAAAAGTAAAGATACTTGTATTTGATCGATTGGATAAACCCTCAATCAACCGTGGCCCTTTATATTTATAGGGTGGGGAGGTCTTGCCCCGCAAGAAAAGCCCTATTACATATTCCGTTGCAACAGGGCTTAAGGACACTGCAACGAGTAGCACTTCGTTGTTATATCCTCATATAAAAAGCAACGCCATATTTTGTTGCACTACCCTGTAAGCATATAGCAACGCTATATTCCACTGCAAATCCCTATAGCATATAGCAATGACTAGAACTTCATTGTGATATCCTATTATCCTATTGCAATGTCATAGGCATCGTATTGATACAAAACTATTACACCCTGGAGGTTGCAATAACAACTATAGCAACAATGCCAGATTGTTGCAATTACCAGTATTGCAATACCAATGATTGTTGCTACCTCAAGTAATTGCCACACCACACGTCGTTTCAACAAGTCATAGGTATTGCAACACCTTACAAAACAGATGCAATACCCTATCGCAACACCATTTTATGCAACGGCCTTAAAATTCTAGCAACACCAAAAAAGTGTCGCAGTACTTCCCAATTGAAACGAAGAGACCTCTATTGCAACGATTTTGAGGTGTTGCGCTGGTGCAAAAACTTTGTAGTGGATGTAAGGGATGAAATATTTCAAATGGAGAATAATAAAGTTATATATGTCGATGATTTTTGTTGATGCTTTTTCTGGCCAACACACTGAGATATGCACTAGCTCGCGTGGATCCGCAACAGATCGATCACTGGCAGCACTCCTTGCCAAAATTGGTAAAACCGGTTTGGGAAACCAATAAAACTGATTTCCTAGGGTTTGCTGCGTTGACCTACGAACGCCGGCCCGGGAGGGACCCGTCAGGGCTGGCGCGCCTAGGGTTGTTCTGAGATTAGCAGGCAACTCAGAACGCCGTCAAACGTTGTAGAGACGAAGTACGAACCGAAAAGGGAGATGGAAAAGCTAGGGTTTGGAAGGGATAAAAAGTAAAGATACTTGTATTTGATCGATTGGATAAACCCTCAATCAACCGTGGCCCTTTATATTTATAGGGTGGGGAGGTCTTGCCCAGCAAGAAAAGCCCTATTACAACTCGGACCCACGAAAGGAGTCCAAACCTACTAGGACTCGGGAAAACCGGTTCCACCGGTTTCCAAATCCTGTGCCACCGGTTGCCAGACTGGCTTCAGAAGAAAATCAGTTCCTCTAGTTTCAGAATCCGGTGCTACCAGTTCTTCCTGCCAAATTGCTCTCGTGCCAATTTTGATCGTCAATATATGTCCCCCTGTTTTTTGGTAAAGTTTGCATACCAGAAAACATATTAGCACAAAACAAATACTCCTAAGGCTGGTATTTAAACAAAATCCATTGGCCATTTCATTCTAAGGATGATATTCAACATTATCGGCCATGTAAACTAAGCTTCCTGCCAAACACTTGGATAATATTTCTTCAAATACCTTCCGTTAAGAGTTCTTGGCAGCCGCTGACCTTGCAAAGTCTCCACCATATAAGAATTACCGAAGTTCACCTTTATCACCTTGTACGGCCCTTCCCAACTTGGAGACCATTTGCCAAACTTATTGCTCTTTGATCCTACAGGTAGAGAATTATCTTCAGAACCAAGTCACCAACGTGAAGAGATTTTTCTTTTACCTTTTTATTGTAGGCTTTAGCAACTCGGATTTTATCCTTCTCAATTTCCTTCATGGCCATCAAACGCTTATCGGTCACCTCATCAATATTATCCATCATCAAGTCATGATAACCAACAGCATCAAAATCATTTTGCTTGGCCAATCTATAGGCACCCAGATTTACCTCAACAGGTAAAATGGATTCTTGACCATATACAAGCTCAAAAGGAGTAACTTTAGTAGCACCATGTCTAGATATACGATGAGCCCACAAGGCTTCAGACAAAACCTCATGCCACCTTCTAGAATTATCATCTATTTTCTTCTTAATGAGCTTAATCAAAATCTTATTACTAGACTCAGCTTGACCATTAGCCTGAACATAGAATGGAGATGAATTGAGTAATTTAATGTCTTACATCTCAACAAACTCACAAACTTTTGATACAAATGAAGTACCTTGATCAGTAGTCAAAGTTTGTGGAATGCCAAATCTATGGATAATATGCTCAGTAATAAACTCAATTACCTCCCGATGTGTCATATTCTTCAAAGGAACTGCTTCGGTCCACTTCGTGAAATAATTAGTAGCCACTAACACGAAACAATGTCCCTTTGATGAAGGAGGATGAATCTGTCCAACAAAGTCCAATCCCCATCCTCGAAAAGGACAAGGTTTGATAATAGGATGCAATAATGCTGCAAGAATCATCTAAATATTCCCAAACCTTTGACACTCTTCACAACCTTTGTAGTACCGAAAACAATCAGCTATCATATTTGGCCAATAAAAACAAGCTCTTCTCAAAAGCCACATCATCTTAGGAGTCGATTGATGTGTACCACAAATACCTTCATGCACTTCACCCATAGCAACCTTAGCTTGATCAGAATCCAGACATTTCAATAATAAATCCTCAGCCGTTCGACGATACAATTCACCATCAACCAAAGTGAATTTAAACGCCTACCGTTGGACTTTTCTGTCACATTTATGACTAGGATTTTTAAAATATTCAATAATGGGTATTCTCCAATCAGCAACATCATACTTATTAATTTTAGAACGCTCAATGGATGAAGTGCTATTGTCAACAGGCAAACCGGTGCCACCGGTTCTGGAATCAGTTTCACCGGAAAATCCGGTACCACCGGTTTCGAAATTCGGTGCCACCGGTTTTCCCTAGGTAGAAAACTCGGCTATGCAAAGTATCAGCTTTCTTTCATGAAAATTTCTTTTCTGAACATCATAGCCAAACGCTTGCTGAGCCAGAGCATTAGCCCTTGGATTATCATCTCTTGAACATGATATATAGAAAATTCATCGAATTGAGCAATCATATCCAAGCATTTATCAAGATATGCATTTAAAAATCCATCAAAGCATTGGTATACCTTATTAGCTTGCTGCACAACCAACAAAGAATCACCAAATGCTTCCACATGTTTTGCCCCCATGTAATGCAAAATCTGTTGCCCGAACAATAAAGCTTCATATTCAGCTTGATTATTAGTACAATCATTTTCTAATCGGCTAAGAGGATCAAATTCAGCACCATTTGGTGATATAAAAACAACACTAACACCACAACCGCTCTTACAAACTGATCCATCAAAATGCAATTTCCATGTAGTAAAAGTAATATAACCGATATCTAAATCACTATTATTAATGCTATGCTCAACAATAAAATCAGCAACAATTTGGCCTTTCATAGATTTCAAAGGTTCACAAGCCAAATAATATTCAATAAGAGCATAAGCCCATTTACCAATTCTTCCACTTAAAATTGGTCTATGCAACATATACTTAATGATATCGGTTTGACAAGCCACTATGCAAGTATTGGACAATAAATAATGCCTCATCTTGGTACAAGCATAATATAATGATAAGCAAAGCTTTTCAATAAATATATACCTTGTTTCGGCATCTAATAATCGACGACTTGCATAGGTAACAATTTGCTTCTTCCCTTCGGTTTCTTGAGTCAAAACAGCCCCAATTACTCGCTTTTCGGCAGCCACACATAATTTAAATAGAACTCCCCTCCTAGGAGCTCTAATCACCGGCGACGAAGACAAGTAATATTTAATCTTCTCGAATGCTTCTTGTTGTTTTGCCCCCCAAGTAAATTCGGCTTCATCTTTTAACCGAAGAATAGGAGTAAAAGCACTAATCTTCCCAGACAAGTTACAAATAAATCTCCTCCAGTAATTCACCTTGACCAAGAATTTCTGCAAATCTTTGTTGCATGTAGGAGCTTTAATATTCTTGATAATATCAATTTTCTTAGGATCTAAATCTATGCCATTCTCATGAATAATAAATCCTAGAAACTTTCCAGCCGACACATCAAATGCACATTTGAGTGGATTCATTTTTAAGCCATATCGACGCATTCTCTCAAAAGCAAGTCTCAAATCAGCCAAATGAGGTTTTAAACCAGCCGATTTAACAACAATATCATCGATATAAACTTCTATGATCAAGCCAAGTAAATCTTGAAAAATTAAATTCATAGCCCTTTGGTAAGTAGCACCAGCATTTTTAAACCAAAGGGCATAACTACCCACGCAAATAAACCATCAAAACCTGGACATACAAAGGCCATTTTGGATATATCCTCTTCAGCCATGAATATTTGATTATAACCAGCATTACCATCAAGAAAACTAATAACTTTATGTCCAGAAGCATCATTAACATGTATGTCGGCAATAGGCATAGGATATTCATCTTTAGAAGTAGCTCTATTATTATTCCTATAATCAATGCAAACTCTGAGCTTACCAGAATCTTTCTTCTCAACTGGCACAATATTTGATAACCATTCAGCATAACAACAAGGCCTAATAAAATTTGCATCCAACAACCGATTAATTTCTTTTTTAATCCGGTCATACATATTAGGATTGAAATGCCTAGTAATTTTTTTAAAGGCCTAAAACCAGGTTTAATAGGAAGCCGATGCTCAACTGACTCGCGGCTTAAACCAGGCATCTCTTGATAATTCCATACAAAACAATCAACATGTTCTTTCAATAACTCAATTAATTTAGCTTTATAAACAGCTTTTAAATTTTTGTTTACAAAAGTCGGCCTAGGTATAGAACCATCACCAATATCAACCTCCTCTAAAGGATCAGCCGACATAAAACCTTGTCCCAATTTACTTATATCATCAAAATCTTCAATGGCCTCACACATATCGTTCTTTTGTGCCCGATAGTACTCAAGTCTCTGCTGCAACCATTCTGAACTATTCATTAATTTATAACAAATGGTTTAGCCGATTCTCAACTGGCTTTAAAACAGCAGGCATGAAGCCTTCTCTAGTATAGCTGATCATCTCATAATCAGAAATATCTAAGCATGTCAAGCACTTGACATGATCATGCATGGACATGGTAGAACCATCAGCCACAACAACACAAGCCGATGTATCTCCATGTACAACCTCAACATCGTCGTCAACCCATTGAATAAGAAATTGGTGCAAACTAGAAGGTACACATCTATTTGCATGAATCCAATCACGACCCAATATTAAACTGAAATTACCTTGGGCCTCGGCGACGAAGAAAGCAGTAGCCAACGTCTTGCTCCCAATGGTGAGCTCCATGGAAGCAACGCCCTTAGCACTCATACGCTCACCTCCTCTCACACCACAGGCAGTCATGTTGGTCTTGATCAGCTCATCATCCAAACCACCAAGTTTCTTGTACGTAGGATAGGGCATCAAATTAACAATTGCCTCGGTATCAACAAGCATCCAAGAAACTGGCCTCCCATTGATATGTCCTTTGATGTACAGCGCCTTCAGGTAATTTTTAGAATCCTTAGGCCTTTTAAATATAGCTTCTTTTGGGCCAAAATCCAGATGAGCCATCTCTTCCTCTTGAATGATGTAATAATCTGAAGAAAGATACACCACATTAGCATCAACGTTCATGCGGTCGGGTGATGAATCATAATCAACAAGTTGTTCATCATCCATATCCTGAGAATCCGATGACAACTTCTCATCAAACGAAGAAGTGACAGAAATTTCAGAAGCAATACGAGATGGCCCTGGATCAGCAGAAACCAGTGCCACCGGATCCAAAACCGGTGCCACCGGTTTTGGCGTAGAAGCAGACACCGAGGCAGGTAAAACCGGTTCCCCCGGTTTAGAATCTGGTTTCACCGGATTTGGCACTAGAGTTTCATTGATCTTCAATTTCCACCCTTTGCCTGGAGGAATCATGGGCCTGTACTTATTGAAGTTCTCCTCCCTCTGCTTCTCCAGTTCCTTCTCCTTCTGTTCTCGAAAGCGAAGTCGCTGCAACTTCCTCTTTTGTGTGCGTGTCAAACCTGAAGGATACCATCTTGGCAAGAAATATTTAAATTTATCAATTTCAACTTTCTTACCCTCACCAAGATCTGCAGCAACATCTTCCTGGACTGATGCTTTAGCCTCATCACCAATCACAATTGGCCTCTTGCCATTGTCCTCCAGAATTACCTTGATCTCACCAATCTGAATCACATCAGCAGTAGTAGTCCTCTCCTGGTCGACATCCATCTCCTGGACAACTTCCTCCACCTTTTTGGGTCGATAAACCTGCTTGGGAGGAGAAGGCTGCCTTTTCTGAGGAAACCGGTGCCACCGGTTTTGGGTGGTAGATCCCAACCTGATCAACGTGGCGCCGAATGGTTATCTACCAGCCTCTCATGCACTGGCACTCTGTCATTACCCCATCCTGGATGAAAAGGAGGATATTGCATAGGGTAATATGGCATATATATCCCATTGTAATCCCACGCCAGATATGGAGAATTATAGTATGGAGGCATCCATGGCATGGCTTGATACTGATTTTGTTGGGGATACAAAGTAGCAACATCACCCTTCTGTCTGTTATTCGCCCTTGGAGGCAAATTTGGCTTTTCCTAACGCACGGGTGATCTTTTTCTCTTTTTTGCTGGCCAATCCTCATCAACTGGCGTTTGATTTGCATATTTGGCATGTAATTGATCAAAGGTCGGCTTTGGCTTTGCAATCTTGCCCTGATCTTTGGCCACATTCACTTTCCAGGTTCCAATCTCGGGTCGCTTAGGTTTTAGCATCTTCAGGTGACCCTGACCAAAACTGGTGGTACCAGTTTCTGAAACCGGTGGCACCGGTTTGTCCTATGCAACAGGCTCAAACAGTGCTTTCCAGGATCCTTGCCCCCCGAGATCCGAGACTCTTGTAGTGATTTTGAAAGTTTGCCTACCATTTGGTGTCTTCTCACAAATCACCTCCCTGATCATTGCCTTCCCCTTTGAATTTTCAGGTTTTGCATCACCCACAACAATATTCTTTCCTTTGGTTGATTCGACTTGATGCGACCGAACCAGAACCTTAAGAGGTTGCATCTCAAGGGTGTTAACAGGGAAAGTTGTCTTATCAACCTGCATCTCATGTAGGGTCAAACGTCCTTCATTCAAGGCCGATTGCACCTATCGACGGAAAACATTGCAATCATTAGTAGCATACGAGAAAGAATTATGTAACTTGCAATATGACCGTCTTTTAAGCTCTTCAGGCGAAGGAATAGCATGAGACATTTAATGTTTTTATTTTTTAACAATTCATCAAAAATACAATGGCACTTGGAAACATCAAAAGTAAATCGCACTTCTTCATGCCGATTCTTTTTAATTGGCTTAAGAGATGGACAAATGTACGATTTATTATTAGAAGGCCACATAAGTTCAGCAACATATACATCTTCCTCATCGTCCGAACTACTAGAATCATAGTTAACAACACGAACATTAGAACGATGAGTCTTATATGTATCTTTAGCATTCTTTAAATGGTTTTCAGTAGCTAAAGCTCTCACTTGTACTTGATTAACCGAAAAATAATCTAAGCCTTCTATTTTTCTTTAATAAAGGATCTCAAACCATTAAAAGCAACATCAACAAGATCCCTTTCAGAAAGCGACAAAATAAAGCATCGGTTTCTAGTTTCTTTGAATCATTTAAAGTAATCTAAAACAGATTCATCTCTTTGTTCCTTAACCGATGTTAAATCTGTCAACTTTAATTGAGTACTCCCACTATAAAAATGATCTTGAAATTTTTTTCTCTAATTGATTCCATGAATGAATTGAATCGGGAGTTAATGAAGAAAACCAGAAAAAAGCAGTTCTAGTCAATGATAACGAAAACAAGTGAACTTTTAAAGCATCACTAGAACTAGCCTCTCCTAGTTGAGCAATATATTGGCTAATGTACTCCCAAGTGGTCTTATTATCATCACCATTAAATTTCAGAAAATCAGGAACATGCCAATTATTAGGATAAGGAACAGTATCAAAATCAGCAGAGTATGATTTTTTATATAATCTAGAATTACCCACATCAATGCCGAGCTTATCCTACATCATACTAGCCAACTCGTCCTTTAACTTAAAGAATTCAACATATAAATTCAAAGAGCTAGATCAGATTGCCCTATGGCTGTACTCTGAGCTTGAACAACATGAGACATGCGATAAGGACTTTGCCGCAAATACTGATCATACATATCATTAGGAATCCCACTAGAGTTAATATTTTGATTAGGTATAGTGGGTGATGTGTATGCACGTGTCTCAATGTAAGTAGAACGATTAGCCACCTCTGTATTTTGGTTAGGGACTACCGAAAGAGGAGCTATAGTGGGTGGTACAGACTGCTGCACAGCTAGATTGACAAAACCGGTTCCACCGGTTTTTGTAACCGGTGCCACCGGTTTCGCCGAGGCTGGCAAAACATGTGCTGGCGGTGGTGTTTACCCTGGATAGAAATTAGCCGGCATACCATATAATGGATTTTCAGATGATTTTCCTGGTGTAGCCGACACACTCGCATGCGTATTCTCATGTTGCATAGGTGGTATATTATGTGAGTAATAAGATGAATCTACATACCTATCCTTTTCAATTCTATCCATCCTGTCTATAAGAGTGCCTACTACCTCATCGATATGTAAAAGCGCAGCACTAAGCTTATCATCAGGATTGGGAGTAGAAGTTTCAGGTGGGTGTATAGTTACCGGGGGTCATTCTTCCACCTTCTTGTCCTTCAATGTGAACGCCGGCATCATGAATTCGTGAGTTCTTATCACCTTGCCATGGCGATCCTTCTTCAGCCCCATCAGGAATTGATTCTTGAAGAATTTTTGGGCTGCTTCAAACTTCTGACGCTCCTCATCACTGAGCTCCTCCATGGAGGGAACAATGATGTTGTCCTTGTCCAGTTCTGCAGTAGAGCCCATCTAGCTAGGGTTAGGTAGATCGGTTAATGCAACCAAGATCTGTTCCCCAGCGGAGTCACCAAAAATGTGTTGATGCTTTTTCTAGCCAACACACTGAGATGTGCGCTAGCTTGCGCGGATCCGCAATGGATCGATCACCGGCAGCGCTCCCTGCCAAAACTGGTAAAACTGGTTTGGGAAACCAATAAAACCGATTTCCTAGGGTTTGCTGCGTCGACCTATCAACGCCGGCTCGGGAGGGACCCCGTCAGGGCTGGCGCGCCTAGGGTTGTTCTGAGATTGGCCGGCCACTCAAAACGCCGTCAAACGCCATAGAGACGAAGTACGAACAGAAAAGAGGGTTGGAAAAGCTAGGGTTTGGAAGGGATAAAAAGTAAAGATACGTGTATTTGATCGATTGGATAAACCCTCAATCGGTCGTGGCCCTTTATATTTATAGGGTGGGGAGGTCTTGCCCCGCAAGAAAAGACCTATTACAACTCGGACCCACAAAAAGAGTCCAAACCTACTAGGACTCAGGGAAAACCGGTTCCACCGGTTTCCAAATCCAGTGCCACCGGTTTCTGTTGTCAGATTGGCTTCAGAAGAAAACCGGTTTCTCCGGTTTCAGAATCCAGTGCTGCCGGTTCTTCCTGCCCAATTGCTCTCGTGCCAATTTTGATCGTCAACAGTTTTACAGAAGAGTTCAACCAATTATTTGAAAGAGTGGATAACATTAATTTTTTGGTCCATTTCAAGATCCAAAATGGAGAGCTCTACAATGGCATTGCCTTCTAACTTTGAATAATCGCCCTCCACCTGAGGTTACATACCCAATGTAACAAAAATATAAATAGGACATCCATGCAAGTTGAATGTCACTTTAAAATATTCCCCTAATCAAAATAATTGGTGGAGCCCTTTAAAAATTAATGCATCTGGCCTACACAACCATTCATACTTTTTTTAATAAGGGAAACTTTATTGGTCTTGAGCAATTACATCAAGGTGATAAAATAGAAAGAAGACCATTCTCAGCCTCCGAGTAACTAAGATGCACATGTGTAGAACCAAAAAAAGGAAAATGATATGGCAACTAACCATGCCACTGCGATCCAACACATAACAACATCTTTAGCATAATCTACCACCAAATGCAACACCCAGACAACACAGAAATCCCTTCTAAAGCAAGTCCTTAAAAAGGAAACTTCACTTGCATATACCACCTCAGAAAGGTATAAATAAT
>CM014273.1:43097306-43135498 GCA_004135705.1 Alloteropsis semialata
CTCACTTGCTTCGCTTCTTCTGGGCCGTAAAGACCAATGCGTCGGATGTTAATGCGGATTGCTTCGCTCGTTACTTTGAGGGGCATCGGCAGATGAAGAGTGTCAAGGTTGATGGCTTTGACTATGAGCCGGATTATGGTAGTGTTACCTTTTGCGCGCGGTGGAGGCAGAACTGACAAACAAAAGGTGGAGCTTACTTTTTGTCAGAGAAACACATGGGACAAGAGCTGGAAGAACTATTGGCTTTATGTCAAGGTGCCTGCGCTGGAAAATGTGCTGGATGATGGAACGAAGCTGATGGCTTTTCCTCTGCGTAGTTCTATTGGTACTTGTGAGTTTGTCGCTTGCCCTTCCTTCGACAGAAATGCCCCCGGTTTTGATCGATGTGAGAGTGCTTTTTTCAAAGCTAGCCGGATTTCAAGCAGCCGAGACTTGATTGAGGAAGGGCTTGCTGTTGGAGTGAATATCCTATCTGCTTCGTGGAAGCCATTTGCTGTTGAGACTAGGCTGTACAGGGGTATTCCTCATGTTTGCTTTCCCAAGTTTGGGGTAAAAAAGCCAGAGAATATGTCTGACTTCGCCTTCGTTCAGTCCATTGAGTTAATGGCTGAGATTATTTGTGGGAAGTATACTATAAAGGAACATGAGAGTTGCTTGGCTTTGGTGGATGGGGTCCGGCTTAACAGGGTGTTCGATGAGATGGGCGTTAGCTATCCTCAGCGTTCGGCCCCGTCCAAGCCATCAAAGAAGTTCGTGGATCAGGATCATCCCAGCCTGCAACCAGCCCCGAAGCCGAGTCGTGGCCGTGGAAGGAAAGGTCGTGGTGGGGGGCGTGGAAGCGGTCAGTCGGATGAAGGTGGTGACGAGGCTGGGGGCAGCAAAGCCGGAGTCCCCTCCAAGGTGACTGGCTCAAAAAAGCGGGCTGCTTCCTTAGAGACTTCCAAGCGTACTTCTGCCTTGGAGTCCTCCAAGCGTCAAAAGCTTGGAAAAGCTCTTCCCATCACTCCGATTGCCAGCGCACCTCCTCGTCCCATTGCTTCGGCTACGGAAGCGCCTCCCGCTATCGCCCCTAAGCAAGTTGTTCCTGCAGCTGCCGCTGCGATTGATTTGCCCTCTTCTGGAGGTTTCTCTCTTGTGTAACTCGTCTTTTTACTTTTAGCTTCGGTTTGCATTTAGCTTCGGTTTGCTTATTTGTTTTTGTCATCTTATTGCAGTTAAAACTGCTGTTCCACCTCTTTGTCGCGAGCGTGTACTTGACTGCATCGACGACGAAGATGAGGTGAGCTACAGTCGTCTTTTGAGGGAGGACGAGACAAAGGATTTTACGCTTGGTGACACCGAAGTGTCGTCTGTCCCCCTCCAGTCATCCTTGGATTTACTGGCTGGTGCCGCGGCCAAGTCCCTTCAGATAGAGGGGCGTGCTGAGCCGGCTTCGGATAATATTGATGAAATTCCACGTACGACTGCGGGTATCACTGAGGAGCCGATGCAGTTGGCTTCGACTGATGTTGAAGAACCTGCACAGATGGCTATTACTCTTGAGACTGTGCAGGGCCCTGTCGATTCGGCTCCACGCACAACTGAGCCAGTTAAGTTGGTTCCTTCAGCAATCGCCGAGCGATCTGCCCCTGGCAAGGACATTGAACCAGCTCCTGAAAGATCAGCTCCTGAGAAGCCAGCTCTTGAATCAAAAGGTAAGTTTCACGAAGCAGTTATACTTGCGTTTTAACCTGAAATGTTTTTTCTTGATATGTTAATTATTTTGCTTCAGAAACAAGTTATGCTGGGTATGGCCCTCTTGCAGATCGGCTTCGACAAAGCGGCTTTCGTCCGCCCAACGATATTCCTGTTATTGTTCCAAATGGTTGGTAACTTTTAACTGCTCACCCGAAGCTGTTTGATTTTAGCTTTTTGCCTAAGCATTGGTTTCGCTCTTTCAGAGCTTGAGACTCGTGTCAAATCCTTGGATTTGGACACACTTTCGATTTCCAGCCTCAGTGGCGGCATCCAGGTCTGTTTCTTTTCTTTCGTTTTTGAGTTTGTTGTCCGGCTTTTTGCTACTTATGCTTTTCTTGGTTCAGTCTATAATGTCCATGCAGGAGCTTTTCGCTCGTCTTCCGCTTCGTCTCAATGATGTTGAGAGCGAGCGGGCCGAGCTCGAGGCTCTAAGGAAGGAGCGTAAGGGCTTTCTTCTACTTAAGAAGTCTTTGGACGATGAAAAGGAGCAGCTTCGTCTTGAGCGTGAGTCTACCTCGTCAGAAATTGCTTCGCTCAAGCGTCAGGTTGCTTCGCTGGAATCTACGCGTACACTTAATGCTCAAACAATTGATGGGCTTCGGGGCAAGGTAATCAATGCTGCCACCTTGGAGCATGACCTGAAGAACCAAGTCAAGTCTCTCGAAGCTGATAAAGAGAAAGCGGCGACGGATGCTGAAAAGTACAAGAAGGAGCTTTTGGTTGCCGTTGACTTAAAGGACTCTCTTGTTTCCGAAGCCAGTCAGCTTAGGGCTCGAGTGGAGCAGCTTAGGACGGACAAGGAGAGTTTAGATTCTGAATTGCTCAGTCGCAGCTTGGGCATTTATGCTGAATACGAAGCTGCTCTGAAACAATATGGAGCCGAGCCACTGCCCTTCCCCTCTGATGACTTTAGCGTTGGGAAGGTTTTTGATTGGCTCGAAGATGAGTTCAAGTCTTTGCCAGACGTCTTGTCCAGAGTTGGTGATTACGCTGCTCGGACATGCATCACTAACGCCTTTAAGATGCTGGCAGATGACGGATGCTCTCATTTCAAGGGCTTTTTAAGGAGGGATTTTTAGTTTCCTTCGGCTCTGAATCCTGATAAGAAAGAGCTTTTCAACGAGGCTGTTTTGGCGACCCGTGGCCTCTTTCTGAGGAAGTTCTGGTCTGAGACAGGGAGGGAGTGCGCTCGGCGCACTGCATATGATCGTCTGGTTAAGGTTGGCTTCTTTATCATTTTGGCTATTTGTTTTGGCTTCAGACATATCCTGTTAACTTTGCTTTTGGTATTGATTGTTTTGTTTAATTTCAGTACAAGGAGGAGCTCGCTCTCGAGCAGCAGCGGATAGCCAAAGCCGAAGCCGCTGCTGCCGCCGCCACTGCAACTTCAAGAGTTGGTGCCGAAGCTGGTCGTGATGGTGCTGAAGCCGGAGCCTCTAGTGCTGATCCGAAGGTTTAGCTTCAATAGAGCTGATGACTTTGATTTTTTTGCTGAGGGATGTTAAAACTTTGTAAATTTGTATATACTCAGATCCCTGATGAGGGAGGTGTTCTTGAGCCCATGCCAATCACTATGCGCGATGGCCCCTTGTGTGTGTCTGGCTTCGCGTGGGAACAATATCGAAAGTTATGTCCAAGTCAAAGAATTGACGATTTCTGGGAGTTTTGCCATGAGTTCTTTAGTCATTGCGAATTCGATGTGTTTGAGTTTTTTAACTCCTTCATCGTTCGATGTTCTCCTCGTGTCGAACTCGCTCGTGTAAGAAATGCCGAAGCTGCTCGTCTGCTTCCAGTTAAGGTGGAGCCAGAAGATTTAGATAATGATAGGGATTTTGCTTATGTATACAATGCTCCTAGATTTAGGAGATCTGGCCAGCTTTTTGACGGCTATGTTTTTGAGATGTTCTGAGTCATCCCTCTGACACATTGTAATTCGCTGGGTCATTGTTTTGATTCGAAAGACTTGAATGAATATAAGCTCGATTTGGCTTCGTTGCGAAAGAAACGCCTCCTCACCCCCCCAAAGCGGGGTTTTATTTGTTCGAGTGTTTCGATCTTTTGGTTCGGAGCCGTCCTGACTCCTTGAGCTTTGTGCGGAGATATGCTTTGCATGGTTTTCCGAAGCCCTATTATTTAAATGCTGATAGCCGAAGATGATTTTAATTTAAAATGTATATTTTAGCCAAAACCCCTTTTGATCTGTTTGGAGTAAGCGCTTTTGGACCGAAGCCCCTTTCGCTATGTTTTTTAGAGAGGGCTTTTTCTTAGATCTGGATTGGCCTTACTCTCGGTAGGGCTAATTCAGTTCTATCTGAGTTATCGAATATCAGCGACTTGGTCGAAGCCAATCGCTTTCGATGTGTTGTAACAAATTGCCGAAGCCCCTAAAGGCTTTTTTAGGGCGTCGCTAGATGAAGCTGCTGAAGCCTTTAGATTACTGCTTAGCCGAAGCTGTTTTCGTTTTATAATAATTGTTTGGGTCAGAGCCCCTTTTACTCTGTTTTTAGAGCAAGCGTTTATGGACCGAAGCCCCTTTTACTCCTCTTTGGATTAAGCTTTTGCTTAGATCTAAATTGGCCTTACTTTTGGTATGGTCAATTCAGTTCTTTGTGAATTGTCGAACATAAGCGACTTGGTCGAAGCCAATCGCTTTTGATGCTGCTTTTTTGGGGAATACCTCGTTCATATATGATTTGACGAGTTACAGTAAGCACCGCCTCGTTAAAAACCTCACCCCTTGGTCAGGGTCCCCTTGTGAGGAAAAGAGTACGGGCTTTTGGAAATAAAGTAAAAATGCTATTCTACTCAATGACTTCGTTTATAAGATACGAAGCCATTTTACATCTTTTCATAGGTAGTATTTGCGTAAGCTGTCTGCATTCCATGAATGCGGCAGCTCATTGCCTTCGTCATCGCCTAAGCGAAATGAGCCAGGCCTGTTGCTTTTGATGACTAAGAATGGGCCTTCCCATTTCTGTTGCAGTTTTCCAGCGGGCATGCTTGGATTTTTCCTTAGGACCCAGTCCCCTGCCTTGATATCTTTTCTAATTACCTTTTTGTCTCGCCACTTTCTTGTATCAGCTTGATACTTGGAAATGTTTTTTTGCTGCATGGAGCCTGTATATCTCAACGAGATCCTTGTCAACGGCTTCGCTCTCTTTGGGAGCTTCTTGTTGGGTGCGAAGCCCTTTGTGCAGTATTTCCTCTGGGCATACTGCTTCTTCACCATAAAGCAGTTTGAATGGAGTAAACTGTGTTGCCCTTGATGTGGTGGTGTTATGAGCCCAGATCACCTTCGGCATCTCTTCTACCCACTTGCCTTTTTTCTTACAATTTGCGAGGCACTTTCGGATGGCTGTAAAGATTAAGCCATTGGCTCTTTCAACTGCTCCATTTGTTTGCGGATGATATACCGAAGCGAATTTAGCTTTTGTTCCAATTGACATGCAGTATTGCCTGAATTCGTCACAGTCAAACTGCTTCCCATTGTCCACTGTTATTTCCCTTGGTACTCCGAATCGGCACACAATTTGCTGCCAGAAGAATTTGATAACTGTTTTTGCTGTGATGTTGGCCAAAGGTCTGGCTTCGATCCACTTGGTGAAATATTCGACTGCTACTATGGCGTATTTGAGATTTCCTTGAGCCGTTGGGAGCGGGCCAACTAGATCAATGCCCCATCTTTGCAAAGGCCATGTTGGAGTTATCAGCTGTGATTGCTCCGAAGGAGATTTTCTGTTCGCTGCACACTTTTGACACTGATCACACGTCTTGACCGTGTTTGTTGCATCCATGATGATTGCAGGCCAGTAGAATCCTTGCCTCATTGCCTTGCCCACTAAAGCTCTTGCCCCAAAGTGTGCTCCGCATAAGCCGCTGTGTATCTCTTGGATCAGTTCTTTTCCTTCGTTGTGAGAAATGCAACGAAGCCAAGGAGCTACAACTCCTTTCTTGTACAGGACATCATCTATCATCTGATAGCATCTTGCTCTTTGTTGCATAGCTTTTAGGTCATCTTCATCAATTGGCTCATAGTATCCCCGAAGGAAAGCTATTATTGGGGATCGCCAATCCTTGGAGCTTATTGCATTGATCAGCTTCGGTGGGTCATCTGAATCCTTTATTGATGGTGATGTTAATATTTGGAAGAACACATCAGGTGGGAGCTTGTCCCCCTTTGCAGCTGCCTTAGCCAGAGCATCTGCCTCGTCATTTTTTGCTCTTGGAATGTACTCCACAGTGAAACCTTTGAATTTTTTCTCCATTGAGCGTACAGTGGTCAAATATTTGATGAGTTCTGGTTGCTTCGCTATGCTCTCTTTTTCGATGTGATCTGCTACCACCTTGGAATCTGTTTTGATAGTGAACCTCTGAGCTCCCAAAGCCCTGGCTTTTCTGAGCCCAAGCAACACTGCTTTGTACTCAGCAACATTGTTTGTGCTTCTGTCACTGCACTTGCAAAACTCTAAATTTGCTGCATATCTCATTTTCACGCCCGAAGACGATTGTACAATTGCCGCGATGCCAGCTCCTTTGTCCCCCCAAGCACCATCACAGTGTATCAGCCAATTTTCCTCTCTGATAGCATTTTGTGGCGAAGGCGATGTCCACTTCGCGATGAAGTCAGCTAGGACTTGCGATTTTATTGATGTTCTCCTTTCAAAATCCACAACGTACTCTGAAAGCTCCGCTGCCCACTTACGAATTCTCACCGAAGCTTCTTTGTTGTTCAAAAGCTCCTTGAGTGGCTGATCCGTGAGGACTTTGATGTGATGGCCCTCGAAATAGTCTCAGCTTTCTGGAAGCCATTATCACTGCATAGATCATCTTCTCAATCTCTGTATAAAACAGCTTCGACGCATTCAAAGCTTCGGATACATAGTAGACTGGCTGCTGAATACTTCTGCCATCTATCAACTTTTCTGTGATGAGCGCTGCACTAACTGCTGATTGTGATGCTGCAATGTACAGTAGGAGTGGTGTTTTTGGGTTTGGTACTGTTAGCTTCGTGAGTTGCATCAAGTATTGCCTTAGCTCGTGGAATGCTTTTGACTGCTTTGGCCCCCATTGGAACTTAGCTGCATTTCTGAGTGTTGTAAAGAATGGTAAGCTTCGCTCTGCTGCTTTTGCGATGAATCTGTTGAGTGCGGCAATTCTGCCTGACAGCTTCTGCACGTCTCTCATGCACTTTGGCTCTTCCATGTTAAGGATTGCATTTATCTTATCCGGATTAGCTTCTATCTCGTGAGCTGAAACCAGACATCCAAGTATTTTGCCTTTTGTCACCCCAAATACACACTTTTCTGGATTTAGCTTGAGACCGGCCTGTCTCATGCGAGCGAAGGCGGTTGCTAGATCTGATACATGATCTTGCCTTTTGGCACTTTTGACCAAGATGTCATCAACATATGCCAATATAGTTTTGAACAATTCATCCTTGAACACTGTGCTTGACATTCGGCAGAAACTGCTTCCTGCATTCCGAAGCCCCTCAGGCATCCTGACGAAGCAAAAAGTGCCAACTGGTGTGCCTTTTTGGGAGGAGTAAATGTACCAAAATATCCATAGGCTATTTGTATTGTATAGTCTAGAGAATGATGCCTGATCTCAGGGGTACAATGGGAATGTAAAGACCCTTGGTCTCCCTATAAAAGGGGACCCTCCCCTTCATGTAAAGGTTGTTGATTCCAAGATACTGTTGATAAGTAATTTATTGTTGCTCGTCTCAGTTGTCCCGTTTCAGCTGTTGTCCGGGTTCATTGGCTTCGGCTACTAACCCAACAACTGGCGCCCACCGTGGGGCTCGAACCCACGACCACAAGGTTAAGAACCAAGAGTGCTACTAAGAGCACCAGAATGAGGTTAGAGGGCTAGAGGAACAAGCCCTGGATTTTACTGAGGGGATGCTAGTTATTCAGTTTCATCAAGTTGAAGCGAATGGGGAAACAAACATCATCTCCTTGAACGGGTGAGTTTGTAACCAGAAGAAGTGAAAGACTTTGAAAAAGAGTGGCTCTAAGAACTTGCCCATTGGAACAAAAAAGTTTCGAGATTAAAAAAGGCTCCACGTTAATCAAAGGATAAAAGAAAGAGAAATGATAAAATAAAAGGATACACCACTGAACTAGGTTGGAAGACAGATACAACAACCGCTCCCCGACAACGGCTCTAGAAATGTTTGCTGACATTTCTTAGCATCGCCACCGGGTTTATATTTCCTGGCAACGGCACTAGAAATGCTTGTTGGTATTTCTTACGTCGCAAATGAATTCGCAAGTGCACAGATATACCGCTGTAGCATTTTACCCGTGAGTATTCATGGATATCATATTTTCTTAGGGAACAGATGTACAAAGGTCTTTTAGGTAGTCACCCCAAGAAGACAAAAAAGGTCAACTGGCCTCGGTAGCAGGGTTGTCTACAGATCGAGATCCTAGGATATGTTACAGATCGACAAAAAAGGTCAACTGGCCTCGCCCACTTTCTACAACTACAGCACCGGAATGCCTCTAGGCCTCGGCGTAGTTCTTTTCTCTCTTTCCTCTTGATGTGTGTGGAATGAATTGTGGAATGCATTGAGAGAGGGGTTGAGGGGTCCTATTTATAGTGGAGCTGGAGGCCCGGGAATATTTCTTGTCCTTCTATTCTTGCTCCTCTCCTCCCCCATGAAGCAATCCAGATTCACATGCCAAAACCCACCACTGGCCTCGGTCCTCATGCTAGGCGCTTCGCGTCTCGTGATGAGGACATTGCCAAGCTGAACATACACGCATCATGCTCTTCCCCAAGTTGCAATTCGTCCCCAACTCAGCTGCCACGTCAGTCTCGGATTCAGCGGACACCCCTGCACGGTTTCGGCGATATCTCCTTCATACGACATCAAAACGAGCCGATCTTTGATGTGTTGGAAAGGAGATGATGACACCGTCATTTTGGTTCTGGTCCCAGCTCCAGAGCATTCGTAGCTCATCCTGTGTGACCATGACAAGGTGCTGCATCACCTTTTTGGGTCATGTTGGGCCTTTGTATCGTGTCGGGCCTTAAGCCCAAGTTATGGGCGCCCCCCTGGTCGCCCCCAACGCTAGGTCACCCCTTTAGGGTATAAAACTCAGCAGTTGCCTCCACTTTAGATTTGGATTTTGTTTAGTCAAGTTTTTGAAGTCGAAACTGTGATAGGTTCATTGTAAATGTGGCGACAAGTCCGTTTACAGTAATCCAGGGGCCCTGTTCTTGTTCCACAACCCTGTGGCGATTAGTCCTTTATTGATCAAAGCTTGAACACCTCTTATATTCGCTTTATACAGATCTGCAATTTCAGATTGCGTGTTTATCATTCTCTTGCTTGTGTTCTTTGATTCGCTTGCGGGGAAAGCCTTCTCGACGAGGTCAGTCATGTTGTGCTTGGTTGATAACCAGCGGAGCAGTGGTGTAACGGCTGCAGGGCTCGAATCATGTCTGATTTGAAGCCGGATCGCCAACGTCGAGTTCTCCACCAATCGAACTAACCCTCTACCTCTTGGAAGATCGGTCAGCCCTTATCAAGTGGTATCAGGATTCCAGGTTGCCCATAAGGTATTATCGTGTGCCCTTTAGATTCATTTGTGTTCATCCCCTATAGTCCATAAAAATCCCTAAAAATATTTACTTTCCACTGTCCTACCGCCCTATTTAGCCTTGCAATTTCATTTTCAGATTCGCTTTGTTGACTTTGTATCCGTGGTCGAGTCTTGTTGCTGGTTTAGGTTGTGTTCGTCGTCGTAGTTCAATCGCCCATCGCTGTGTTTTTGTTTCCGTCGCTGTCCTACTCCACCTTTACCCAGTTCACAAGTCGATCACCCACATTAATCGACATGCCCTCACTAGCTGCCTTTGTGTGAACTCTCACCACGCCAGCCCTAGATAGGTTGCTAGCCGCTTGCTTTCCCCCATTATCACAGCCCCTCGTTTGATTCATCTGGCGAATACCTACTGCTGCTTCCGGGGAGGAACTTGCCCTTGGATTGCTTGCTGAGAAGCTTTGCTCAACCATGATTGGCGTTGGGAGGATAGGGAAGCTTTGCCCTAGCCGCCACCACCTAGTGTGCCTGCGAAAAACCAAAACTTGAGATACCTTATATAAAACAGGCATAACTTTTCGCTCGGTGCTCTGTTTTTGCTGAATTTTTAACAGCATCTTGGCAACAAAAAGTTGCACATATGGTAAACCGCTTTGTTAGTTTTGTCGTTCTCAAAAAATTAAAAAAAATCAGGAAGACCAACTTTTTGGACTTTCAAGCTCCAGCACGGTTTTCAGAGAACGTTCCGGAATTTCTATGGACCACATCTTATCTCTGTTTAAGGTGTCAATTTTTGTGGTTCAATCTTTTGTCATCCCTGTCTAGAGAAAAATATAAAAAAAATAGTTGAAAAAATAAAAAATATTGTTTCCTACTAGTCTGGAGGGAAATTCAAGGGAAATCGGGGAAAAGATTAAAAACGATTGCAGAAGTTGTTGTGTACTTGTTCTTTGAGGTTTATCTATCGATCTTTGTTCTAACTTGTTGTGCTACATCTAAGGACACATCTTAGCCAGCAATTGAGACTTATGCTTTGGATACTTATTGAACTTTGCTATTCTGCTTTCGAAATTTGCTAATCCTTACTACATATTGTGCCTGCCCAAAAGCTCTACATATACTTCTGTCAGCACAGATTCTTCTTGTAGCTGTTACACCCAAGCTTGACAACAGATTGTGCCACCCTATTGGCTTTGGTAAGAACACTTGCAAGACGGTGGTAAGCCGCTTGAGATATTGCTTTCCACTTTCCACCAATACATAGTCGCTGTTAGTTGATAGGGATAATACTTTTGTGTTGTCTTTTCCTGTCTTCTAACCATGTCAAGGACAGAGTCTCCAACTAATTTCAAGGATTGCATGGCCAAGGACGAGCTTACGAAGTTTCTTGCTGACGAGCGCACCTACATGACCGGGAGGTTTGATGTGATGATGCGCAACATTACAAATCTGGTCACTCGGATGGAACATGTTGAATGAAGACCCCCTCCTGGGCAACGCCGTCCTCCTCCTCCTCCTCCTCCTCCTCCTGAGGGTGCAGAAGAAGAAGAGGAAGAGGAAGAGGTACTTCATCATGATGACCGTGATAGGCATCGCCTTCATCGATATCATTACGGCATGAGAGGTAACAATCGTGGTAATAATGATCCTTTTGCTAAAGCCAAATTTACCATGATCCCTTTTGCTGGCAATGCTGATCCTGAAGCTTATTTAGATTGGGAACTTGCTGTTGGGTAGAAATTTAATTCTCATTTAGTTCCTGAGGAGCATAGAGTTAGAATTACTACTAGTGAGTTTACTAGTTTTGCTTTATTCTGGTAGAATGTTCTTTTCACTTCTAATCAACCAAATGCTATACCTCAGAATTGGAATGCTTTGAAACGATGCATGAAATCTCATTTTGTTCCTCCTTATTATCAAACTTTGACTCAAGGTACTAAAAGCGTAGAGGAATATTATCAGGAGCTTATTATTAGTTTAGCATGTTGTGATATTCATGAACATGATATGGATACTTATGCAAGATTCTTTGGTGGTTTAAATCGTGAAATCCAGGATATTCTTGATTATAAAGAATGGCAAAACATGTGCTGGCGGTGGTGTTTACCCTGGATAGAAATTAACCGGCATACCATATAATGGATTTTCAGATGATTTTCCTGGTGTAGCCGACACACTCGCATGCGTATTCTCATGTTGCATAGGTGGTATATTATGTGAGTAATAAGATGAATCTACATACCTATCCTTTTCAATTCTATCCATCCTGTCTATAAGAGTGCCTACTACCTCATCGATATGTAAAAGCGCAGCACTAAGCTTATCATCAGGATTGGGAGTAGAAGTTTCAGGTGGGTGTATAGTTACCGGGGGTCATTCTTCCACCTTTTTGTCCTTCAATGTGAACGCCGGCATCATGAATTCGTGAGTTCTTATCACCTTGCCATGGCGATCCTTCTTCAGCCCCATCAAGAATTGATTCTTGAAGAATTTTTGGGCTGCTTCAAACTTCTGACGCTCCTCATCACTGAGCTCCTCCATGGAGGGAACAATGATGTTGTCCTTGTCCAGTTCTGCAGTAGAGCCCATCTAGCTAGGGTTAGGTAGATCGGTTAATGCAACCAAGATCTGTTCCCCAGCGGAGTCACCAAAAATGTGTTGATGCTTTTTCTAGCCAACACACTGAGATGTGCGCTAGCTTGCGCGGATCCGCAATGGATCGATCACCGGCAGCGCTCCCTGCCAAAACTGGTAAAACTGGTTTGGGAAACCAATAAAACCGATTTCCTAGGGTTTGCTGCGTCGACCTATCAACGCCGGCTCGGGAGGGACCCCGTCAGGGCTGGCGCGCCTAGGGTTGTTCTGAGATTGGCCGGCCACTCAAAACGCCGTCAAACGCCATAGAGACGAAGTACGAACAGAAAAGAGGGTTGGAAAAGCTAGGGTTTGGAAGGGATAAAAAGTAAAGATACGTGTATTTGATCGATTGGATAAACCCTCAATCGGTCGTGGCCCTTTATATTTATAGGGTGGGGAGGTCTTGCCCCGCAAGAAAAGACCTATTACAACTCGGACCCACAAAAAGAGTCCAAACCTACTAGGACTCAGGGAAAACCGGTTCCACCGGTTTCCAAATCCAGTGCCACCGGTTTCTGTTGTCAGATTGGCTTCAGAAGAAAACCGGTTCCTCCGGTTTCAGAATCCAGTGCTGCCGGTTCTTCCTGCCCAATTGCTCTCGTGCCAATTTTGATCGTCAACAGTTTTACAGAAGAGTTCAACCAATTATTTGAAAGAGTGGATAACATTAATTTTTTGGTCCATTTCAAGATCCAAAATGGAGAGCTCTACAATGGCATTGCCTTCTAACTTTGAATAATCGCCCTCCACCTGAGGTTACATACCCAATGTAACAAAAATATAAATAGGACATCCATGCAAGTTGAATGTCACTTTAAAATATTCCCCTAATCAAAATAATTGGTGGAGCCCTTTAAAAATTAATGCATCTGGCCTACACAACCATTCATACTTTTTTTAATAAGGGAAACTTTATTGGACTTGAGCAATTACATCAAGGTGATAAAATAGAAAGAAGACCATTCTCAGCCTCCGAGTAACTAAGATGCACATGTGTAGAACCAAAAAAAGGAAAATGATATGGCAACTGATCATGCCACTGCGATCCAACACATAACAACATCTTTAGCATAATCTACCACCAAATGCAACACTCAGACAACACAGAAATCCCTTCTAAAGCAAGTCCTTAAAAAGGAAACTTCACTTGCATATACCACCTCAGAAAGGTATAAATAATGATCTGGAAAAGAGAGGACAAAAACACATGTTAGAAGGCAAAAAGGTAATTTCTTCTCAGAATGATGCATTTACTATGAGTGAAGAAGTTTTTACATATGCTCCTCCAAAGCATAAATATATAAGAACTCATTTTGGTTTTAATAGTGCTACTATATATTGAATTGATTACTATAAAACCAAAATAATAATTAAGACAATGGTTCATTTACCATGAAGCAAGTATCCCAGATAAAATTCCAACAGATATGATTGCTCCGAGCCACTGATTGGACATGAACCTTTAAAGTAGGAATTCAAAAAATAAAGTTTAATCAGTTGGTTGTAGTACTAACATAACCAACAAACACATCCAATGTTGTTAAGAATGTAACTAAACAACATAGTCAATGGAAGGATACATACTTCCTGTTGCAATCTGATTTGTCCAATAAGTCAACAGTTGAAATCTGCCATGCTAAATGTCCAGCTGTAGCTGCCAGAAATGGATAGTAGGGCCACCCTGTTCCAAAAGATTAAGGTGAGCATTCATTATTCTAATGTGAAATTGTAATGATTTTACTAAATATAACATAACAATTGCGATGTTGAGCACCAACCAAGGTGAGCATTGTAGCCAGTGAGTGCTAAGCAGCTAATGCATACAACCCCAAATCCGCCCAGCCAGTACTTGGTATTATCTCCAAACGTTATGGCTGTGCTCTTAACTCCTGCTTTGAAGTCATCTTTTTTATCCTGAAATGAATATATGCACATTCTATAAGAGCCTCACAAGATGGCTTCCAATGGGAAAAATTTCAAATACAACAAGAAGATGATAAATACCTGATGTGCGTATATCGTGTCATATACCAGTGCCCAACATATGACAGAAATATACATTGGAAGGAGGACTGCATAATCTAAGCTTTCTTTAATAGCAGACGATCCTAGAAAAACTCCAACGCCGACCGTGAAGCCAAGAAATGCTTGAGGCTGTCATAATTAAGTGGATTTTCCGTCAAAAAATAAGTGGATTTTTCCATCAAAAAACAAGTAATACTTGGATTAAAGGGCAAGTATGTGCTACATAAACAATAATGCATTTAACTGCCTCATTATGTTTCATACATACCCAGTGTATGAACCTCTTCATCAGTGGATAAGTAAAAGACAGAACAAGCCAAGCATATCCCATAATAAGGCTGCAACAAAAAAGATAAACACTTAAGGGTGAATATTAATGTAAATATATTATTGAACAAGACAATTCATATATGATGCATATACCACTAGAGAGATTGTTTTGGGAGGCAAAGAAGTTAGTGAAATGTAGATCAACATGCATATCTGGACCATAAATATTCTTTTCTATGTATCACCTCAAACACCGAGTGATTCAGTTAACCGTGAATGACTTTCTACTGGCATTCTAGGAGTAATGTGCAAATTTGGATAAATCATAGTCCATTTAGTATGATATTATGTTTCGGTCAAATTTAACAAATTATTTTGTCGCAAGGTACTATTTCATTTGCGAACTGAGTGTAGCATAGTTGGTTAGGTACTTGCGGTGGAACCTATCCACCTAGGTTGGAGTTCTCGACACGGCGCATGTTTTTGCACTTTCTTGATATATTCAATAAACTAACCGGTACTATTTTTCAGTGGAAGGCGACGTGTCCATCGACCGTGAGGTGCCTGTGGTGACTTCATTAATCTCAAGACTAGAACGGCCAGCCCTGTCTCTCCATGGTGCTCAAAGGTGTATAGGGCTTGTGTGCGTGTATCCATAAAATCATTGGGGCAAGTGTGTGAGCTTATGTATCGGTATTACTGTTTAGCAAAAAAATCATATTTGTTTTAAAAGGCATCCAAATATCCTTGTACCCATAGTGTTTTTCCTACTACACCTCCATTGCTTTCACCACCGGCTGCCATAGCAGCAAACCGTTTGGCATAATTGGCGCACTAAATCTGTAGCTTGTGATAAATATTTTTTAGAAATTATAGTTTTATGATATTTGTTCGTTTCAGTTGATCATGTAAAATTTGCATTACCATACATTCCTATTGTATAAGGTCTAGCCATATAGTCCCAATGGCTCCCAAAAATAGTATCTAAATTGCATTTTAATAACACTTGCAATGAAGGTTAATTAAGTCCAACGTACCAGCGGTTATTGAGTTGAAGAAGAAAGACGTGCCATAGAAGAACCTGAAATACAAGGAAATAAAATCCTTGAATAGGGGTTAGAGCCCCTGATGCAAGAGGCCTGCTTTTTGTCCGCTCAACCTATAAGAGAAATATGCATAGTCGTCGTTAGATGCCATTCAACAGCCCATGAAAATTCAGTACTTCGCTGTTGCATGCTCCACCTGACTACATGAGTGATGTTATGCAGCACCAAAATAGCGCTCAACTCAATGCTAACACGTTGATACACAAATTATTTAGGCTCATCGAATGAAAGCTGCCAAGAGAAGCTCCTATCTCGGCATATGCTATTCCGTGTTTGGGGTTAGGATTTAAGGGGACCTTCGGCAGGCTTCTGGAGGCAATGGTAGAAAAGCTTTTGTACTTATAACAACTAAAAAATCATTCTGAGATTAAAAGAAAAATCACCTTCTTGTCGAAGTCTCGATCGAGAAGATCATTCGCCGTGCAAGCAGCACTCCTCAAGACAACAGACCCAATAACAAAGAGTGCCATCATTTTCATGTCTGGGAGCTCCCCTTTGTCCGCTGCTATTGAGATGGACCTATAATAGATTAAAAGGATGCAACATCTGGCGTCAAAAAGATAACAGATGAGCTAGTACACATATTCTTGTAGCACGTGTGACTGTGTGACATGTGAGCCGTTCCTGTATTGTAGAGTTAATTATTTTCTCCATGGAAAAAAGGAATTATATTTGCCCTCCTATGCCCTTTCAAAAAAATAATTGTAGACATTTAATTGTGAAAAACACGACGGCGTGGATTATAAATATTTGGAAGACTACTAATAGTCAAATTTCTAAAAATGGTATTAGCCTTATCTTAAACGATGTGAATTACAGAACTAGACGGGAGCTAGCTAGTATATGCTTTTTCTTGATTTAACTCACATCTATGTAGGATAGATGGTGTCGAGCATAATGACGGTCACCATTGGAGGTGCCCTAAGCACCCATTAATTAATGAACGTGTCCTTTTGTCCATAGTAATCGAATTCTACGGCAAAGGTCTATGATAAATTCCACAGATCCTTGCAATAGTAAATGCAAAGTAGAAATTACGGCAAAAAATTAAGGAACATATACCAGATGCATGGCCATACGATGAGCCAAATGGCGGCGGGCTTGTCAATACGGGCAAGCAACGCATAGGGCCTCGCCGCCACGGGGAGCCAATGCTCTACCCATGACGCCCGCGGAAGCTGCTGAGGTCTTGTTTGAGACTCCTTTTGCACATGCGCCGGAGATGAGGCCGAGACACTCGAGGCCCGTTGTGTGGCCATGGATCAGAGTACGTAGAGAACGATAATGTCCTTGTTTCAACAGCTCTGAGCTCTGTTCTTGGGCAGCTAGCCTCACCGGCTTCGATCGGAGCCTTGGACAGCGTTTTATAGGGCACGGAAGGGCATGGGATACCATCTCCATGGTTTACTATTCTGCACTCAGCAATAAGTCAGCAGTAGTTGACGGCATGTTAATACTTATAATGGCTTAGCAGGCTGGCCACCGGCTGCTTAGTTGAAGACTGCAGCAAGTTAGTTGAACGCTGAACTACAACATATCTATAATTATTCGGGCAGACCGGGTCTCATACAGTAATATACTCATTCCCTCTCAAATTGTTATTCAAATTAAGTTTCTTCTAAGTCTAAATTATCTACCTTTGATTAATAAGCTAATAGAAAAATAACATTTGGATGAACGATCGCTTAAATATATTAGCTAATAGAAAAAATAACATTTGAATGAATGTTCGCTTAGATATATTAGCTTATATTAGTTTGTCCTGATAAGTAATATAAGCCAATTAGTCAACTGGATGAACGATCGCTTAAATATATTAGCTAATAGACAAAATAAAATTTGGATAAATGACCGGTTTAAAAATAACATTTGGATGAATGACCGCTTAAAAAATAACATTTTATATTAGCTTATTACGGGCTACTTTATCCAATCCTCAGTTCAGCGAAACTAATCCTACTAACTTCTAGCAAAACTAAATGAATGATCGCTCAAATATAACTATATTACTTTATGTTTGAAATGATTTTTTTTTTGCGAAAACCAGTACAGACACAGACACTTAGACACACACACTCACCCCTATGAATACACGCACGGAAAACCTATCCCTATGATCACCTCGGAGAGACTCGGTATGTAACGTCGTCTATCACTCAATGAATAGTATCGGTTAAATCCTAAAATAAATCTAGAAAAATACGACACATGTCCCGAGTCCTAGACTCGAACCTGGGTGGACAGAATCCACCACAAAAAATCTACCAACTAAGCTATGTTTAGTTCGTATATTTAAAATGAAATTGAACAAGAACTAAGCTATGTTTAGTTCGCATATCGGTTTCTTAAAAGCTGGTGGCTCTTCCGGCCACCAGAGCCCTCCGAGCCCCCATCGTGCCATGGTAAGATGCCACGTGTCCCTGTCCATACTTGCAAAAAAACTCCCTCTATTTTTTAAAATCAAATCGTACATTGTATATTGTTACAAATAAACATCTAAATTAACCAACACTCCTATTTAGCCTTTTTCTCAGGCGTTGTCACAAATGAACCCTCTTATTTTTTGAAAATTAATCCGCACTCTAATTATAAATGTTATTATTAGACATTGTTACAGATAGCTGTCTGGATTTTCATAAATTAACCAGCACTCCTATTCAACCGTTGTTCTTAGGCATTGTCACAAATAAACGCTTCGACTTTTAAAAATCAATTCGCACTCCAACTCAACAAACTCGAGTAATAAACTTGCTTTGATATTTTTCAAATATATCCGCAAATAATTTTTATTCCAATGTGATGAAGAAAACTGGAGGATCTAAAATAATATGCATGATGTTTGTTTTCGTGCTTAGCACTTTTGATTAATTGACGTTATTTAGCCTCTAAACTAAGACCAGCAGGATGTAGATCTGGCATGATGTTACCTTTGCTTGATGTCAAATCCCATCATTGTCATTGAATAACTTTTGTCTTTAATACCATATTAAAACTTGTTGTTGTTCAAATTGTTTGTTAATAATTTACGGAATATGGTCTAAAATGCTTATTGTTGATTGAACTTCCCACTCACAATATTATTTTTTTTACGAAACACCAGTGCAGACGCAAACGGTCGCACATGCACAATATTGTTGTGACCATACTCTGGATGATATGCATCTAACAAGAGATGGATCTGCTTTCATGGGGACTTGAATAGTTTGACAAGAACAAATATGTTCCATTATCTAAAAAACAAATATGTTCCACAAGCAAGGCTTTGCTTTTTACATATATGTAACTTTTTACTAAAATATTTATTATTTCATATTTTGATATATACAACGTCTACTACGCTACAGAGAATGTTAGTAATATAATTTTGTATATTTTTAATATCTATATATAATGTTTTTATTGTAGAGCGCGCAAAGCGCGCCAGACGTTCTAGTTTAAAATGAATTTGAACAAGGGCGGATCCAATAATCCCTGCCTGCGGGTGCTGCAGCTCGGGTCTATCTTGTTAAACTTTATGTATTTGCATGTGTAACATAGTGCAAATCAGCTCACATGGCTGATAGCTCTAATCAACTCATTTATCTCTATATAAGATCAATATATCACTGGTCTAGTCTTGCATTTCAGGGTCGAAGGAGTACGCGCATGTAAAGCATCTGTAATTATCGGTTTGATATATGTCCATGCAACCTTCCTTTCCATGTTCCAACCCACATGTTTTTGACTTTTATTGGTCAGATGTGCATGCACGTCATTATCAGTTTAGAATATTGCAAATTCAATACTGAACCATTAGAACGCGCCTGCTGGGTCACGTGTTTGACAGACTACTAACTCATTCAGGTGCCAAAGTTGATTTCGCTCTCTAATAATGTTCCAGCCTCGTTTCCCCAAAATAAACAGATAATTTTGTATTCTATTCATCGAACTCAAAATTTTGACATTTTGGACTTCTGCAAATCTAAACGGAAATAGAAAATTGGATCCACCACATTTTGCTGGAAAAAAAAGAAAAAAAATCAGGCAAAAAACCATAGAGAATTAAACAGCAAAATATTAGGGGCTGTGGGAATGGCTGGTTTTGCTGAGCCGAAGCTTCTTTCCAAGATCCAATAATATAACTTGTATTGCACAAATGCAGTCCAGTGAGGTGTTAGCTACTCATATCCTCCAGTGAAAGTTGGCGTTAGATTTTTCTCGACATATTTTTTGTAGAGTTTTTTCTTAAAGCTCCGAAATTGTTTTGCCAATTTTGAAAGAGCCCAAGCCTTCACTCTAGCCTCGGTTCCTGCTGGCACTGTGAAATGTTCCTGTAGCTGCTGCTAGAGCATATCTTTCTCTCTTTGAGGGACAATATTTGTATCACTGCATTTCTTAGGTTTCCATCTTGGAATGCTGATTGGGATGTAACCTCTGACAAGAACCCAGCATAGATTTGTCATCTTCCTTGCAACGTTAGCTAAGACAATTGGTTTGCTTGTATTGTCCACTTGTGTGACAATATATCTAGCATTTCAACTTTTTTAAAAATTAGACAAAACGAAGGAAAAAAAGAAGACACAAAAGGGTGCAACACAAATTCGAACCAACAACCAGATCCGCCACTAGGGAGGGTATGAGCAAACCCACTCTTGTTCATACCCAAATCCAAATATATATTATCCAATCCTCACCCTCCCAATTCTTACCCATATCCAATAGATAATTCCTATTGTACTAGATACCAGTAGTATCTAATGGATAAATAGTTTTCTCCCCATATCCTACACTCCCCATTTCTAATGGATAAGCAATTTTTTGTTCATACCCTCTCCATTTGACGTGGGTGTGGATTTGGGTATGAATTATAGATACCCAGCAACAGGCCTACAAACAACCTCTGCCTTAGGGAGCATACGCACTACCACTGCAACGCTATTCCAGCTTGAAGTTGATGCGGATCCTGCAGCCTCTCGTTAGGTGCTGGGGCATGTCCAACTACTTCCTACCATGCATAGTTGATATTTCTCTTTTTAATCCCAACTTTAAAATTTCTAACTAGTATTTCTCCCTTATATTTGCACCAAATTTAATAATTTTTTTCCTACTTTCCTCAAACATTATGCTCCTTCATTTAAAGCCATTTATTGTATGTTAATTGCTATATATGGGTTCTTTTCATGATTGGACGACCCAAAGCATAACCACAAAAGTTACAACCGCGGCACGGGTCGTCCCTTCGAAACCTTATATGCTCTTTCGCAAACCCAGCCAAGTTCTCTCTTGCTCTTTGCCGCCGCCACCCAACCACCCAGGCATCCACCCCTGTTCTTGCTCGATCCTCTCGCAAACCCTCCTCTCTCCTTCCCTTCCTCAGATCCGCGCGCTGCTCCCCACCTGCGGCCAGGTGAGCTTGAGCTTCACCGGCCGAGCGGCGCGAGCTCCGCGTGGGGCGGGCGAGATTGAGCTCCACCGCCCGCGGGTCCCCACGGCCAAGACAGAAGGCGCTCCTCACGGGGCGTCGAGGAGCGTTGACCCTTGGATGCCGAGGACGCCGCGCACACCGCGTCGCTGCAGGCGATTGGTAGAGCAGTTGCCGGACTACTTCTGTGTGGCGCGCACGTGCGACCGGCACTACTGGTGTGCAGCACCACTAGCACCATGCTCCTTGGGTTCATGCACCACTAGATCAGCACGCATCAACTTTTTCATGGGTTTCTATCATGATTCTACTGATTTTAATGTTGTTCCAATGCAAGCTTGTTCCATTTTATTAGGCTGTCCATGGGAATTTGATATTGATGCTTTACACCATGGTAGAACTAACACAGACACATTCATGCATAAGGCCAAGAAATTTACTTTGCTTCCTTTGTCTCCTGCGGATATTAGGAACCATGCTAATGCAATTAAAAATGAACCTCCATTAGACCTTGCTAAAAACAATGGGATTAAATTACAAGGAGGTGCTTTTCTTGCTACAAATTCTGCTACTGCTGAACTATGTGATAATCATGATGCACCTTGTTATACTATGCTTTGTCAAGATGTTAGTGTTTACCATGATACTATATCTTGTGCGTTGCATTCGCCCTGTCACTAACATTTTGCAGGAGCTTGTGGATGGGAAGGTGTTGAGGATGACTACAATTAAAGAAGGGGAGGATGATGAGGACATCGCCATGCTGAACATACACGTGTCATGGTCTTCCCCAAGTTGCAATTCGTCCCCAACTCAGCTGCCATGTCCGTCTCGTATTCAGTCAACACCCCTGCACGGTTTCGGCGATATCTACTTCATACGACATCGAAATGAGGCGATCTTTGATGCATTGGAAAGGCGACGACAATGCCGTTCATACCCTCTCCATTTGACGCGGGTGTGGATTTGGGTATGAATTATAGATACCCAGCAACAGGCCTACCAACAACCTCTGCCTTAGGGAGCATACGCACTACCACTGCAACGCTATTCCAGCTTGAAGTTGATGCGGATCCTGCAGCCTCTCGTTAGGTGCTGGGGCATGTCCAACTACTTCCTACCATGCATAGTTGATATTTCTCTTTTTAATCCCAACTTTAAAATTTCTAACTAGTATTTCTCCCTTATATTTGCACCAAATTTAATAATTTTTTTCCTACTTTCCTCAAAAATTATGCTCCTTCATTTAAAGCCATTTATTGTATGTTAATTGCTATATATGGGTTCTTTTCATGATTGGACGACCCAAAGCATAACCACAAAAGTTACAACCGCGGCACGGGTCGTCCCTTAGAAACCTTATATGCTCTTTCGCATACCCAGCCAAGTTCTCTCTTGCTCTTTGCCGCCGCCGCCCAACCACCCAGGCATCCACCCCTGTTCTTGCTCGATCCTCTCGCAAACCTTCCTCTCTCCTTCCCTTCCTCAGATCCGCGCGCTGCTCCCCACCTGCGGCCAGGTGAGCTTGAGCTTCACCGGCCGAGCGGCGCGAGCTCCGCGTGGGGCGGGCGAGATTGAGCTCCACCGCCCGCGGGTCCCCACGGCCAAGACAGAAGGCGCTCCTCGCGGGGCGTCGAGGAGCGTTGACCCTTGGATGCCAAGGACGCCGCGCACACTGCGTCGCTGCAGGCGATTGGTAGAGCAGTTGCCGGACTACTTCTGTGTGGCATGCACGTGCGACCGGCACTACTGGTGTGCAGCACCACAAGCACCATGCTCCTTGGGTTCATGCACCACTAGATCAGCACGCATCAACTTTTTCATGGGTTCCTATCAGACGATCTTTGATGCATTGGAAAGGGGACGACAATGCCGTCATTTTGATTCTAGTCCCAGATCCAGAACATTTGTGGATCATCCTGTGTGACCACGACAAGTTGCTACATCACCTTTTTGGGCCATGTCCGGCCTTAAGCCCCAGTTGTGGGCACCCTCCTCCCTGGTCGCCCCCAACCCTAGTTTGCCCCTTTAGGGGATAAAACGTAGCAGCTGCCACCACTTTAGGTTTGGGGTTTTGTTTAGTCAAGTTTTTGAAGTCGAAATTGTGATATATTCATTGTAACTGTGGCGACAAGTCTGTTTACAGTGATCCAGGCCCCCGTTCTTGTTCTACAACCCTTTGGCGATTAGTCCTTTGTTGATTAGAGCTTGAACACCTCTCATATTCTCTTTATACAGATCTGTAATTTTAGATTGTGTGTTTATCATTCTCTTGCTTGTGTTCTTCGATTCGCTTTCAGGGAAAGCCTTCTCGACGAAATCAATCAAGTTGTGCTTGGTTGATAACCAGCGGAGCAGTGGCGTAATGGTTGCATGGCTCGAATCGTGTCTGATTTGAAGCTGGATCACCAACGTCGAGTTCTCCACCAATCGAACTTACCCTCTACCTCTCGGAAAAGATCGGCCAGCCCCTTATCATCTCGCCCTCCCACACTCAGGCTTCGCGCCTGGGCCCACGCTTTGCTTCCCGCGCGCCCCTGGCGGTGAGTCTCGTTACTTGTAGCTATTAATTTTGCCACTTTGCTGTAGCAACATGGATTGTTAGATGGGCAAGAAAGTTATGTCTTATTATTCTACATCATGTGAACCAATCTAGCATTAACGGTTATTGGAAAATATGGAAATTTTTGTATGTCTTATGGGCTGAATTCTGGTAAAATTGGCACATGTTAAAGTGCCTTGTGTGTACTGGTAGCGATTTTTGGTGCCACTACAGCTAGGAATTTTTGTATGTCTTGTGGGCCGAATTCCTGTCAAATTGTTAATAAGATTGTTTCTAACTTGAATCTATAATTCTGGTAAAATTGGTTGATAAACTTTGTATGTCTTGTGGGCTGAATTGATCATTCTAATAAATGGGCTGAATATCTTGTGCGCTACCATAGAAGCATATAGCAACGCCATAGTCCGTTATGGTACCCTCTATGAATATAGCAACATTGTATTCCGTTGCTCCACCCTTCATGCATATAGCTATGCCCTACTCTCTGTGTGTATAGCAATGACATATTCCGTTGCAACAGGGCTTAAGGACATAACAATGAGTAGCATTTCGTTGTGATATCCTCTTATAAATAGCAACGCCATATTTCATTGTGCTACCCTGTAAGCATATAGCAACGCTATATTCCACCGCAAATCCCTATAGCATATAGCAATGACTAGAACTTCATTGTGATATCCTATTATCCTATTGCAATGTCATAGGCATCGTATTGATACAAAACTATTACGCCCTGGTGGTTGCAATAACAACTATAGCAATGATGCCAGATTGTTGCAATTACCAGTATTGCGATACCAATGATTGTTGCTACCTCAAGTAATTGCCATGCCATACGTCGTTTCAACAAGTCATAGGTATTGCAATGCCTTACAAAACAGATGCAATACCCTATCGCAACACCATTTTATGCAACGGCTTGAAAATTCTAGCAACACCCAAAAACTGTCACAGTACTTCCCAATTGAAACGAAGAGACCTCTATTGCAATGATTTTGAGGCATTGCGCCAGTGCAAAAACTTTGAACTGGATGTAAGGGATGAAATATTTCAAATGGAGAAAAATAAAGTCATATATGTTAATGGTTTTTGTTGACGCTTTTTCTGGCCAACACACTGAGACATGCACTAGCTCGCACGGATCCGCAATGGATCGATCACCGGCAGCGCTCCTTGTCAAAACCGGTAAAACCGGTTTGGGAAACCAATAAAACTGATTTCCTAGGGTTTGCTGCGTCGACCTATGAACGCCAGCCCAGGAGGGACCCCATCAGGGCTGGCGCGTCTAGGGTTGTTCTAAGATTGGCATGCCACTCAGAATGTCGTCTAACGCCGTAGAGACGAAGTACGAACAGAAAAGGGGGTTGGAAAAGCTAGGGTTTGAAAGGGATAAAAAGTAAAGATACTTGTATTTGATCGATTGGATAAACCCTCAATCGACCGTGGCCCTTTATATTTATGGTGTGGGGAGGTCTTGCCCCACAAGAAAAGCCCTATTACATATTCCGTTAGCACTTCGTTGTGATATCCTCTTATAAATAGCAACGCCATATTTTGTTGTGCTACCCTGTAAGCATATAGCAACGCTATATTCCACCGCGAATCCCTATAGCATATAGCAATGACTGGAACTTCATTGTGATATCCTATGATCCTATTGCAATGTCATAGGCATCGTATTGATACAAAACTATTACACCCTGGTGCTTGCAATAACAACTATAGCAACGATGCCAGATTGTTGCAATTACCAGTATTGCAATACCAATGATTGTTGCTACCTCAAGTAATTGTCACGCCACACGTCGTTTCAACAAGTCACAGGTATTGCAACGCCTTACAAAACAGATGCAATACCCCATCACAACACCATTTTATGCAATAGCCTTAAAATTCTAGCAACACCCAAAAAGTGTCGCAGTACTTCCCAATTGAAATGAAGAGACCTCTATTGCAATGGTTTTTGTTGATGCTTTTTCTGGCCAACACACTGAGTTATGCACTAGCTCGCGCGGATCCGCAACGGATCGATCACCGGCAGCACTCCTTGCCAAAATCGGTACAACCGGTTTGGGAAACCAATAAAACTGATTTCCTAGGGTTTGCTGCGTTGACCTACGAACGCCGGCCCGGGAGGGACCCCGTCAGGGCTAGCGCGCCTAGGGTTGTTCTGAGATTGGCAGGCCAATCAAAACGCCGTCAAACGTCGTAGAGACGAAGTACGAACAGAAAAGGGAGTTGGAAAAGCTAGGGTTTGAAAGGGATAAAAAGTAAAGATACTTGCATTTGATCGATTGGATAAACCCTCAATCGGCTGTGGCCCTTTATATTTATAGGGTGGGGAGTTCTTGCCCCGCAAGAAAAGCCCTATTACAACTCGGACCCACAAAAGGAGTCCAAACCTACTAGGACTCGGGGAAAACCGGTTCCACCGGTTTCCAAATCCGGTGCCACCGGTTGCCAGACTGGATTCAGAAGAAAATCGGTTCCTTCGGTTTCAGAATCCGGTGCTACCGGTTCTTCCTGTCCAATTGCTCTCGTGCCAATTTTGATCGTCAACATATGCCCCCCTATTTTTTTGGTAAAGTTTGCATACCAGAAAACATATTAGCACGAAAAAATACTCCTGAGGACGATGTTTAAACAAAATCCATTGGCCTTTTCATTCTAAGGACGATATTCAACATTATCAGCCATGTAAACTAAGCTTCCTGCCAAACACTTGGATAATATTTCTTCAAATACCTTCCGTTAAGAGTTCTTGGCAGCCGCTGACCTTGCAAAGTCTCCACTATATAAGAATTACCGAAGATCACCTTTATCACCTTATACGGCCCTTCCCAACTTGGAGACCATTTGCCAAACTTATTGCTCTTCGATCCTATAGGTAGAATTATCTTTAGAACCAAGTCACCAACCTGAAGAGATTTTTCTTTTACCATTTTATTGTAGGCTTTAGCAACTCAGATTTTATCCTTCTCAATTTCCTTCAAGGCCATCAAATGCTTATCGGTCACCTCATCAATATTATCCATCATCAAGTCATGATAACCAACAGCATCAAGATCATTTTGCTTGGCCAACCTATAGGCACCCAGATTTACCTCAACAGTTAAAATGGCTTCTTGACCATATACAAGCTCAAAAGGAGTAACTTTAGTAGCACCATGTCTAGATATACGATGAGCCCACAAGGCTTCAGACAAAACCTCATGCCATCTTCTAGGATTTTCATCTATTTTCTTCTTAATGAGCTTAATCAAAATCATATTACTAGACTTGGCTTGACCATTAGCCTGAGCATAATATGGAGATGAATTGAGTAATTTAACGCCATACATCTCAACAAACTCACAAACTTCTTTCGATACAAATGAAGTACCTTGATCAGTAGTCAAAGTTTGTGGAATGCCAAATCTATGGATAATATGCTTAGTAATAAACTCAATTACCTCCCGATGTGTTATATTCTTCAAAGGAACTGCTTCGGTCCAATTCGTAAAATAATCAGTAGCCACTAACACGAAACGATGTCCCTTCGATGAAGGAGGATGAATCTGTCCAACAAAGTCCAATCCCCATCCTCGAAAAGGCCAAGGTCTGATAATAGGATGCAATAATGCTGCTAGAACCATCTGAATATTCTCAAACCTTTGACACTCTTCACAACCTTTGTAGTACCGAAAACAATCAGCTATCATATTTGGCCAATAAAAACAAGCTCTTCTCAAAACCCACCTCATCTTAGGAGCTGATTGATGTGTACCACAAATACCTTCATGCACTTCACCCATAGCAACCTTAGCTTGATCAGAATCCAGACATTTCAATAATAAATCCTCAGCTGTCTGACGATACAATTCACCATCAACCAAAGTGAATTTAAATGCCCACCATTGGACTTTTCTGTCACATTTTTGAAACCGGTGGCACCGGTTTGTTCTATGCAATAGGCTCAAACAGTGCTTTCGAGGATCCTTGCCCCCCGAGATCCGAGACTCTTGTAGTGATTTTGAAAGTTTCCCTACCATTTGGTGTCTTCTCACAAATCACCTCCCAGATCATTGCCATCCCCTTTGAATTTTTAGGTTTTGCATCACCCACAACAATATTCTTTCCTTTGGTTGATTCGACTTGATGCGACCAAACCAGAACCGTAGGAGGTTGCATCTCAAGGGTGTTAACAGGAAAGTTGTCTTATCAACCTGCATCTCATGTAGGGTCAAACGTCCTTCATTCAAGGCCGATTGCACCTGTCGATGGAAAACATTGCAATCATTAGTAGCAAGCGAGAAAGAATTATGTAACTTGCAATATGCCCGTCTTTCAAGCTCTTCATGCAAAGGAATAGCATGAGACATTTAATGTTTCCATTTTTTAACAATTCATCAAAAATATGATCGCACTTGGAAACATCAAAAGTAAATCGCACTTCTTCATGCTGATTCTTTTGAATTGGCTTAAGATATGGACAAGTGTACGATTTATTCTTAGAAGGCCAAATAAATTCTGCAACATACACATCTTCCTCATCGTCCGAACTACTAGAATCATAGTTAACAACATGAACATTAGAACGATGAGTCTTATATGTATCTTTAGCATTATTTAATCGGTTTTCAGTAGCTAAAGCTCTCACTTGTACTTGATTAACCAAAAAGTGATCTAAGCCTTCTATCTTTTCTTTAATAAAGGATCTCAAACCATTAAAAGCAACATCAACAAGATCCCTTCCAGAAAGCGACAAATTAAAGCATCGGTTCTAGTTTCTTTGAATCATTTAAAGTAATTTAAAACAGATTCATCTCTTTGTTTCTCAACCGATGTTAAATCTGTCAACTTTAATTGAGTACTCCCACTATAAAAATGAGCATGAAATTTTTTCTCTAATTGATTCCATGAATGAATTGAACTGGGAGTTAATGAAGAAAACCAGGAAAAAGCAGTTCCAGTCAATGATAACGAAAACAAGCGAACTTTTAAAGCATCACTAGAACTAGCCTCTCCTAGTTGAGCAATATATTGGCTAATGTGCTCCCAAGTGGTCTTATTATCATCACCATTAAATTTCACAAAATCAGGAACACCCCAATTATTAGAATAAGGAACAGTATCAAAATCAGCAGAGTATGGTTTTTTATATAATCTAGAAATACCCACATCAATGCCGAGCTTATCCTACACCATACTAGCCAACTCGTCCTTTAACTTAAAGAATTCAACATACAAATTCGAACGAGCTAGATCAGATTGCCCTGTGGCTGTACTGATCATACACATGAGACATGCGATAAGGACTTTGCCGCAAATACTGATCATACACATCATTAGGAATCCCACTAGAGTTAATATTTTGATTAGGTATAGTGGGTGATGTGTATGCACGTGTCTCAATGTAAGCAGAAAGATTAGCCACCTCTGTATTTCGGTTAGGGACTACCGAAAGAGGAGCTATAGCGGGTGGCACAGACAGCTGCACAGCTGGAGCGACAACATGTGCTGGCAGTTGTGCTTGCCCTAGATAGAAATTAGCCGGCATACCATATAATGGATTTTCAGGTGCTTTTCCTGGTGTAGCCGACACACTCGCATGCGTATTCTCATGTTACATAGGTGCTATATTATGTGAGTAATAAGATGAATCTACATACCTATCATTTTCAATTCTATCCATCCTGTCTATAAGAGTGCCTATTACCTCATCGATACATAAAAGGGCAGCACTAAGCTTATCATCAGGATTGGGAGTAGAAGTTTCAGGTGAGTGTATAGTTACCGGGGGTAATTCTTCCACCTTCTTGTCCTTCAAAGTGAACGCCGGCATCATGAATTCGTGAGTTCTTATCACCTTGCCATGGCGATCCTTCTTCAGCCCCATCAAGAATTGATTCTTGAAGAATTCTTGGGCTGCTTCAAACTTCTGACGCTCCTCACCACTGAGCTCCTCCATGAAGGGCACAATGATGTTGTCCTTGTCCAGTTCTGCAGTACAGCCCATCTGGCTAGGGTTAGGCAGATTGGTTAATGCAACCAAGATCTGTTCCCCAGCGGAGTCACCAAAAATGTGTTGACGCTTTTTCTGGCCAACACACTGAGATGTGCGCTAGCTTGCGCGGAGCACGACGTGACTGACCGATGTCGACGCGTGTCCGGCCTCCGCCAAGCCTCCGACGCCTCCAAGTCTTTCGCTCCCGCATCCGGGCCGCCTACTCGACTCGCCTCCGTCCCGCTTGACTCGACCGACGCCGTCTTCATCCCATCATGTACTCTTGCTCTTCCGCGCACCATGTGGATCGCCCATGACTCCGCCCGGACTCCTCGGGTCCCTCAGTCCAAGCCTACTCGTTCACCCTTCACCGCCCTCGGTCCATCGGCATGAACCTTTCGCGCTTGACCTTCACCGCATNTTATATTTATAGGGTGGGGAGGTCTTGCCCCGCAAGAAAAGCCCTATTACAACTCGAACCCACAAAAAGAGTTCAAACCTACTAGGACTCAGGGAAAACCGGTTCCACCAGTTTCCAAATCCAGTGCCACCGGTTTCTGTTGTCAGATTGGCTTCAGAAGAAAATCGGTTCCTCCAATTTCAGAATCCGGTGCTACCGGTTCTTCCTGCCCAATTGCTCTCGTGCCAATTTTGATCGTCAACAGTTTTACAGAAGAGTTCAACCAATTATTTGAAAGAGTGGATAACATTAATTTTTTGGTTCCATTTCAAGATCCAAAATGGAGAGCTCTACAATGGCATTGCCTTCTAACTTTGAATAATCACCTCCACCTTAGGTTACATACCCAATGTAACAAAAATATAAATAGGACATCCATGCATGTTGAATGTCACTTTAAAATATTCCCTCTAATCAAAATAATTGGTGGAGTCCTTTAAAAATTAATGCGTCTGTCCTACACAACCATTCATACTTTTTTTAATAAGGGAAACTTTATTGATCTTGAGAAATTACATCAAGGTGATAAAATAGAAAGAAGACCATTGTCAGCCTCCGAGTAACTAAGATGCACATGAATAGAACCAAAAAAAGGAAAATGATATGGCAACTGATCATGCCACTGCGATCCAACACATAACAACATCTTTAGAATAATCTACCACCAAATGCAACACTCAGACAACACAAAAATCCCTTCTAAAGCAAGTCCTTAAAAAGGAAACTTCACTTGCATATACCACCTCAGAAAGGTATAAATAATGATCTGGAAAAGAGAGGACAAAAACACATGTTAGAAGGCAAAAAGGTAATTTCTTCTCAGAATGATGCATTTACTATGAGTGAAGAAGTTTTTACATATGCTCCTCCAAAGCATAAATATATAAGAACTCATTTTGGTTTTAATAGTGCTACTATATATTGAATTGATTACTATAAAACCAAAATAATAATTAAGACAATGGTTCATTTACCATGAAGCAAGTATCCCAGATAAAATTCCAACAGATATGATTGCTCCGAGCCACTGATTGGACATGAACCTTTAAAGTAGGAATTCAAAAAATAAAGTTTAATCAGTTGGTTGTAGTACTAACATAACCAACAAACACATCCAATGTTGTTAAGAATGTAACTAAACAACATAGTCAATGGAAGGATACATACTTCCTGTTGCAATCTGATTTGTCCAATAAGTCAACAGTTGAAATCTGCCATGTTAAATGTCCAGCTGTAGCTGCCAGAAATGGATAGTAGGGCCACCCTATTCCAAAAGATTAAGGTGAGCATTCATTATTCTAATGTGAAATTGTAATGATTTTACTAAATATAATATAACAATTGCGATGTTGAGCACCAACCAAGGTGAGCATTGTAGCCAGTGAGTGCTAAGCAGCTAATGCATACAACCCCAAATCCGCTAAGCCAGTACTTGGTATTATCTCCAAACGTTATGGCTGTGCTCTTAACTCCTGCTTTGAAGTCATCTTTTTTATCCTGAAATGAATATATGCACATTATATAAGAGCCTCACAAGGTGGCTTCCAATGGGAAAATTTTCAAATACAACAAGAAGATGATAAATACCTGATGTGCGTATATCGTGTCATATACCAGTGCCCAACATATGACAGAAATATACATTGGAAGGAGGACTGCATAATCTAAGCTTTCTTTAATAGCAGACGATCCTAGAAAAACTCCAACGCCGACCGTGAAGCCAAGAAAGGCTTGAGGCTGTCATAATTAAGTAAGTGGATTTTCCATCAAAAAATAAATGGATTTTTCCATCAAAAAAAGAAATACTTGGATTAAAGGGCAAGTATGTGCTACATAAATAATAATGCATTTAAGTGAAGCCTCATTATGTTCAATGCATACCCAGTGTATGAACCTCTTCATCAGTGGATAAGTAAAAGACAGAATAAGCCAAGCATATCCCATAATAAGGCTGCAACAAAAAAGATAAACAATTAAGGGTGAATATTAATGTAAATATATTATTGAACAAGACAATTCATATATGATGCATATACCACTAGAGAGATTGTTTTGGGAGGCAAAGAAGTTAGTGAAATGTAGATCAACATGCATATCTGGACTATAAATATTCTTTTCTATGTATCACCTCAAACACCGAGTGATTCAGTTAGCCGTGAATGACTTTCTACTGGCATTCTAGGAGTAATGTGCAAATTTGGATAAATCATAGTCAATTTAGTATGATATTATGTTTCGGTCAAATTTAACAAATTATTTTGTCGCAAGGTACTTTTTCATTTGCGAACTGAGTGTAGCATAGTTGGTTAGGTTCTTGCGGTGGAACCTATCCACCTAGGTTGGAGTCCTCGACACGGTGCATGTTTTTGCACTTTCTTGATATATTCAATAAACTAACCGGCACTATTTTTCAGTGGTAGGCGACGTGTCCATCGACCGTGAGGTGCCTGTGGTGACTTCATTAATCTTAAGACTAGAACGGCCAGCCCTGTCTCTCCATGGCACTCAAAGGGGTATAGGGCTTGTGTGCGTGTATCCATAAAATCATTGGGGCAAGTGTGTGAGCTTATGTATCGGTATTACTGTTTAGCAAAAAAATCATATTTGTTTTAAAAGGCATCCAAATATCCTTGTACCCATAGTGTTTTTCCTACTACACCTCCATTGCTTTCACCACCGGCTGCCATAGCAGCAAACTGTTTGGCATAATTGGCGCACTAAATCTGTAGTTTGTGATAAATATTTTTTAGAAATTATAGTTTTATGATATTTGTTCGTTTCAGTTGATCATGTAAATTTGCATTACCATACATTCCTTTTATATAAGGTCTAGCCATATAGTCCCAATGCCTCCCAAAAATAGTATCTAAATTGCATTTTAATAACACTTGCAATGAAGATTAATTAAGTCCAACGTACCAGCGTTTATTGAGTTGAAGAAGAAAGATGTGCCATAGAAGAACCTGAAATACAAGGAAATAAAATCCTTGAATAGGGGTTAGAGCCCCTGATGCAAGAGGCCTGCTTTTTGTCCGCTCAACCTATAAGAGAAATATGCATAGTCGTTAGGGCCATTCAACTGCTTTTTCCCATGAGAAATATGCATGCTCCACCTGACTACATGAGATGTTAGGATTCAAGGGGACCTTCGGCAGGCTTCCGAAGGCAATGGTTGAAAAGCTTTTGTACTTACAACAACTAAAAACATCATTCTGAGATTAAATGAAAAATCACCTTCTTATCGAAGTCTCGATCGAGAAGATCATTCGCCGTGCAAGCAGCACTCCTCAAGACAACACACCCAATAACAAAGAGTGCCATCATTTTCATGTCTGGGAGCTCCCCTTTGTTCGCTGCTATTGAGATGGACCTGTAATAGATTAAAAGGATGCAGAATCAGGCGTCAAGAAGATAACAGATGAGCTAGTACACATATCCACTCAATGCTAACACATTGATACCCAGAACAAAAAATACACACAAATTAGGCAAGGGCTTTTTCCTACTGGTTCGTTAACTACTGCAAATTTGACTACTCATTTTTACATGGGAAAAAACAGCAATGGTCCGTGATTCTATTTTAACATCGTGAAATAGGCGAGACAACAGGTTCTTAGCATCGGTCCTTGGTGTGTCATGCTAAAAAAAATTGGTCACTGCAAATTAAAAACCACTACCACATATTGTTGTAGTACGTGTGACTGTGTGACATGTGAGCTGTTCCTGTATTGTAGATTTAATTATTTTGTTCATGGGAAAAAAGGAATTGTATTTGCCCTCCTATGCCCTTCAAAAAAAATATAATTGTAGACATTTAATTGTGAAAAACATGATGGCATGGATTATAAATATTTCGAAGACTTATGCAAGATGACGTGTAACCATTGGAGGTGCCCTAAGAACCAATTAATTAATGAAAAACGTGTTCTTTTGTCAATTGTAATCGAATTCTACAACAAAAGCCTATGACAGATGTAAGTAACGAAGCAGCAGATAAATTCCACATATCCTTGTAATAGTAAATACGTAGTAGAAATTACGCAAAAAATTAACGAATATATACCAGATGCACGGCCACACGATGAGCCAAATGGCGGCGGGCTTGTCAATACGGGCAAGAAACGCATAGGGCCTCGCCGCCACAGGGAGCCAACGCTCTACCCACGACGCCCGCGGAAGCTGCTGAGGTCTTGTTTGAGACTCCTTTTGCACATGCGCCGGAGATGAGGCCAAGACACTCGAGGCCCGTTGTGTGGCCATGGATCACAGTACGTAGAGAACAATAATGTACGAGGCTATAGTGCTCTTCGCTCAACTGTGACAGCTCTGAGCTCTGTTCTTGGGCAGCTACCCTCACCGGCTTCGATCGGAGCCTTGGAAAGCGTTTTATAGTGAACGGAAGGGCATGGGATACCATCTCTATGGTTTACTATTCTGCACTCAGCAATAGTTTACTATTCTCCAGTCAGCAATGGTGGACGGCATGTTAATACTTATAATGGCTTAGTAGGCTGGCCACCGGCTGCTTGGTTGAAGACTGCAGCAAGTTAGTTGAACGCTGAACTACAACATATCTATAATTATTCGGGCAGACCGGGTCTCATGCATACAGTAGTATACTCATTCCCTCTCAAATTGTTATTCAAATTAAGTTTCTTCTAAATCAAAATTATCTATCTTTGTTTAATAAGCTAATAGGAAAATAACATTTGGATGAACGATCACTTAAATATATTAGCTAATAGAAAAAAATAACATTCGAATGAAGGTTCGCGTAAATATAGTTAGCTTATATTAGTTTGTCCTAATTAGTAATATAAGCTAATTAGTCAATTGGATGAACGATCGCTTAAATATATTAGCTAATACAAAAAGATAACATTTGGATGAATGATCGCTTAAAAAATAACATTTGGATGATCGCTTAAAAATAACATTTTATATTGGCTTATAACAGCCTATTTATCTAATCCTCAATTCGGTGAAACTAATCCTACTAACTTCTAGCAAAATTAAATGAATCATCGCTTAAATATAACTATGGTACTTTATATTTGAAATGAAATTTTATTTTTTGTGAAAGACGAGTACAGACACAGATGCTTAGACACGCCCGCACACTCACCCCTATGAATACATGCACGCAAGCACTACCCCTATAATCACCTCGGAGAAACTCGGCCGGCTGTTCCGATCTTAAGATTGACATAGTCACTAAGGACACATCGCTATCGATGGGTACATCGTCTAACTCTAAACACGCCCGCACACTCACCCCTATGAATACATGCACGCAAGCACTACCCCTATAATCACCTCGGAGAAACTCGGCCGGCTGTTCCGATCTTAAGATTGACATAGTCACTAAGGACACATCGCTATCGATGGGTACATCGTCTAACTCTAAAAGAATAGCGTCGGTTAAATCCTGAAATAAATCTAAAAAAATACGACGCATGTCCTGAGTCCTAGACTCGAACCTGGATGGATAGAATCCACCAGCAAAGCTATGTGGGCGGATCCAATAATCCCTGCCTGCGGATGCTACAGCTCGGGTCTATCTTGTTAAACTTCTTCTATTTTGCATGTAACATTGGGCAAATCAGCTCACATAGCTGATAGCTCTAATCATCTCATTTATCTCTATATAAGATCAATATATCACTTTTATTGAAGCATGTAAAGCATTTGTAATTATCGGTTTGATACATGTGCATGCAACCTTCCTTTCCATGTTCCAACCCACATGTTTTTGACTTTTATTGGTCAGATGTGCATGCACGTCATTATCAGCTTAGAATATTGGAAATTCAATACTGAAGTCACTAGAACGCGCCTGCTGGGTCACGTGCTTGACAGACTACTAACTCATTCAGGTGCCAAAGTTGATTTCGCTCGTGTCCCCAAAATAAACTGATAATTTTGTATTCTATTCAACGAGCTCAAAATTTTGACATTTTGGACATCTGAAAATGTAAACGGAAATGAAAAATTGGATCCAAATTTCCAGAAAAGAAAAGCCAGCTTATATAACTTTTGTAATATAGAAATATTTAAACACTGTGAAAGTAACTTTGCAGTCTATAAGCGTGTTAAGAAAAGTAACTATATACTCTATGGAAGTTACGTAAAAGTAAAATTCTAGTTCATGATTATTGCAAAAGGTAACTTTGTAGTCCGTGGAATGTAACTTACAAACATAGAAATTAACTTTACAGTTTCCTGACAAAAATAACATATCAATAATATACATAACAGGAGGTTACTTGTGCCTTATTTATGTTATAGAAGAAGTGACATTAGTTTTGAAACTTAACTTTACCATTTTGACCAAAACATATTCAAATGAAATCTTGTTTGAAGTTCATTGTTGAAACAAACAGAATGGTGTAATCATATTTTGGTAGGGATGTAGTCTTAGGATTAAAGGGAAGGGAGCATACATATGCAACAAAAATGATCATATTCCATGGATGGTTTATTTTAAAAAGGTTTTAAATATTTCCTAGTTATGAAAATAAAAAATATATTAAAATAAACTAAAAATGCTAAATTTTTTAGCGAAATTTAAAATTCTCTAGAAAGTGGAATGTTTACAGCTCCTCTCACGTTACTGAGCCAGAGAATGAAGCTCTTGCCTCATCTTTCAAAGAGGTGGTATCAAAAGAACCTCACGAGCAGTTCAGTGTGGCCGCGTACGAAGCGAGATTCAGGGTCTCCACTTTCCCATGTGTCGCTGGCTTACACAACTCACAATTCATGGTCTCCACTTTCCCATGTGTGGCAGCCTTACACAACTCACGATTCATTTTTTTTAAATGGGAAATTTTATTAATTTGAAGAACATTACATCAAGATGATTTAAAATACTTCTGGCCTCTGCCTGAGGACACACATCCTTTAACAAGAAAAAAAATCAAATAGCAGACACACTAATGACCATCAATCCGAATATACTAGACTGCCACCCACATGTCTGGGTAAACAAAATACTTGGCCACCCGCGCCAAATATTGAGAGGCCACTGCAACACAGTCCTAAGAAGTAGGCTTCTGGGGGATAGCCCTTGTGCAAAACCATTGTGTAATCGATAAATATGCTGCGAGGCTGGGAAAGACCACATGCCGCATAAATAACAACACAAACAGTGTGATTGAAACGGCACTCAAAGAATAGATGTCTAATTGTCTCATCCTTATGACAAAATCAACATTGTTTACTACCCTGCCAATTTTGTTTAGCCAAACTATCCTTTGTTAGTATTACACCTTTGCGGAAATACCACAGAAAGAATTTTATTCTTAGAGGCACTTTTAGTTTCATTGTTGATCAATGCCAGATAATGAGACTTTATTGAGAACTCACCATTCTGGTCTATGTTCCAGCGAAATTCATCTTCATCAAGCCTTAGAACAATATTATAAATACATGGAAGAAGATTATTCCACATTACTAATTTGTTTCCATGAGATCCTTATGCAATGATTTATTCGGCGGGAATGTGCCGAGAACTTCTACCACAATATCTTGTCTCTGACGTGTGTTGGCACTCCTTTGCCTTACAGATAAATCCGCAAGCATACTGTTGGTATTTCTTAGCGTCACCACTTAGATTAGTGATGGCACTAGAGATGCCTCATCGAAAATCTAAACGTTACAGAGATTCTGCAAGCGCACAGAAGTACGTTGTAGTATTTCACCCGGGAGTATTCCAGAGTATCGTTATTTATTTATCCGCAGGGAAAGCATTTAGTTAAAGAGAGGTGTCATCCAATATATCTACTTACAACACTATTAATATACCTTAATCTAGACAGGGGTAAAGGATATGGAAGTGTAAAGGTAATGTGACACACAGAAGTTCATTGCTCATCATTATGGTAGTCTTAGTTAGTCATAGAACATTAGTAAGGATTACAAAAGGGTTCATTAGTGTTGACGGTCCTTAAGTACCACTTTTGGCCGTCAATTCCTGCAGAAAATATATCAAATATATACACCAAACATAGTGGTAGGGTTTATTACTAACTATTTTCACGAGTGTTGGTGTTTTACTTTGTCATGCAGGAAAAGGGCATTATGTACTTGAGATGAGATATAAATATATCATTATCACAAAACATCTCAAATACCAAGTTGGAGTACACCACTATGTAGAGCTCGTCGAGACGATTTCAATGGATATATTATTCATATTAATCAGAGCACAGATGATGAAGATATTAAATAAACAAGGAGGGGGAGTTAAAAGGGCTACTGACGTCATCATGACGTCAGCAACCCACGTCAGCAGTGGCGCGGCCCAGCTCGGACTGCTGGCGCGGCCCGGATCGGCCCAGGCGGGCGCGGCCCAAGAGCGGTCCAGGCCGGGCATTGCGCGCGGTCCAGCATCCCTCCGCGCACGCGCGTGAACGCGGAGCGGGAGTCCGGCCCAGCCGGGCCCACGAGGCG
>CM014273.1:43142501-43174306 GCA_004135705.1 Alloteropsis semialata
CCCACCGACCTCCAGAAGTCCTGTTGCGCGAGTCTGGGGGCCAAACCGACGTCGTGGAGTCGGTTGTGAGGACAGGTGGAGGGAGGAGAGGAATTGGGGGAGAATATTCCCCTAGAATCCATGAAGCATCTCTACATCCCCAAGTCACTTTCTCCACTATAAATAGAAGGCCTCTCTCCCTCATTCAAGACACACAAGGAAGTGAAGCAAGAGCTCCAAGATCAAATCCAATGTAGTGTTAGAATAGATGAGAGGTGAGGCGAGAGTCCGGGAGAAGCCGGGGATGTCGGCTCCTCTCTTCTTCTTGTTCCTCGGCGGATGCGGCTCAGGTTCGAGTAACATCCGGGTATTTTCTTTGTATTTCTGGATTAATATTTATTTAATATAGTTCAAGCTTTACTTTATACTTGTGGGCTCCTTGCTGTGATAAGTGTCTTAGTAATTGCAAAGCTAAGATAGTATTTAATTGAGTATACGTGGTGTATAGTCTTTTGAATACCTTGGAGTGCGCCTAGTGCCACGGATTTGTAGTGGTAGCCCCAGGTGGTGACAGCCCTGACGGCCTACGTAGTCCACCACGTGAGAAGTACTAGAGTCAGTAGGACCATTGCTTGGCTTGCTTAGTCCCCTTCTCATCCCTTTCCGGATTTTGACGGTTGAGCGTCCCGAAGCAAGTAATATCGTAAACAACTTGAGCTATCCTTTGATTATCCAGAATACATAGAAATAACCCTCTCTACCTTCTACACATATATCACTTCTTTTGTCCTTGGTCGTTCTTAACTCTGCACTAGTACACACACGTTCCCTGTGGATTCGATACCCTGGAATACTCTCGGGTGAAAGCTACATCGGTATCCGTACGCTTGCGGATTTATCTGTGATCGTTAAAAATACCAACAATTAGCATCATACAAATGGGACTTGGATACACTACAATACCTTATACAAACTCGTACAATGGACATATGCAAGGGGACATATCGAGGTGTCCAGTGGTTCCCTCATCAAGGGACGACAGGAGGACGTCTTATCATAAAGGCCTAATATGGAGCAAGACAAGGCGCGAGCGCGGATGGCTCGGGCTGCCTCTCGCGACCCGGGCGACCCGCCGTCCCCCACGCCGCTGTGTCGGGGGTAGACCCCCAGGGGTACCCAGCAGGCGGATTGGCCCAACCATCCCACGACCATCACTACCACCGCCCAGACACCCTCGGCCTCCACTCCCCCCCGCTCGCCAGCGCTGCTTGCCAGGATTTGCTGCCCACTGAATGCGAACCAAGGCTCGCGACAGTTCAGGGCACAGACGACCAGGTCGGGGATCGCTTTCCAGGATGGACTCCTTTGAGACTTCTACCTCATCGCTCCTCTCTCCTTCCTCAACTCCGGCTCTGAGCCAGGTACTATATGTATGACTCCCGCGCCTCATTGCTTATCCATCAACGTTCATCATGTCGCCACTCTCCTGAACTATCACCTTACTGCTCCTCCTTGTTTCCTTCGAGTCGAATCGCCTCAGTTGCTAGTGTTCTCCACCGCTGTGACGAGCCCAACAGTCGCTCGGTTCATTGTCCTCCGCCACCGTCTTCGGCTTGGCCCGACGGAGCTCTGCCTGCACGTTTCTTGAGAGGATGCAGAGACCCTCTTGCCCGACAGGTCGGACATGGGGTAGCAGGCGGAAAAGATCGCCATATCTCTTGCACCTGCCCACCCCTTCTGCCCCTTCTCTCCCGCCTCTCCTCCCCAACCCGACGCGGGACACGTCGAGCGTCTCGTACCCTTCGGACTTGACGTGCCCTAACTCCCCCCGCCTCAAGCCCATTGCCGGCTTTACTCCGGCAGCTCCCACCAGCTACCTTGCAGCGGCTTTAAGACTAGCAATGCCCATGGTTATGCCCCCTCCCAAACCTTTCCGCGCCCCTGCCTCTGGTTGCTTTCGGTGCGTCGCCGCCGACCACCTTGTGAGTGCTTGCCGTGACCCCGTTCGCTGCCGGCGGTGTGGTGCCTCTAGGCACATGGAGCTCCGCTGCAAGTCCTCCCCTTGGCCATCGCGCAAAGCCACTCCCTGGCCCTGCCTTCTGACCGTGCCGGTCCCCACCACCCACCTCCCCGTCCACCCAGTGCCGTTCACCATCCGCGACTCCAGCACCCCGCCCTCGGCTCCCTCGTTCATCCCACCGCCATCCCCCCTGGTGTCGGTCATGTCGTTCCCCCGCACGTTTGATCCCCTGAACATTGTCGCTTCCTCTAGCTCTAACCCACCTGACTTTGAGGTCACCCCCTCAGCCTGCTCGCCGCAACCGCCTGCGCCTACGCCGCCTGTGACGAAGGGCCCGGTCCGTCCGGCCCTGACTCGTTCCCCAGCTACCACGGACCTTCTTGCGCTGATCGACGTCCCGGTGTGCGCTGGGCCCCATGGCTCCACCCTCCCCTCCCCCACCCCCGCGTGGCGGTGGTGAGCCCTGGCCCCTCCGGACATCGCTCCCCTCCGTCGCCGGCCTCCCCTGTCCGTGCCCCCGCGCTGGCTCCTTCTGTGCTGGGACCTCATGGGCACATGGATGACATCGACGATCGTGTGCCCAGGGATCCTTCCACTGATGAGGAGGAGGTCGACTCTGATGGCTCGCCGTTCCCTCCACAGTCCCCGGCAAGCCTGGGTGACCCCAACGCCGAGCTGGTCTGGATGCCGGAGGAGGACATGGACTTTGCGTTCCGCGTGGCCTATGCGTTCATCAACGAGGATGCCCCCTGGGCTACCAACCCGGCCCCGTCCATCCGCGCGGCGATCTACGCAGTGGCTAATGCGGTTCACTACCGCATGTTACCGTTGTCGCATGGTGCGATGATGCTGCTCTTTGACTTCAAGGTTGAGCGCGACACGGTGGTCGAATGGGGTCTGCTCATCCACGATGGCGGCAGCATTACCTTCGAGAAGTCGGAGGTGGCTAGCAACCACTTTCTGGCCATTCCAGAATGGCTGGTTGCTGTCTCCTCTATCAACTTCCCACCGGAGCACTGGAATGCTCAGAACATCCCTCCCGCCTTCAGCAAGCTTGGCACCGTGGTGGAGGTGGACTATGAGTGCCTCCACGGAGACTACTTGTCGATGCGCGTCGTGGTTGAGCGGCTGCACGCGCATGGGATCCCGGACGGCCTCTGGGTCACCAACCGTGATGGCCTGGGCAGCACCTTCTAGATCGACGCGCTTAGGGTTTGGCGTAGGAAGGAGCAGCTGGATGCCAACGGCAACCTGCGTCCGTTCTTCCCTCGCCCCCCTGGGCCGGGCATGGGAGGCAACGGCTCAGCGGCCCAAGGGCCGCTTTACCCCCCCACCTACTTATGAACCTCCTACTATGGGGCCCGTGGGCCACGGTGGGCTACCAGCTCCCTTTGGTGGGCACGGGCGCTTCCTCGAGTACGACACCAACTTCTATGGGTACATCAATGCTTTTTCGCTCCCACGCCTCCCAGCTTTCCCCATCGTGCTCTCCGCCTTCGTCCTCTGCCCCGCTGCGACCGCTGTTGCCCCGCCCGCTGAAATCCTATGCTCCACCACCCTGCGCCTCACCTGGTACCCAACCCTCACCGCAGCCGCCCATCCACCCCCTTCCCCACCTCCACCACCACCGTCCCCAGCCTCCCCGCCTCCCCCTCTTACCCGCAAGCGCCGCCTGCGCAAGACACACGCCGCCCTGCCTCCGTGCAACAGCTCTTGCCTTGCTGCTAACGCCCCGGCCACCTTCGTGAATGCGACTACCAAGGCGGTTCAGTGCAAGGCACTCCGGGAGAGCCTGGCAGCTTGCTACCCGGAGCTCCAGCGTCAGGCTCGCGCTCATAAGTTCCTGAAGAAGAAGAACCCGTTGGGTGCGCTGGATCTGGGACGCCTAGCGAAACCGGCTCGGATTGATTGCGCTGGATGTCGTGCGGTCGCCGTGGCGGCCGTGCAGGTGACCCCATGATGCGGCTAGTTCGGGAGTTCGTCGATCGGCGGACGGATCTAGCCCTGAGGCGATTTAGGCTCTGTATGTCTTTTTTTCTGTCCTTCTACCATGTATCTCCTTATGTATCTCTCCCTGTGCGTCTCTGGCCCCCGGGCCTTGTATCCCTGTGTTGTGTTTTTGATCGTCGGTTCCCATGGTAGGGTGGACGGCCATCTCTGTATTGTTGCTACTTGGTTAATCAATGGATCGTAATCGCCTCCATCTTATGATTCTGTCGTGGAATGTTCATGGTCTCGGCAAAATTACCAAATGCGACTTGGTCCATGACGCCATTTCCATCCAGAAACCTCACGTTGCTTGCCTGCAAGAAACTAAACTCCCTTCCCTCTCCCCTTTCCACCTTCAAACCTTCCTGCCTCCCCAGCTTGATGCCTTCATGGAAGCCCCAGCTGCGGGAACCAGGGGTGGGATAATCACCACCTGGAACTCTTCCCTGTTCACCATGTCTAGCTTTGTGGTGAGAGCTCACTCACTCACAACTGTCTTCACCTCCACGGCCTCCACCGCCACGTTCACTCTCACCAATGTCTACGCCCCATCCGATCATCGCGACAGTGCCACCTTTCTCCATGAGCTCTCTGACCTCGCCACCTATGTCTCTGGCCCCAGGCTGACCTTGGGCGACTTCAATCTCACTCGGTCCACTCAAGAAAAGAACACCACCCCTTTTAACCACCGCTTGGCCTCAACCTTCAACTCCACCATTGACTCCCTCACCTGGCTCGAGCTCCCTCTTCTGGATTGCTTGTTCACCTGGTCCAACATGCGAGCCACTCCAACTCTGGCTCGACTGGACAGAGCTTTTGTTAACAACAACTTCAATCTTCTATTCCGAAACACCACGCTCACTTCCTCCATTAGGGGGACGTCTGACCATGTTCCCCTGCTGGTCACCATTGCCACCAGTGTCCCAAAATCATCTCAATTTCGTATGGAGCGTGCCTGGTTGCTCAACGAGTCCTTCCTCCCTTCCATTCTCCCGGCCTGGTCTCGAGGCTCTGTTCTGCCGGATGCCGCCGGCCAGCTGGTAGCGCGCATCAAATCCCTGCGGCACGCGGCAAAGGTTTGGGCAAAGAAACACTGCTCCTCACCCGCTATATATTTCAATTGCATTTTCATAATCCAGTTGCTTGATGCTTTCAAAGAATGGCGCACTTTGTCTGGAGGAGAACGGTGCCTTCGGCTCCTTTGTCAAGAGCGCTTGGCTCTGTTCATTTCTGAATGGGCTGCATGCTGGAAGCAACAGGGCAAGGTTAAAGCAATCAAGGAAGGTGACGTGAACACCAAGTTTTTCCAAGCGCGGGCGTCCACCCGCCTCCGCAGGAACCACATCAAAGTGATCAAACATGATGGTGTTGTCCACTCTTCACATGAAGGGAAGGTCATGGTTCTCATTGCCTACTATACCTCCATCCTGGGCAACACAGAGCCGTCCGAGTGGCACTTTGACATCCAAGAGCTGTATCGGAATTGCCCCAAAATTGACGTCGCCCCCCTGATCGCCCCATTCTCAGACAAGGAGGTAAAGCATGCTCTCAGCTCCATGAATGTCAATAGTGCTCCAGGACCGGACGGGGTTGGGCCAGCTTTCTACCTAGCTTCTTGGGATTCTATCAAAGACGATCTGCTGATGTTAATGCATGTTTTCCATGTTGGGATGGTGGAACTGGAAAGAATCAACCGCGCAAACATTGTGCTTCTCCCTAAGCATGCAGCTGCCACTGCCCCCCAAGCGTTCCGGCCAGTGTCACTTCAAAACTGCACGGTGAAGGTGCTTACCAAAGTGCTGACCTCCCGCCTGCAACAGCAAATAACAAGGCTCATTGACATAGATCAAACTGGGTTCTTGAAAGGCCGATCAATCTCTGTCTATGCTTCTGAACTGGTGCAGGTATGCCATAGGCGTAGGTGCACCACTCTGGTTCTTAAACTTGATTTTGCCAAGGCATTCGACTCTGTAAATTGGGACAGCCTGCTGTGTGTGTTTCAGGCCCGAGGATTCCCACAGCTTTGGTGCTCCTGGATACACGGCCTGCTGCCTTCATCGCGTTCTGCAGTGATGGTGAATGGATGTTCGAGCTCGTGGATCAACTGTAAACGGGGGCTTTGCCAAGGGGATGCCTTGTCGCCATACCTGTTCCTGTTGGTTGCTGATGTCCTCCAATGCCTGATCAAGGATGATGGCTCGGTGCGCCACCCGATCATAGATGCAAGGTGCCCTGTACTCCAGTATGCGGATGACACACTGCTACTAGTGCGGGCTGAATTGGCAGATGTTCGCCGCCTCAAGGTACTTCTGGACGACTTCGCTTCAGAGAATTAACTTCAGCACAAGTACTGTTGTCCCAATGCATGTCGCTGCCAGAACACTCCCAAGGCTGATCAGATTACTCGAGTGCCGGCAGGACACATTCCCTCAAGTTTACTTAGGACTGCCATTGTCCAACTCCAAGTTGCAGCTGGCAACCTTTGCACCACTGATCGCCAAGGTCGACAAGTATCTGGCTAGTTGGAAAGCTATGCTCCTAAATCCGGCGGGTCAGGTGGTGCTCATCAACTCTGTGCTGGATGGGCTGCCCATTTATCTGATGGGTGCGCTAGCCTTGTCTGTGGGAGTGCTGCAACAGATCGATGCCCAGCGCCATGCTTTCCTTTGGACCGGACAGGATACTACAGTCAATGGTGCGCAATGCTTGGTGGCCTGGGAAGCAGTATGCAAGTCTAGAGAGGAAGGGGGCCTGGGAATTCGCCAACTGCAGACACAAAACTCATGCCTACTTCTCAAGCTCCAGCACTGGCTGCACAACCTAAGGGAATCGGCATGGGCGCATTGGGCTCGCTCCCGCGTCGCACTGGCGACTCTGAAAGGGCCAGATGAAGGACCTCATTGGGCAGCTCTGCGATCTCTACTGCCGGCATACCGCAGCATCACTCGATCCCAAATTGGCAACGGGAAAGACACTGTCTTCTGGGAAGATGTTTGGCTGCTAGACATGCCGCTCACCGAGGCCTTTCCAGCTCTCGCCAGCCACTGCTCAAGACCTGACCTCACGGTGCAGAAGGTGCTTACCCGAGGGGGTCCAAGCGTCGCTTGTCCCACGGCTCACACCTCAGGCTACGCATGACCTGGAGAAACTAAAATAGTTACTCGACCAAGTGCACCTGGAGTCTTGGCCGGATATCAGAAGCTGCTGCTTTGAAAAAGGAAATCACAGCCTGCACATCTCATACATCTATAGGATCTCTACCAGCATAGGGAGCTCCGATCGTCGGTACCAGGCCATTTGGAGCAGCATGGCCACTCCGAGGGCGAAATTCTTTGGATGGCTCATGGTTCAGGACCGCCTGCAGTGCAAGAAGAACCTTCAAGGCAAACATATAGTCCAAGATGCCATGTGCGAGGTCTGCAATGCGGGTGATGAGGACGCACATCACCTCTTCTTCCAGTGAGCATTCACACAACAATTTTGGCTGCACCTTGGCTGCCCACTGTCGCAGCTGCCGTCGCTGGCCTCTCTCCATGACTGCTCTCCTCCAACAGGCCTCCCAGCACAATACATATACACTCTTCTGCTACTCTGCTGCTGGCATCTGTGGAAACACAGACATGATGTGGTGTTCCAGAAAGAGGAGCCAAGCATGCCAAGGTTACTTCTAAGGTGCCGCGAAGAAGCTCAACTATGGCGCCATCGCTTCCCCTCTAAATCTGTGAATGTTGTAGACAAATGGTGTAACAAACTTCTTTGGCAATAGGCCATCTTTATCCTCTGCTGTGATGTCTTTGGCTCAATGAGCAAACTTGTGTACCCAGTGCCTCGCACTGTCCATTACCGGCTTGATCGGGATTAGTGGTGAATGAATCAGGTGGGTATAATCATCCCCCCATTGACCCCTCAAAAAAGTAAAGGCCTAATATCATCTCCCGAACGTGGAGGATTACAAAGGACGGACATGGCTGTCACCACCTGCCGCCTACCTCTACTAATCCATGGGGCAGCGATACTCTCAATAGTATTTTGTATCCCAAACACCATGTTTGTAATAAGAAATACAACTCTATCTATCGCGCTAATAAATAGAGCAACCATGAGGCACATTGAGCCAATGTCATAGCATACATTCACTTGAACAAGGTGCAAGACATAAGTAGTATATACTAAGTAGATAAAGTACAATTGAGGCATACAACATAAGTATGAAGATACTTCCATTAAGCTCAGAGTATTACAAGTAAGTAAGAGAATACAAGAACTGAACTCTAAAACTTACCAAGACTCCTTCGGAAGCCCTTTAGAAGATCTACTACTAGAACTATCACTACTAAGACTAAGACTAAGTTTGTAGCAAATGAGAGCTCTTCTTCTGGTGTGTGTTGAATATGGTGCCCTTTGCTGGTATTTATAGCATCCATAGGCGGTGGAGGATCAGCCAGAGGCGGTTGAAGCCGTTTGGCTATGGGCCCAGGTCGGCCGAAGGGGTGGCATCGACCGACCCTTGGATCCACTGTCTTCAGCATTGCACGGTTGAGGTGGACTCCTGATGGTGGTTTATAGGTACTGGTCCAGCCCCACTCTCCTCTAGTAGACTGCCATGTGGGTCCTTATGACGGTTCTAGGTGGGTATACTCGTTTTGGGTGCAATTGAGTTGAGGTGTGGGCCTTTCAATCTATGGGAGTGACACGTGGCTCATCCCTAACCCTTGACTTCAACCGATCATGATTCAATGTCCATGATCATCTCCTAGTGTGCTTAGGATGGGCTCGATCGGAGTCCAGTCTAGGTTGCCCGACCTAGCCATGTCGGCCGACCTGGGCCTGTGCCCAATTTTGTCCATCTTTTGCACCGTGGTCTCTATACTCAAATATATTCTATATATACTTGCACAAATATTATTTGAATACAAATGCCTAAGTTATGCTTTGATCTTTACTAGTTTTCTGAGCCTATTGACCGTCAGATTTCCGTTATAAGGACCGTCAAGACATACGGATATCGATGCAGCTTTCACCCAGGAGTACTTAGAGTATCGATTTCCATGGGGAACATCAAGTGTACTAATCCTAAATTAATCCGTCTAGAGATAGGTGGTAGAGGTGACAACGAAGAGAGAGATGAGATAGACAAGGAAGAGAGTAGAGAGGGTACTTGAGAGATAGAACTGGTCCTTCTAATAGATCAAGCAGATCAGATCTTCCACATGATTGTTCACTTCGGGCGCCTGAGATGAATCACCACCTCTACCACCTATCTCTGGACGAATTAATTTAGGATTAGTACACTTCACGTTCTCCATGGAAATCGATACTCTAGAATACTCCCAGGTGAAAGCTACATCGGTATCCATACACTAGCGGATTTATCTGTTAGACTAAGGAGTGCCAATAAGCTTTCTGGCACTGCTGCCGGGGAACGGTAGCTATGCTAATTCTGAACCCAATTTGCCCGTGTACCATTCCACTTACCACATGGAGTCAATTCCTACTCTTTATCAATCCTTGGCTCCAAAGGGTGAATATTTGGAGCAACCATCATCATCTCACCCCATCAAAACACTTGGCTATGAGATACGCCTGGTTTTATAGCCATGGTTTGCAAGAGTCCGTTCACTGGAACGGAAGAGGAGAATCCATTTACCCACTTGAGGGAATTCGAGCGGCTATGCTCGTGTCTCATGATTAAGCGTACAACTCAGCAAATATTGAAGTGGAAGTCTTTCCCTTTTCTCTTATGGGGAGAGCAAAGAAATGTATCCTCACTCTGTCAGAAGTTTTGAGGGAAGCTGGAAGGCATTACAAGATAAATTCCAACTAACCTTCTTCCCCATATCTCAATCGTTTATCTCCGACTCGAAACCATACAGGCTGCATGGGGCCATTTCACCAATTCTCTGACCTCTGGACCTGACCTTGGGATCACCAAACCCATGCTCTTACAACATTTCTATAGGGGTCTCAACATCTAGTTGTCCGGATTTCTAGATTCATCATCCACACGGTCATTTGTACATTTAACTCTGAGTGAATGGAGAATAATCCTAGAAAAAATCTTAGAAAACACCCCCAATAGTGGTGTTTGCGATGAACACCAAGAAGAGAATCGTGAATAGCTCATATAGGAGGATCCATGCTGCTCACAATCGAAATTCATTGAAACTCATATAGCTTCTACCTCTGACACGCTCTATGAATCAACCACAACCTCTGAGCATGACCTTCCTAATGATTTCCATGATGCGATTTTTCTCAATTATGGAAACATTCTGAACTCTCCTATCGAGAGAATGCACACGGCGGTTAGGAATTCTAAGAACCACCTACCCGACAATCTCCAACGGCAGGAGCAAGAACAACTAATTAGAAATCTCTCCACCTTTGTGAGTAGGGATTGGTTGGATGAGGCAGAAGCCTCCAATGCAGGTGCCAAGGTGCCCAAAAAGATTAGAACAATCTGTTGCCAAGTTCTGAGCATCCATGACAGCATTGGACAGGATCCTATCTTGGGATCAATGTTGTTTCACACTCGTTGGTACAATCCTAGCTCTCTTCATCTTGTGTATTTCCATCAAAGAAGCGACTCAGACTCTAGATGGGAGAAATTCTCAAATGTCCGGGTGTCTTACGTGTCACTCCATCTGTTGAAGGTAGACAACTCAATGATATATCTAGACCTTCCAGAAAATTCTACCTAATCTATCATCATAGGAAGGCTGATCATAAAATTCTTGGGAAGCATACCTACAAATGATCTTGTGGAGCTCAAAATTGGGAAAGGATATTTACCAGTATCGTACTCTTGCGCCCTCAATGCCCAAGTAGAGTCCAATCCCGATCCCGATCCCATGGAGGAGAAGCACGGGTGTCATAAGGTCCGCACACCCGATCAAGAGGATCAATGGAAACAAAAGAAACACATTAGAAGCCCTTCTATCGGCATGAGCCAGGAATGGATGAGAGAATCAGAAAGAAACAATCAAGTTGTGCAGCTATATCCCGAGCTAAAACTACTGATCCAATGTCAAGTAGGAGACCTCACTTACCAGGATGTGATCTATGACCCTAGGGATGGAATTAATATCTTTGCTAAGTCCTTGGTAGTAGAGTATTTCCCTGAGGAATCTCTTTCCGTTCTCTCAAAAACGTCTCAAATGGATCTCAGGTATAATTACAGAGACCGAGGGAATCCTTAGGGTCATCCACACAAATATTGGAGAGTATTAGATGTTTTTGGATTTCCATATCTTTGGCATCCCTAAAGCCGATCTACCCTCCATTCCCCACTGGGATACCCATTGAAGATGTCATCAATAGTGTACTCGTTGAAGGCGAGGGTCGCTTATATCATCTTAAGGTCCGAGATACAGTCCTAGAATGTCATAGACAAACAGTGATAGATGAATATGTTTGGTCTATGGACATTTTTGAGACATCAACTCTCAGCCCAAAAAGGGTGATTCAACAAATCCCATGCTTTCCCGAGAAGTCTCCAGAGTCAACAAACTGTTGTGCTCAAGGAACATAGGAGAGCTACAACCACTATGTGCCCATTGATCACAATGCAATAACTTCAAAAGGATGGCTGTAGATGCTTTTGTCTATCATAGATATTGCAAATCTTGTACTTGTTTCTTTTGGCAAAAGGTTTTGCAGCTTGCACTATGAGGATCAATCAAAAAAAATTGGTGATGGAGGAGGAGCCACATTGCCAAGGTTGCTGCAACATGAAGAAGTCCCATGGTAGAGCTTTTGGACCATAAACAAACACTACTGGGAGGTGACCCAACTTTTTTCTAGAAAAGAAATTCGTGTTGCTAATAAAATGAACTAGCAAACAAATGCAACGACAATTTTTTCAAGACAAAGTTTCCTTTCGGGCATTTTTGGTAGCTAACCATTTTTAGGGTCAGACTAAAAAGAATGGATGGTTAATGTTCGAGAAAGTAGGCTACATGAACTGCAACACATTGACATCACACAACTATGGAACACTTTCAAAGGGATACTACAACCCTAAACGCCCGACATTTGTCATAAGTTTGGTCTTTGTTTAGACATGATGCAAGTCCTTGTTCCTTGCTCGTTTATTTAGTTCCCTAATGAAGAAAAAAGAAACATATCTTCTCTTTCAAATTTTTTTGAATAAATAATTTCACCATTGTACTCTGACCGGTGCATTGAACCAGTAAGAACATGCTCAATTCGTATGGCTTGCAAGCATACATGTGAGTCACAGGGTGAAAGATGAGATGAATCAGCACAAGGCCGACTCCACCAAAAGGGCCCCCTTTGTAAGTCTTGCGTTGCGATTGAAATCTTGGATATGGCGACGAAGATCGATGATGTTGCAAATGAGTCTTAGATATCGCAACGCTAACATGAATCGTTGCAAGTAGACATAGATATAGCAATGAACAACAAAATCGTTGCTATACGGAAGGTCTTATTGCAACAATATTTCATCATTGCAAAAAATAGAGAAATCAGAAAAAAATATTAGGGAGAAAAGGTGGAGGCTCAGGATCGAACCTAGCACCTTGGAAACAAAATGTAACACACTTACCATTGAGCTATTTTTTATTTTGTTCTTTTTCTTGGTCTTCAACCTTTTTATACATAGTTTCTTGCCCTGTTGCCTACGTGGAAACCATAGGACTAGGACACAGCATCATCGGCCGCGGACGCCAGCGCCACATCACAGGTTGTTGACACCACATCGGCCCGGCTTCCGAGCGCCACTTCACCGGCTGTGTACGCCACATCACCTGGCCGCGAGCGCCAACTCACCGGCTGCGAATGCCACATCACCACCATGTCATCCAATTGCCAACTGAAATTTACCAAAAAAAACCAGCTGTGTATGCCACATCACCTGGCCGCGAGCGCCAACTCACCGGCTGCGAATGCCACATCACCACCATGACATCCAATTGCCAACTGAAATTTACCAAAAAAGAAAATAAAGCCACAAGTAGAGGGGTTCAAACCTAAGACCTAGAACTTTAGTCCATCACGACTTACCACTAGGGTACATGCTTGGTTTTGTTTTAGCCTAGCATTTTAACTATTTTGTAACATGTAACCCAAGTCATAATGCAAAGGACTCCTACAACTGGGTTACAACTTAGTTTCCGTTATATAGCCTATTAAAATATGAAAATATATATGTATATATAATATAATTATTTTTGTATGTTACTTCACAATGCAAAAAATTTGGCTGCAGGGCCCATTTGTCAGTGGCAAAGTAAATTTGGGCCCATTTGTCAGTGGCAAAGTAAACACGGCTCTCTAGTTTGTGGAACGTGTGCCTTACCAGCAAGCTACAGGTTTATTCATCAATGAGTTAGGTTTTCCATATTTTTATACATATGTCTTTGTGTTTTACAAGGGCGGCATGTTCGTCGGGCTATGTTCATCTTTCTTTTTAGTCCAGTATTTATATTTGTAATTGTTATTTCTCCCTCATCTGAACTCCAAATTTGATCATTTTTTCTTCAAATTTTTCTAAAATCAACATCTTTCATCTAATGGCGTTTTTTATGTTAATTACTATTTTTAAGAGAATCGGGGATCCATAGAAATATTTTAGGAGTGTAATACGGGCAATAAATGTCATGGTAGAACAGAATTTAAGAGTATTTTGGCCTATTTATCAAAGTTACTTTGCCGTTGAACTACATATGGTGTAACTTTGGTGATCACCTTGATTGTATTTCCTATTACCTTGAAGCACAGGTAACGAGTCATATTCTGTGCCGCAACACTTTTTTTAAGCAATAAAAAAGAGTTAAAAAGTAAAAAATAATGATGAGATAAAGAATCGAGAGGGCATGAATAAGTACCCCACATACCGTACAAGTAGCCATAGATTTAGTTGTATTTTAAATCTATCGGATTCATGCTATCCAAGAGTTCTTTGAAGAAGACCAGAATGGAGTTAGAGGGCTAGAGGAACAAGACCTGGACTTTACTAAGGGGGCACTGGTCATTCGGTTTCAAGTTGAAGCGAACAGGGAAACAAATATCACCTCCTTGAATGGGTAAGCTCATAGGCAGAAGCCGTGAAAGGCTTTGAAAAAGGGTGGCTCTAAGAACTCGCCCATTAGAGCAGAAAGGTTTCGAGATTGAAAAAGGCTCCACAGTAACCAAAGGATAAAAGAAAGAGAAAGGATAAAATAAATGGATACAAGAGTGAACTAAGTTCGAAGACAGATACAACAACCGCTCACCGGCAATAGCACCAGAAATGCTTGTTGACATTTCTTAGTGTCGCCACCAGGTTTATATTCCCTGGCAATGGCCCCAGAAATACTTGTTGGTATTTCTTACATCGCAAATGAATCTGCAAGTGCACGGATATACCATTGCAGCATTTCACCCATGAGTATTCATGATTATCGAATTTTCTTAGGGAACGGATGTGCAAAGCTCTTCTAGCGAGTCACCCTATGAAGACAAACGTTCAACTAGCCTAGGTAGCAGGGTTGTCTATGGATCGAGATGATAGGATAGATTAGGCTAGATTATCAAGAGCTTGCTTCAGGCACCGGGTTACACCTGGTCTGCCAAGTGATTCCAACATAAGGCTCTATGCCAAACCCGAATATAAAGGATACGACGGACGGACAGGGCTGTCACCTCCTACCGCCTACCTCACTTTCAGTGGGGAATAGAGCAACCAACCAGCAATCGAAAGCGTAGACACCACGTCTATGCTAAGGGCTACCACTATAGCATCGTGCAGGCTTTACTCATCTCTATCAGGGGCCCTCTACTAGAGCATCCATGACAGGGATGAACGATTGATCCCGCAAACAACTGATAACAGAAACATAACCGAACCAGAGAACTAATCTCATAAACAAACTCGCATAGTTACTCAAGTGGACCATATCCAACGAGGTACAAGTCGTAGTAGATCACTGACAACCCTGCGCTCCTCTAGACTACATCCTCACCCACTTCATACAACTACGCCACACGAATGGCTCTAGGACTAGGAGTAGTTCTTCCCTCTCTTTCCTCTTGATGTGTGTGGAATGAATTGAGAGAGGGGGTGAGGGGTCCTATTTATAGTGGAGGTGGAGGCATGGGGATATTTCCTTTCCTTCTATTCTTGCTCCTCTCCTCCCCCATGAAGGAGTCCAGATTCACGCGCCAAAACCCACCACCAGCCTCAGTCCTCGTGCCAGACGCTTCGCGCCTAGACCTCCTGCCCTCGGGCTTCAGGCCTGGGTCCGCGCTTGTTTCTCGCGTGCTCATTTCGGCGCGGTGTTTCCCGCCCATGGGCGCGGGCCCACCTGCCCTGCCAGGCACCTATGCTGTACGTGGGGCCAAGGCGGCCAGTTCCCTCGCGGTGGCGTTTTCCCACGATTTTTCTATTGCGCCAAACAGCTGCCGCCATGCGCCCCTTTGCGGCTTCCTGTGCCCGCTCCGCGGTTTTGCCCGCCCCTGGCGCGTGCCTTTGGCCTACGGCCACGTGGGTCAGAGATGTTGGCCCGTCTGGGACCCACTAGCCCATGTATGGGCAGGCTCGTGGCTGCCACCATGCTTTGATGCCGCAGGGCCCTGCTGGTCCTTGTTAGGGCCCACCAGGCCGCCCAGGTGGGCTCTGGGCTCATGGGACCTGGCTTGGATAAATATTTTTATAACTTTTTCAACCGACTCTGAATAATATGAAAGTCATATCCATCAGAATCATCATGGCAAGAGCTTCCCAATGTTGGGCTCCAATTGGGCATTCGAGATTATTTGTGATAATGATATTTGTAGTTCTTTTGTCATGACTGTAGCGTTAGGTCCTGCATAAAGATAAAAACACCAAAACTTGTGAAACTCGTTAGTGATAAAACATATTACATTGTTTGATGTCCATTACTGTATTAATTATTGTCATATTTGATGGTCGGATTTGGCATTAGAGGATCGTCAACAACACCCGCACACTTAGCCCTTTGCTCGTCCTTGAGTAAAGGTTTCAGGACTAAGGTGGTTGCAACTCCTTAATATGATACCTGCATACAAGTTATTCCAAGCCTCACCTTACCCTGTGAACTTTGAAGTGTCTACCATGTTGTCTTGGGTTATTAAGAAATAGAATGGTATAGATGTCGAGTTCTCTGCTCCTCCTGCTCATAAACTTGGGTTTTTTTATTGATTTTCAAAACAAGGGGATAGCTTTGCTCCTCGAATAATCCTCTCGGATCTCTCCATGTGTTTCTGATTCCTCCCCTAGGCAAAGGTTGTTGCCTCTTTTCTCATCCTACCTCTACAAAGGCTTATGTGGAGCTTAGGGTCGGGAGAAACGTAAGGCACACTTGCTCTGCATATGTTGCTGAGTCAAAATTTGGATCTTAAGAGAAATGATTCATACAATACGATGAAGAGGTGCAAGTGCGGTGTAAATATGACAGGTAGTAGAAAGGAACTCCTTTTTTTATACGACGTCTTCTCTATACAAAACTTTGAGGGCATGGCAATCTTTTACATGGGCCCTAGTGCGCCCATATTTTTTTCTTCTTTTATAGGACATTTATTTTTCTGTCTCTCTTTTTCTTTTATTTTTCTTACTTTTTTCTTGGACCTTGTCTCCAACTCTTTTTTTCTTTTCTTTTTCCATGCCTCCCTTTATAAATAATTTGGAGACAGAGGTCAAACTTTCATGGAGTCCTTATTTAGTGGATGGATGGACGGATGGATGGATGGATGAAAGTGATTGCTAACTCCCAGTGTAGAGGTTTAGCATTTATAGGTGGTGTGTACGTGCTGATGATCTTGAAAGCATGAAAAATTTCTCACAAAGGTCACAACAGTTTGACAAAGCTCAATGCAAAGACAAGTAGCATATGCATAAGGTTTTCCATGGAATTAACATATGGCTTTGGTAGGAATTTAGCATCATTGAGGAGCCAAGCTATTGAATTTTTGTATTTGTAAAAGAAAACTCAAGTACTTTGCAAGAAGGAACAAGCTTCCTTTCATCCAACCATATCACATTCATCAATTACTTAGAAAACATGCGTTCCCTATGAAGAAGTTGTTCACAAGATCAAGGATATAAGCAAGGAATAAAGAGTTTGCAAGTTTATCATAGGAACGCATGGGGACTAATTTTTTCTTTATATATATGTATTTTTCTCTCTTTTCTATCTGTCTTTTTTCTTTTATTGCATTTTTGCAAGACAGGATCATCACCATTTTTATGATAGACTTGGGTACAGATGGATCTTATCACGTGGTGCTCTCTAGCCTCCCCCACACTTGGACTGTGTCTCAGACACGAAAGGTCAAGTGTGTGATGTCGGGGTCTCCTTCAGAGTGTGTTCCATCACCAAATTGTACCAAGGTGTACAGTTGATGTAGTCCCATGCTTTCAAGCATCGTATGTCCTTAATTCTTCTTAATCTCATCCTGAAATGGTTAGCGACCAAAAATATCTGAGGTGCGTACTATGCTAAAAACATGTTCTTCCTTTTATTGTTTATAAGAGGGAGTTATTCTTTTTTTTGTTTATTATAATCCAAGGTATCTCCCGGCAGTGCTTTGTTTACGGTCACAAGCTTGACCATGTGATCCTTGCAGCCTTCATTGGTGATGTAGTTCCCAGCTTCACTGCCAATTGTTGATCCATCATCAAAGTTCTAGCTGTAAGGTTAGTGCCACAGTGCAACAAGTTTTGAAAAAATGTGATAAGAATTATGAAATAAAGCTTAAATGACAACATAAAACTTGTAGCACAGGCACAACAGGTTGTTGACTCTGGAGATTCATGGATGGGATCTCTTTTTTGTTTTTTTAACTCTTGTCGATCTATCAGATTGTTCATAGCCCTAGAGTTCTTTGAAGAACACCAGAAAAGAGTTAGAGGGCTAGAGGAACAAGGCCTAGACTTTATTGAGGGGATGTTGGTCGTTCGATTTCACCAAGTTGAAGTGAACGGGGAAACAAACGTCACCTCCTTGAACAGGTGAGCTCATAGCCAGAAGGCGCGAATGGTTTTGAAAAAGGGTAGCTCTAAGAACTCCCCCATTAGAGAAAGGTTTCAAGATTGAAAAAGGCTCCACGGTAACGAATGGATAAAAAAAGAGAAAGGATAAAATAAAAGGATACACGAGTGAACTAGGTTCGAAAATAGATACAACAACTGCTCCCCGGCAACGGCGCAAAAAATGCTTGTTGACATTTATTAGCGTTGCCACCAAGTTTATATTCCCCAACAACGGTGCCAGAAATGCTTGTTGTTATTTCTTACATCGCGAATGAATTTGCAATCGCAAGGATATACCATTGTAGCATTTCACCCATGAGTATTGATGAGTATTCTCAGGGAACGGATGTGCAAAGGTCTTCTAGATAGTCACCCCAAGAAGACAAAAGCTCAAATGGCCTGGGTAGTAGGGCTGCCTACGGATCGAGATCCTATGATAGGTTAGGCTAGGTTATCAAGAGCTTTCTTCAGGCACTGGATTACACCTGGTCTGCCAAGCAATTCCTGCATAAGGCTCTATGTCGAACCTGAACGTGGAGGGATGCGAAGGACGGAAAGGGCTGTCACCTCCTTCCGCCTAACTTACTTTCCATGGGGAACGGAGCAACCAACCTACAACAAAAAGCCTAGACACCATGTCTATGCTAAGGGCTACTACTCTAGCATCATACAGGGTTCACCCGTCTCTATCAAGGGCCCTCTACTAGAGCATCCATCACTGGGACGAACGATCAATCCCACGTGCAACTAATAACATAAACATAACTGAACTAGAGAAATAATCTCATAAACAAATTCAGATACTTACTCAAGTGGATCATATCCGACGAGATACAAGCCGGAGTAGATCGCCAAGAGCCCAGCGCTCCTCCCGACTGCATCCTCACCCACTTCCTACAACTACGCCACCGGAATGGCTCTAGGTCTAGCAGTAGCTCTTTCCTCTCTCTCTTTCCTCTTGATGTGTGGAATAAATTGTGGAATGAATTGAGAGAGGGGGTGAGGCATCCTATTTATAGCGGAGGTGGAGGCCTGGGAATATTTCCTTTCCTTCTATTCTTGCTCCTCTCCACCCCCACGAAGCAGTCCAGATTCACGTGCCAAAACCCACCGCCGGCCTCGGTCCTCGCGCCAGGCACTTTGTGTTTCACCCTCCCACCCTCGGGCTGCGTGCCTAGGCCCAAACTTTGCTTCCTGCACGCACCTGGCGGTGCGGCATTTCCCGCCCGTGGTTGTGGGCCCACCTGCCCTGCCAGGCACCTGCACTGTATGTGGGGCCCGTGTGGCCAGCTCCTGCGTGGCCATTTTCCCACGTCTTTTCCCCTGCGCCAAACAGCTGCCACCGTGCTCCCCTTTGCGGCTTCCTGCGCCCGCTTGGCGGTTTTGCCCGCCCCTGGCACGTGGCCTTTCGTCTACGGCCACGTGGGTCGGAGTTGTTGGCCCGTCTGGACTCCACTAGCCCATGTGTGTGGACAGGCCCGTGGCTGCCCCTGTGCTTTGATGCCGCAGGGCCCTGCTGGTCCTCGTTGGGTCCACTGGGTTGGCCAGGTGGGGTCCGATCTCGTGGGGCCTAGATAAATATTTTTATAATTTTTTCTACTGACTAAATAATATGAAATATATATCCGTTGGAATCATCATGATAAGAGCTTCCCAATGGTGGGCTCCAATTGGGCATTCGAGATTATTAGTGATAATGATACTTATAGTTTTTTCTTATGCCTGTAGCGTTAGTTCTTGCATAAAGGTAGAAACACCAAAACTTATAGAACTCGTTAGTGATAAATCATATTACATTGTTTGATGTTCATTATCTATACTATAAAGAGGGAGAGATTTGATGTCAAATCCTACACAACAATAAACCTACCCTCACCTCACAAATCATCTTTTTGGGCCCACGTAGCAGGTAGGACGAAGACCAAAAGGGGGGAGAACGATTCCTTAGTTGTTTCCTAGCTGATTCATCCCATTTTTTCTCACCACGTTTCCTAGCCGTACCCGCCGGACCCACCCCTTCCCCACACTCATCCTTGCCCATAATTATCGCTCACCATTTATCACTGTCAATAATTATCGCTCACCACTTATTTCCGTCCATAATTGTCGCTCACCATTTATCCCCGCCCATAATTGTCGCACACATTTACCTCCTCCGTGATTTCCTGGCGCAGATCCTTGGCACACAGGGCAATCCACATGTATTTATCCCCTCCATGATTTTCTCGACGTCTGCACCCTATAAATAGAGCGAGGCCTTGCGGCTCCTTCTACCATTCTTGTTCTCGCCTTCCTGCAGCTCGCCGCCCTCGCCTACTTGCACAGCACCGCCGCCATGTGAAGCTTGTGTCAGAAGCCGAGCGCTGCACTGCCGTCCTTTGGCTGCCCGATTGGGTTCGACGCCTCCATTGTGGACCACCAAAGATGGACGCCAAGTCAAGATTGGGCCCTCCACTAGAGGCCGTCGCCCAGTGCTCCACCCGGCCACCGTGGGCGCTGCGTCCTTGCTATGGCCCCTCCGCTTGGGGCCGCCACATGCCACCGCCAAGTGCTCCGCCCAGCTGCCACGGATACCTTGCCCTTGCCATGGCCCTTCCGCTCGGGGCCACCAGAGGCCGCCGGTTGGAGCACCGCCATGCCCGAACGCTGCGGTTGCCGCGCTCTCGGTGGGGCCCCTACCTCGCTTTGGCGGCTGTCGGCGCCTGGCGTGGCCCATGACCTGGCTCAACGTGGTCGCGCTCAGCGGCGCGGCCCCATGGTTGAGGGCGGCGAGGCCCCGCAGGGCTTGCGGTGCGGCCCCGCGGCTAAGTCTGGCAGTGGCGGAAAACACGGCGCCGCCGTGTCCTGGGCGATGCGGCAGCCGCGGAAGCCCGTCACGGCGAGGGGGCGACCAGTGTTACCCCATGGTAGAGCAAACCCGGCACCCAGCTGCTCGTCTCTGCGTCCGACAGGGCATCTCGCAGTGTCGCGGCCATTCACAGGCCTGGCCCAGAAGGCAAAGCGGCGGTGCGAGCTGGGTGGCCTAGAAGGCAAAGCGGCGGTGTGAGCTGGGCGGAAGGCAAAGAGGGGTAGCGAGGGAGGTGCGTGCGTTTTTTCTTTCTTTCCAGTGTTTTTCTCTCTCTTTTTACCCCTCTTTGTACATACCTTTTTTTCTATTTTTTGTTCGCTTTCTTTTCCTTTTTTCTCAACCTTTTTTGTTTTTCATTTTTTTTGTTCGCGGGTTCATGTGGTTGAGTTTCACTGTTGTACGTGTTTTCTTTGCTAATGTTGTTTTTAGATTATACATGATAGAACAAAGAGATAAAATGCACTTGAAGCGGGTACTATAGGCATGTACAATGGTGGTGCATAGAACAATTATTAATTTTTAAGGTTGGAAAAAATCACTTGAAGCAGCTATTATAGGTATACTAAATTAGGAGAGAGATCGCAGGTGTATCAAAGAATTGGGATAGAGAGATATATTATTGATGGAACAACTTAGGGAGGAGAAGGAGAGAGAGAGGTGGACGGGGCGGGGGGATGGAGGGGGAGGGGAGAAGGAGCGGGCTTGGCGGGGAGAGGGAGAGGGAGGGAGGGTAGAGTGTTCTATTTTTCAATTTATCACGAATCAAAATTAGGAGAGAGATCACAGACGGATCAAAGAATTGGGATATAGAGAGATATTAGTGATGGGACAACTTAGGGGGAGGGAGGGAGGCGGGGCGGAAGGGGGAAGGGAGGGGGTAGTGAGAGAGGGGCGGGGCGAGGCTAGGGGAGGGAGCGAGGGAGGGATGAGACGGGGAGGGGGCGAAGGATAGGTAGCGAGGGAGGTGCGGGGAGGGGGAGGGAGGGACGGGGCTGGGGGAGGGAGCGGGGCTTGACGGGGAGGGGAGGGGCGAGAGAGGGGTGGGGCAGGACGGGGCAGGGGGAGGTTGAGGGGGAGGGGCGGGAGAGAGAGCGAGGGAGTGAGTGAGAGAAGAGAGAGGAAAGGGAGTGTTTAGATAGGGGGTACCAATTTATACAAATGAAAAATTTAGATATGGTTATATAATCTTTGTTTAAAAAGTATATCTCTATTGTAAATATGAAAATACATCTCCATTGTAAATATGAAAATATTTATTACTTGTTTTCTATGAGTACAAGTTTTTATTTACTATGTTCTTTAAAAACACGTGCCTGCGGCACGTGCATCTCCACTAGTTGTATTAATTATTGACATAGTTTACGGTCAAATTTGGCATTTAAGGACCGTCAGCATTGATTATTTATTTAACGTGTGCTAATCTAAGTGCTTGTTGTTGATTTACCTAGAAGTATTGATTTATGTTTATTTCCAGCCTATTTCTTTGTTAATTAATTTCAGTGCTCTTAGCTTTCGATTACTTGTAGCTATTAATTTGGCCACTTTGCTGTAACAAAATGGATTGTTAGATGTGCAAGAAAGTTATGTCTTATTATTCTACATCATGGGAACCTGTCTAGCATTAAAGGTTTAGCTTGCGTTCTCACCGATCTCTGTTTTGTTCTGTAGTCCAGCAGCAGCAGCTCAGGTTATTTTCTAATGCAAGTTTGTTGGCCATGTGTGGTACGGTTACTTCATTTGGTCATTCAATCATTTTTAGTACTGTTCATGTTTCTTGCTTTTAGTAGTAAAACAGCTGCAGGGTGTCATTTAGTTGGTGGTCTGCTCAGATTATTTATGCTTGTTTTGTGTTGCCTAACAGCTAGCTCACTGTTGATCTACTCATCTCTGACCGTGACTCTGATCTTTTTGAGTTTTGCTGTGCAGGTGATGTGGTGGAGCAATGGTGAACCCAAATATTTTTCCCGACGGATTTGTTATTGGAAAATATGGATTTACTGACTGATCGTTTGGTGTAACTATTCACCGACTGATGATCCATCGATATTTATCTATCTTTACTAACTAACATCAGTTGCTCATTTGGTGTTATTGTGTAGTGACTCTGAATCATGGAGCTGCATCAAGTGAGTGTTGCCTTGCCTTTTCCACTCCTGTTACTGGATTTTGTGTTATTCTCTAGAGAAGATTAAATAAGCTAATTGGATTTTGCTATACAGCTCGTACCTAAAATTTAAGCACCATTGCTTATCTGATCCAATATACCATGGGCATAAGCTTGTGTGCTTATGTGGCATTGCTTGTTTAACATTTACTTACTAAGATATATTGTCAAGCAGCAGGCGGCAATGGATGGTTTGTCAAAGCAATTGGAGGAAGCTGAACAAACAAGTATAAGGGACAAAGAAGAAATGAGCAAGAGGTATGCTGACTTGGAGTCTAAACTTCAGCTTTTGGTGGGTCAAAATCGACCAAGCATGCTAGATTTTGTTGGAACCAAACTTTTGCAGGTGCATATCCTCTGTTGTTTTTGGTGCTATTTCTGGTGCTTGGTGACAACTGGGAATTTTTTTGTGTCTTGTGGGTTGAATTCTGGTAAAATTGGCACCTGTTAGAGTGTGTTGTGTGCATTGGTAGCGATTTTTGGTGCTACTATAGGCAGGAATTTTTGTATGTCTTGTGGACCAAATTCCTGTCAAATTGGTAATAAGATTGTTTTTGACTTGAATCTATAATTCTGGTAAAATTGGTTAATAAATTTTGTATGTCTTCTGGGCTGAATTGATCATTCTGATAAATGGGCTGAATTTCTTGTGTGCTGCCCTAGAAGCATATAGCAACGCCATAGTCCATTGCGATACCTGTATGAATATAGCAATGTTGTATTCCGTTGTGCCACCCACTTTGCATATAGCAACACCAAATTTCAATTGCTCTACCCTCTGTGCGTATAGCAATGACATATTCTGTTGCAACAGGGCTTAAGGATATAGCAATGAGTAGCACTTTGTTGTGATATCCTCTTCTAAATCGCAATGCTATATTTTGTTGCACTACCTTGTAAGCATATAGCAATGTCATATTACACTGCGACATCTCTATAGCATATAGCAATGACTAGAACTTCATTGTGATATCCTATTATCCTATTGCAACGTCATAGGCGTTGTATTGCTACAAAACTATTGTGTTCCAATAACTTTTTTCTTGCAACATGCCCTCGTGGTTGCAATAACAACTATAGCAACAACGCCAGATTGTTGCAATTACCACTATTGCAATGCCAATGTTTGTTGCTACTTCAAGCAATTGTCACGCCACACGTCGTTGCAACAAGTCACAGGTATCGCAACGCCTTACAAACCGATGCAATACCCTATCGCAACACCATTTTATGCAACGAATTGAAAATTATAGGAACACCCAAAAAGTGTCGCAATACCTCCTAATTGCAAGAAAAGACCCCTATGGTAACAATTTTGAGACGTTCTGCCAGTGCCAAAACTTTGTAGTGGATGTACGAGATGAAATATTTCAAATGGAGAATAATAAAGTCATATATGTTGATGTTTTACAGAAGAGTTCAACCAAGTATTTGAAAGAGTGGGTAACATCAATTTTTTGGTTCCATTTCAAGATCCAAAATGGAGAGCTCTACAATGGCATTGCCTTCTAACTTCGAATAATCACCCTCCTCCTGAGGTTACATACCGAATGTAACAAAAATATGAAAATAGCATCCTTGCAAGTTGAAAGCCACTTTAAAATATTAACTCTAATCAAAGTAATTGGAGTTGTTTAAACATTAATGCATCCAACCTACACGAGCATTCATACTTTTTTAATAAGTGAAACTTTATTGATCTCGAGCAATTACATCAAGGTGAAAAATAGAAAGAAGACCATTCTCAGCCTCCGAGTAACTAAGACGCACATGTGTAGAACCAAAAAAAATGATATGGCAACTGATCATGCCACTGTGATCCAACACATAACAACGTCTTTAGCATAATCTACCACCAACTGCAACACTCGGACAACACAGAAATCCCTTCTAAAGCGATGCCTTAAAAAGGAAACTTCACATGCACATACCACCTCAGAAAGGGATAAATAGTGATCTGGAAAAGAGAGGACAAAAACACAGGTTTAGAAGGCAAAAAGGTAATTTCTTCTTAGAATGATGCATTTACTATGAGTGATGAAGTTTGTACATATGCTCCTCCAAAACATAAATGTATAAGAACTCATTTTGGTTTTAATAGTGCTACTACATATTGAATTGATTACTATAAAACTGAAATTACCACTAAGACAATGGTTTATTTACCATGAAGCAAGTATCCCAGATAAAATTCCAACAGATACGATTGCTCCGAGCCACTGATTCGACATGAACCTGCAAAGTAGGAATTCAAAGAATAAAGTTTAATCAGTTGGTTGTAGTACTAAAATAACCAACAAACACTGAATGTTATTCAGAATGTAACTAAACAACAAAGAATCAATGGAAGGACACATACTTCCTGTTGCAATCTGATTTGTCCAATAAGTCGACAGTTGAAATCTGCCATGCCAAATGTCCAGCTGTAGCTGCCAGAAATGGATAGTAGGGCCACCCTATTCCAAAAGATTAAGGTGAGCATTCATTATTCTAATGTGAAATTGTAATGATTTTACTAAATATAATATAACAATTGCGATGTTGAGCACCAACCAAGGTGAGCATTGTAGCCAGTGAGTGCTAAGCAGCTAATGCATACAACACCAAATCCGCTAAGCCAGTACTTGGTATTATCTCCAAACGTTATGGCTGTGCTCTTAACTCCTGCTTTGAAGTCATCTTTTTTATCCTGAAATGAATAATTGCACATTGTATAAGAACCTCACAAGATCACTTCCAATGGGAAAATTTTCAAATACAACAAGAAGATGATTGATAAATACCTGATGTGCATATATCGTGTCATATACCAGTGCCCAACATATGACAGAAATATACATTGGAAGGAGGACTGCATAATCTAAGCTTTCTTTAATAGCAGACGATCCTAGAAAAACTCCAACGCCGACCGTGAAGCCAAGAAAGGCTTGAGGCTGTCATAATTAAGTAAGTGGATTTTCCATCAAAAAATAAATGGATTTTTCCATCAAAAAAAGAAATACTTGGATTAAAGGGCAAGTATGTGCTACATAAATAATAATGCATTTAACTGAAGCCTCATTATGTTCAATGCATACCCAGTGTATGAACCTCTTCATCAGTGGATAAGTAAAAGACAGAACAAGCCAAGCATATCCCATAATAAGGCTGCAACAAAAAAGACAAAAAATTAAGGGTGAATATTAATGTAAATATATTATTGAACAATACAATTCATATATGATGCAGGTACCACTAGAGAGTGTGTTTTGGGAGACAAAGAAGTAAGTGAAATGTAGATCAACATGCATATCTTGACTATAAATATTCTTTTCTATGTATCACCTCAAACACCGAGTGATTCAATTAACCGTGAATGACTTTCTACTGGCATTCTAGGAGTAATGTGTGAATTTGGATAAATCGTAGTCAATTGTTTCAACAAATTGTTTTGTCGTATGGTACTATTTTATTTGCGAACTAAGTGTAGCTTAGTTGGTTAGGTTCTTGGTGGAACCTACCACCCAGGTTGGAGTCCTCGACACAGCACATGTTTTTGCACATTCTTGATATATTGAATAAACTAACCGGCACTATTTTTCAGTGGTAGGCGACGTGTCCGTCGACCGTGAGGTGCCTGTGGTGACTTCATTAATCTCAAGACTAGAACGGCCAGCCCTGTCTCTCCGGTACTCAAAGGGGTATAGGGCATGTGTGCGTGTATCCATAAAATCATTGGGGCAAGTGTTTTTCCATAGCTTATGTTTTTCCATAGCTTATGTTTTTCCATAGCTTGACTATAAATATTCTTTTCTATGTATCACCTCAAACACCGAGTGATTCAGTTAGCCGTGAATGACTTTCTACTGGCATTCTAGGAGTAATGTGCAAATTTGGATAAATCATAGTCAATTTAGTATGATATTATGTTTCGGTCAAATTTAACAAATTATTTTGTCGCAAGGTACTTTTTCATTTGCGAACTGAGTGTAGCATAGTTGGTTAGGTTCTTGCGGTGGAACCTATCCACCTAGGTTGGAGTCCTCGACACGGTGCATGTTTTTGCACTTTCTTGATATATTCAATAAACTAACCGGCACTATTTTTCAGTGGTAGGCGACGTGTCCATCGACCGTGAGGTGCCTGTGGTGACTTCATTAATCTTAAGACTAGAACGGCCAGCCCTGTCTCTCCATGGCACTCAAAGGGGTATAGGGCTTGTGTGCGTGTATCCATAAAATCATTGGGGCAAGTGTGTGAGCTTATGTATCGGTATTACTGTTTAGCAAAAAAATCATATTTGTTTTAAAAGGCATCCAAATATCCTTGTACCCATAGTGTTTTTCCTACTACACCTCCATTGCTTTCACCACCGGCTGCCATAGCAGCAAACTGTTTGGCATAATTGGCGCACTAAATCTGTAGTTTGTGATAAATATTTTTTAGAAATTATAGTTTTATGATATTTGTTCGTTTCAGTTGATCATGTAAATTTGCATTACCATACATTCCTTTTATATAAGGTCTAGCCATATAGTCCCAATGCCTCCCAAAAATAGTATCTAAATTGCATTTTAATAACACTTGCAATGAAGATTAATTAAGTCCAACGTACCAGCGTTTATTGAGTTGAAGAAGAAAGATGTGCCATAGAAGAACCTGAAATACAAGGAAATAAAATCCTTGAATAGGGGTTAGAGCCCCTGATGCAAGAGGCCTGCTTTTTGTCCGCTCAACCTATAAGAGAAATATGCATAGTCGTTAGGGCCATTCAACTGCTTTTTCCCATGAGAAATATGCATGCTCCACCTGACTACATGAGATGTTAGGATTCAAGGGGACCTTCGGCAGGCTTCCGAAGGCAATGGTTGAAAAGCTTTTGTACTTACAACAACTAAAAACATCATTCTGAGATTAAATGAAAAATCACCTTCTTATCGAAGTCTCGATCGAGAAGATCATTCGCCGTGCAAGCAGCACTCCTCAAGACAACACACCCAATAACAAAGAGTGCCATCATTTTCATGTCTGGGAGCTCCCCTTTGTTCGCTGCTATTGAGATGGACCTGTAATAGATTAAAAGGATGCAGAATCAGGCGTCAAGAAGATAACAGATGAGCTAGTACACATATCCACTCAATGCTAACACATTGATACCAGAACAAAAAATACACACAAATTAGGCAAGGGCTTTTTCCCACCAATTTCTAAAAAAAATATGAACTATAGAACTAGACAAGAGCTAGCTACTATATTCTTTTTCTTCTTTTAACTCACATCTATGAAGGATAGAGCACCCTATGCACCTAATAATTAATGGACGTGTTATTTTGTCAATAGTAATCGAATTCTACAACAAAGGCCTATGCCAGATGCAAGTGTGTAATCGTAGTAGCAGATAAATTCCATAGATCCTTGCAACAATAAATTCATAGTAGAAACGAACATATACCAGATACATGGCCATACGATGAGCCAAATGGCGGCGGGCTTGTCAATACGGGCAAGCAACGCATAGGGCCTCGCCGCCGCGGGGAGCCAACGCTCTACCCACGATACCCGTGGATGCTGTGGCGGCCTTGGTTGAGACTCCTTTTGCACATGCGCTGGAGATGAGGCCGAGACACTCGAGGCCCGTTGTGTGGCCATGGATCAGAGTACGTAGAGAACGATAATGTTCTAGGCTATAGTGCTCTGGGCTCAACTGTGACAGCTCTGAGCTCTGTTCTTGGGCAGCTACCCTCACCGGCTTCAGTCGAAGCCTTGGACAGCGTTTTATAGTGGACGAAGGGCATGGGATACCATCTCCATGGTTTACTAATCTTCAGTCAGCAATAGTTGACGTCAAGTTAATACTTATATTGGCTTAGCAGCTGGCCACCGGCTGCTTAGTTTAAGACTGCAGCAAGTTAGTTGAACGCTGAACTACAACATATCTACAATATACTCTTGCCTCTCAAATTGTTATTCAATTTAAGTTGTGCTAAATCAAAATTATCTACTTTTGACTAATAAGCTAAAAGAAAAAAAAATAACATTTGTATGAACGTTCGCTTAAATATATTAGCTTATATTAGTTTGTTCTAATTAGTAATACTACCTCCGTATCGAAATATTTGTCGCTGTTGATTTTTTCTAAAATGTTTGACCTTTCGCCTTATTCAAAAAATTTATGCAAATTTGTAAGAAGACAAGTCACACTTAAAGTACATATAATGATAAACAAAATCACAAAGAAAATAAGTGAAATATACACAATATTTTGAATAAGACGAATGATCAAAGTTATGATAAAAAGTCAACGGCGACAAATATTTCGATACGGAGGGAGTATAAGCTAATTAGTCAATTAGATGAACGATCGCTTAAATATATTAGTTAATAAAAAAATAACATTTGGATGCATGATCGCTTAAAAAATAATATTTGGACGCTGAAAAATAACATTTTAAATTAGCTTATAACGGCCTAATTTATCTAATCCTCCAATCACCGAAACTAAACCTACTAACTTCAAGCAAAACTGAATGTACGATGGCTTAAATATAACTATATTATTTTATATTTGAACTATTTTTTTCGAAAGACCAATAGAGACGCAAACGTTCACACACGCTCGCGCATTCACCCCTATGAATGCACACATGCAAACCCTACCCCTATGAGCACATCCGATGGACTGGGCCGGCTGTCCGATCTTCATATTGACAAAGTCATCACAGGAACCTCACTATCGATGGATACGTCGCCTTCTATTGAAAGAATAGCGTCGGCTAAATTATAGAATAGATCCAAAAAATGAGACAGCCGTGGGCTGGTTCCACCATAAAAAGTTCTACTAACTAAGCTACGTTTAGTTTGCATATCTAAAATGAATTTGAACAGAGGCGCATCCAAGCCCTCGGTTTGATATATGTGCATGCGACCTTCCTTTCCATGTTCCAATCCACATGTTTTTGACTTCTGTTGGTCAGTTGTGCATGCACGCCATTATCAGTTTAGAATATTCGAAATTCAATATTGAAGTCATTAGAACGCGCCTGCTGGGTCACGTGTTTGACTGACTACTAACTCATTCATGTGCCGAAGTTGATTTCGCTCTCTAATAATGTTTTAGCCTCGTGTCCCCAGAATAAACTAATAATTTTGTATTCTATTCAACGAACTCAAAATTTTGACATTTTGGACTTCTGAAAATCTGAACGGAAATGAAAAATTGGATCCACCACATTTTCAGAAAAGAAAAGACAGCTTATCTAACTTTTGTAATATAGAAATATTTGAATACTGCGGAAGTAACTTTGTACTCTATAAGCATGTTAAGAAAGGTAACTATATACTCTATGGAAGTTAAGAAAAGGTGAAATTCCAGTACATGATTATTGCAAAAGGTAACTTTATAGTCCGTGGAATATAACTTACAAACACAAAAATTAACTTTACAGTTCCTGACAGAAATAACAGATCAACAATATACATAACAGGAGGTAGCCTGTGCCTTATTTATGTTAGAGAAGAAGTTACATTAGTTTAAAATGTCACTTTACTATTTTGACCAAAACATGTTCAAATGACATCTTGTTTGAAGTTCATTATTGAAATAAACAGAATGGTGTAATCATATTTTTGTTAGGATGGAGTTTTAGGATTAAAGGGAAGGGAGCACACATATGCAACAAAAATGATCATATTCCATAGATGGTTTATTTGAAAAAGGCTTTGAATATTTTCTGGGTATGAAAATAAGGAAATATATTAGGGTTGGTTGGAAAAATTAAAAACGCTAAGTTTTTTAGCGAAATTTAAAGTTCTCTAGAAAGTGGAATGTGACAGCTCCTCTCATGTTTTTTTTTTATCGAGATAACTCTGCTTTTATAGAAAGCTATAAGTGTTCCTCTCATGTTATTGAGTCAGGGAATCAAGCTCTTACCTCATCTTTCAATCAGGTGGTAACAGATGCAATAATTCAAATGGGCAAAATTCAATCTATAACATCCAAAGATCCTATCTCTAGATATATATACTATCAAAAGAACCTCGCGAGCAATTTAGTGTGGTCGCGTAGGGAAGCCAGACGGAGTGCCACATTGCGTTGAGGCGTCCTGCAGGAGCTCAGGATCTCAGGTCTCATTTGGAGCTCTAATTTGTCCAGCAACAGCTTCTTCTGGGTCTCCACTTTCCCATGTGTGCAGCCTTACACAAACTCAGGATTCATGCCGATGGACCATGCATCTCATCCTCTACCTCTCGCCCTCCATGGCTTGTGCAAGCACAGTTACTCAACTTCCTTTAACAAAACAAATTATAGATCAAGCAACACAATTATGTTTCTAGCTACAGCTCTGCAGAGGATGATCACAATAGATCACATTCAAGACAAGAACACGGGAAGGGGTTGTGAATTGCTGAAGATGAGAAGTAGCAAGAGTGGTGACACAGTAGATCCAATTTTTCCCATTTGTTGTAATGCAGTAATTGGGCGCCTTACTTGCCCTTTGGAATAGCACTCCAAACTGTGCTGATGGACTGGTTTCGTATAGTATATATGTACACGCTATGAAGGGTAGGATGGAGGAGGCAGTGGCCTCTGGTTGGGGAGCACGCCGCTGGGAGGCCGCTGGGGAGACACCCCGCCGGCCACTGTTCCTTTGCGCGAGTGTGAGATCTTCATGCCTTCTTCGTGTTGTTCGGGTCTGGCTATTGGGCCACAAGTGTAAAATTGGAACTTGTAAATACTGGATCGATGAAAGAATGAAAAAACTAGCGGTGAAAGTAAGGAAAGGCAACCGAGTGGTAGGTAGCTGTAACATTGACGTCTTTTGAATTTTGA
>CM014273.1:43175306-43206454 GCA_004135705.1 Alloteropsis semialata
GATCTTGAGCGTGCTTGTGTTTTGACATGTCTATATACCTTGTGAGTGGTTTGCTTAAGTAATGCTTGTTTAGTTAGGTTTTCTAGTTTTCTAGATAGACCGTACTATTAAGGGGGGTTTTTAAGTTAGTAGCTTGATCAAAACTAGGCTTATGCTTGAGTTAGATGCACACATACCAAAACCTAGCCCAAAACATCCCAAATATATCCTAGATCAAGTTTGAAGCCAAGCCAAAACTCAAAGGACTTGAATTGGACGAGTTTTCAACATTCAGCGCACGGCGTATGATACGCCGCAAACGGCGTACAATGCATGAAGGCTACGGCGCGTGAAGGAACACGAAGGAAGGCTACGGCGTATGATACGCCAGTACTGTGTGTACACGGGGCGGATCATACGGCGTACTACGGCAGGAAGATGTTCAAGTGTACCAAGGACGCCGTACTATACGCCGCTCACGGCGTAGTATCGGCGTACGAGTTACTCAGTGAGCATGTCAAGAGGGTTTCGAGGAAAGCGATCGACGCATTATACGCCGGTGGCGGCGTATATGTTTCGGCTGAGTCAGCAGTTAACATGTGGCATATGACCGTTGGAGTTTATGAACGCCGTATGATACGCCGTGTGTATTTGTGTACCGGCGGATCATACGCCGTTCATAAAAGCGTTTCGACCGTTGGAAAAGTGGACGCCATATTATACGCCGAGTCACTTTTGTGCACGGCGTATCATATGCCGCTCACGGTTTTCAGGGGAGTTGTTGAGTAACGGCTAGTTCTTTGTGTCTAGCCTATATATAACCCCTTGGTCGATTCCATGGCTGCTCTTGGACCTCTTACCACCTGATACACCCCTTGAGAGTTGCAAGGAGCCACTTGAGCAAATAGTGAAGATCTTGTGAGAGTTTGAGCTAGTTCATCCACTTAGTGTGCATCTAGCTTGAGCTTGGGTTTAGTCTTTGATCAAGTGAAGTCTTGGAGGCCTGTTACCCTTGGAAAATGTGGAGGCTGGTGTGGGATCATATTTTGGCTATAAATGACTGCCACAAAAATCTCAAGCCATTTCAACAAAGTTGGAGTGCACTTGCTTCACAAGGGTATATGGAGCCTTTAATGGAATCACATACATAAATGAAATCACATACATAAATGAAGTCTCACACATAAATGAAATCACATACATAAATGAAGTTTGACACATACATAAGGTATAGTCTCACATACATAAAGGTAGTCTCTCGAACACATCACGTTCAACAACTAGCTACTCATCCCTAACAACTCTCCCCTTGACCCCTTTCCTTTCCCATGGCAATATGTCTTTGGGCAGCTTCTTTTCCACATCTTCGATCTTCTTCGTAAAGTCTGTGTATAGCTGCATTTCAGCATAGTGATTATACTCATCAGGATCGTCCACGCCATCAACTTCGATAATGTGCTGTTTTCCAGAGACAACCACGTGCTTTGTCCTCTTCTTTGGTGGAAGGTTAGACACTGGGTCAGGTAAATAGAAAACTTGTGCCACATCTGAAGCGACCACCCAAGGGTCATCTCGGTAGCCTACATTTTCGAGGTCAACCATCGTCCACCCGATCTCATTCAGTTCGTGTTGTTTGATCCAGCGGCAACGAAACAGGCCACTTGTATATCCGCTCCATAGTCAAGTTCCCATATATCTTCAATGATGCCAAAGTAATTGATTGTTCGCCCCTTTTGGTTTATTGCTTCAGTTCGAACCCCGCTGTTTTGGTTCACACTTGTCTTATCCTTTGCATGGGTATAGAATGTGTACCCATTGATTTCGTAAGCTTGCCAAGATGTCACTTGTCTCGATGGCCCAAGTGCTAACCTATGGACGGTAATATCATCTTTGGTTGGTCCAGTCGGTATGTTTTGGTCCTTCAACCATGCAGTCAATCATTGCTTGTGTTGTTTCATGACCCACTCATTTGAGCGGCCATTTCTCTCCTCCTCTATGATAGCCATGTGTTCATCAATGTACCGTCGCATCACTTCTGTAGTCGCTAAGACATTGTAATGCGCCCGACTCACTTCATTGTAATCTTCGTCAATGAACACTTTTTTGCCCCTGGTGCCTTTCCCAGCCAACCTACCCTTGTGACGAGACTCAGGCTTACCAATCGCTCTCTGTACTTTTAGATACTCTTGACAGCACTCTACGACTTCTTCAGTAGTGTACCCCTCTATCATGGAGCCCTCTGGGTAATATCGATTATGCACGTATCGACTTAGGACAGACATGAACCGCTCGTAGGACCACATTTCATACAAGTAGCAAGGTCCCAGTGCCTCTATCTGATGAACCATATGAATCATGAGATGTGGCATGATATCAAAGAACGCGGGAGGCATACACATCTCTAGCTGGTTTTGGGTCTCCACCACGAAATCATGTAGTGACTTCAGCTCTTTCTTGCTAATCACCTTCTGCGAGATCTTTGAAAAGAAGTAGCACATACGGGTGATAGCCATTTTCAAGAATTCTGGCTTTATAGCCCTGATAACAATAGGTAGGAACACTGTCAACATTACATGACAATCGTGGGCCTTCAAGTGTGTTATTGACAGGTCCTTCATGGACACTAGCTTCTTGACGTTTGCCGAAAACCCAGTAGGGACTTTGACCCCCCTTAGGTAATTGCATATAGCCCTCCTCTCTTCTACGGTGAAGTTGAAGCAAGCCGCGGGCAGAGTGCATTTTCCATCTGCCCCTTTTACCGGGTGAAGCTCGGGCTTCACTTTTAGCTGCACCATGTCTTTCCGTGATTTCAGACCATCCTTTGTCTTGGGCGTGTCCATGAATGTAGCCGCGAGACTCTCGAAGACATTCTTCTTCAAGTGCATATCATCAATGGCATGGGGAACCTCCAAGTCTGGCCAATAAGGCAAGTACTGAAAGAAGATGGATTGTTTCTTAAAAGGTACGCCTTCGATAGGAGGTTTACTTCTATCTCTGATCGTCCCATCTGGATTCTTCTTTCCATAGATGATTTTTATGTTTTTCACCATTTTGTATACATATTCTCCATTCCTGCGTCTCTCTGGAGGGGGTTCAGTCTCTAGAGTGTTGTCGTAATAATGTTTGAACCTTACGCTGCGGTACTTGTGAGTTTGCTGTAAGAAGCGTCGGTGCCTCATATAAACTATCTTTTTCGATGCATCCAGATACACATATGAAGTAACGTCCAAGCAGGTTATGCATGCAGTCTTCCCTTTGATCTGTCCGTTCAAGGCAAACAACGCGGGATAATCATTGGTAGTAACAATGATTATGGCTCGACATATAAAGTCCTCCTTTCGGAAGGCATCATACATCGGCACCCCCTTCCAGAATTCTGCCATTTCTTGCATCACAGGCTCAATAAACACGTCTATGTCAATGCCCGGTTGTTTAGGACCAGAAATGAGACAAGTAAGAAAGAGGTACTTCCTCTTCTGACACAGGTACATTGGGATGTTGTACATGGTCAAGAGCACAGGCCAAGTGCTATGGTCACTCGTCCTCTCATTGAAGGGATTCATTCCATCAGTGCTCAATCCAAACCGTACATTCCTTGGGTCCTCGCTGAATTCTCTGTGCTTCTTATCAAAGCTTTGCCACTGAGTACCATCGGCCAGGTGTGCAATCATATCATCATCTATCTGGCGCGTATCATCCCACCATGTCATGAGTTGGGCTTCTTTGGGGTTTAGGAAGATACGCCTCAAGCGGTCCTTCACTGGTAGGTGCCACATTACCAAGGCGGGAATTTTTCTCTTCTTTGAATCAATGCCTAATGGACTGTCCTCTTGCACCTGAGAATGTTGTACCGCCTTTTTTCCACCCTTCTTCCTCTTGTTCCCTATGGAGGCTTCATTCCCTAAGTACTGATCGTTGTTCTTGTACCGACTGGCCCCGCACCTAGGACATTTATCTAGATCCTTGAATATGTCGCCGCGAAAGAGGATACAGTGGTTCGGGCATACATGGATTTTTTCAACACTCATTGTCAACGGACTTACAACCTTCTTTGCCTGGTAGGTGTTGGCAGGAACTGAGTTTGGCTTTGGTAGCAACCATGACAGGAGGCCCAGCAGATCATTGAAACTGCAGTCCGACCAACCGTATTTAGCCTTGAGGATGAGTAGTTCAAGCACAAAACGTAGCAATGTCCAGTGTGTCGGACAACCATTCGCAACACCATAGACAGTCTCCTTCGATGCTTTTGTTACCCTCTCTAGGTTTTCAAGACCATTCACGCTCTTTTGGATTATTTCTGGTCCAATGGCCCGAAGCATTTCCTCCAAATAATCACCATCATCTTCATCCCCGACACGTGCTCCAACGTCAACATTACCACCTGTGTCCTTACCAGTGCAACCGTCATCACCACCTGTGCCGTTACTATCCCAATCATCATCACCTTCAAATTCATTGTGACATCCGCGGTTCATTCTTACTTCAAGCTGTTCTGAATACTGGGAGAGGAGCTTTTGGGTGTCGGGGTCGTCTCCTATCAGATTTTCCATGTCATCATCATAAACTTTATTTTCACCATGATGAATCCAGACTGTGTAGTCCTTAACAAATCCTCGCGTAACCAAATGTTCTCTGATGACCTCTATGTCTCTCCATGCCAGTATGTTCTTGCAATCAAAACACGGACATACTATTATATCATTATTTTCTGTCAACGTCTCTGCATGCTTCTCAGCGGCTTCAATGAATTTATCCACCTCGTCACGGTAACTTTGCTTCCACCTTAACTCGCCATACATCCAAGAATTCCTGTGCTCCATATCCTTCAGGACAACAATTAAAAGAAAGTACATTAAAGAAACCATTAATCGGATAACTAAATACATACAAATGGCAAACCCTAAATAGATACAAATAAAGAGTCATTAATATATAAAGAATTTAAAGCAATTAGTATGGATGCACTAATAGATAATGATTTTACAAAATTTACGCAATAAAAATCATAGCAGTTGGAGTTTCGAGGAGAGAGATAAACTAGTTACAAATTTGCGCCACGAATTAAAAAGAAAAAATACACGTGTTCATCCTAAGCAACCATGAACCCTAGCTACAACTAGCTTTTCTAGTCCACTAAAATCATGCAATGTAGACTAATAGAAGGGTATAATCCGATCCACTAACAAATCTACCCTAGTACCTCCAAAATTAGGGCCTTAGTTTGCTAATTTCATAGCTCAAACACCATAAATGAGAGAGAGAACAAACAACAATTACTCACTAACCAACCATTAAAACTTTAATAATTAAAGGCATGGAATAGCAATTTCTTACCTTCTACAAGCACTCCACCAAAGTATTTGAGCTCAAAACCTCCCCCTTAGTAGAGCAATTTTTGGGAGGAGCCCAAGGCCTCCCAACCTTTTTTTGCGAGTTGGAGTGAGTGAACCCGAGGAGGAAGAAGAGGGGGCTGTGTTATTTTTGGTACAGACCACATTAGGGGCGGTTTCTGATTGAGCCGCCCCTACAGCTATAATAGTAGGGGCGGCTTATATTCCAGCCGCCCTTACTATATTTTCAGTAGGGGCGGCTCAGACACGAACCGCCCCTACTAATCTGTACAACAGTAAGGGCGGTTCGTAACTCCAGCCGCCCCTACTGTTAATTCTGTAGGGGCGGCTGGTCAGCTCCTGGGGCTGTTCCGTCGCTGTAAGAACGGTCCGCCCCCGAACCGCCCCTGTTGCAAAAAAGAGGCGTTCTTACAGTTTGTTTTTGTAGTAGTGAACAAAACAAATTATAGATCAAGCAACACAATTATGTTTCTAGCTACAGCTCTGCAGAGGATGATCACAATAGATCACATTCAAGACAAGAACACGGGAAGGGGTTGTGAATTGCTGAAGATGAGAAGTAGCAAGAGTGGTGACACAGTAGATCCAATTTTTCCCATTTGTTGTAATGCAGTAATTGGGCGCCTTACTTGCCCTTTGGAATAGCACTCCAAACTGTGCTGATGGACTGGTTTCGTATAGTATATATGTACACGCTATGAAGGGTAGGATGGAGGAGGCAGTGGCCTCTGGTTGGGGAGCACGCCGCTGGGAGGCCGCTGGGGAGACACCCCGCCGGCCACTGTTCCTTTGCGCGAGTGTGAGATCTTCATGCCTTCTTCGTGTTGTTCGGGTCTGGCTATTGGGCCACAAGTGTAAAATTGGAACTTGTAAATACTGGATCGATGAAAGAATGAAAAAACTAGCGGTGAAAGTAAGGAAAGGCAACCGAGTGGTAGGTAGCTGTAACATTGACGTCTTTTGAATTTTGATGGTATATATCTTAGCCTGGTTCTTGTGATGGTATCTATCTAAAGATAGGGTCTTAGGATGGTATAGATCCAATTTTGCCAAATGGCACAGTAAAGTCCTAGATCTTCATGGTTTTCTAGCATAGTTCAATCAAGTACGTAGTTGAAAGAGCATTAAGATAACTTTTTTGGTTCGATATCAAAATCCACAATGGAGGTCTACAATCGTATAGCTTGTTAGTTTTGAAAATCATTATTTTTGAGGATACCTTTGGGATGTAACAAATATACAGCAATATTTATCTAATTTGTAAGTTGAAAGTCGTCTTTAAGATATTCACTGTAACCGAGCCAAAAGAAAATTGGCCATGTCAGAACACAGCTTGCTCTTGCCAAGGAAATTATTCATCAATTTGAAATTGCTCAAGACAGCCGGCAGTTAACTGACAGCGAGTTGTGGCTGTTGAATTCCCTGAAGAAACACTCCCTTGCTCTGAGTTCCCTACAACGGACAATGGCCCGGGTCAGATCAAGGATCGGCTGGTTAAAAGATGGGGATGCCAACACTGCCCTATTCCACTCTCAGGCGCGCCACAGGAAGAGGAAAAACTTCATCTCAAAGCTGATTTCAGATGACCGGGTGCTCACCGGCCATGAGGAAAAGGCCTCAGAAATTTTCTCCTTCTATGAAAAGCTCCTGGGTTCCTGCGAACAAAGAAATACTACTATTAATTTGGATAATTTGGGGCTGGTTCAACATGACCTTTCCGATCTCGAGTTACCTTTCAGCGAGGAGGAGGTATGGAACACTATTAAACATCTACCCTCTGACAAGGCTCCGGGACCGGATGGATATACTGGGCGTTTTTATAAAGTTTGTTGGCCGATAATCAAGCCGGAAGTGATGGCAGCCCTTGCTGCAGTACAGTGTGGAAATTTCAGGAACCTACAGCTACTCAACACTGCCCTCCTCACTTTGCTGCCCAAGAAAGAGGATGCTGTGATGGCCAAGGACTTTCGACCAATTCATTCATAGTTTTGCCAAATTGGTTACCAAGCTTATAGCTAATCGGTTGGCTGGCAAACTAAGCGATATGGTGGCTGCTAATCAGAGTGCGTTTATTAAAGGACGTTGCATTCATGACAATTTTATTCTAGTGCAACAAACGGCGAAATTTCTTCACCAACAGAAGCAGCCCCGTATCCTCCTAAAGTTGGACATTTCTAAGGCCTTTGACTCCGTCTCGTGGCCTTTTTTGCTGGAGATCCTACAGAAAAAAGGCTTCGGTCCTAGATGCAGAGACTTGATCAGTGGAATTCTGGGTTCTTCTTCCACTCGGATTCTACTTAATGGGGTTCCTGGTGAGATCTTATACCATCGGCGCGGTCTAAGACACCCTTATCTCCCATGCTCTTCATTCTAGTGATGGATGTTCTAAACTGTATGGTGGAAAAGGCTAATGCTGAGGGGTTGCTGCAGCCGCTGGCAACGCGGAATATACATCACCGGGTTTCACTCTATGCGGACGATGTGGTTTTATTTCTTCGCCCGGTGGCCACTGACTTGCTTATGGTGGAAGATCTGTTACAGTTATTTGGTTCAGCTACTGGCCTCAAAACCAATATTCAAAAAAGCAGCGTCTTGCCCATCCAATGCTCTGAATCTGATCTTATGGTGGTTCAAGCTCATCTACCGTGTGAGGTGCAGGAATTTCCTTGCAAATACCTCGGCCTCCCTCTTTCCATCAAAAAGTTGACCCGTGCACAACTCCAACCTATCGTTGATAAAGTTGCTGATCAACTTCCGGGATGGAAAGCTGATTTATTAAATCGAGCAGGAAGAGCTATTCTGGTCCAACATGTTCTCACCGCAATGCTAATTTATGTAGCTACTGCATTGGACCTTCCACCGTGGTGCTTGAAAGCCATCGACAAGATCCGCAGAAACTTTCTGTGGCGGGGTCGAAAAGAAGCTAATGGAGGACATTGCTTGATTGCTTGGCCAAAAGTCAGTAGGCCGAAGGAGCTTGGAGGACTTGGTATTTTGGACCTACAACGGTTTGGTTGGGCACTCCGAGTGAGATGGCTATGGCTGGGCAAGTCTGAGCCAGAAAGGCCGTGGAGCGCCCTCCCAGTTCCAGTGCATAGATGCGCCCAGTCCTTATTCGCCACTGCTGTAATTTCAGATGTGGGAAATGGTGCTTCTACAAAATTTTGGACTGATAGGTGGTTGCATGGCTGCTCCATAGAGACGCTGGCTCCCAGTCTCTTCGCTTGCGTTCCAAAAAGAAGAGCCAAGAAGCGAACTGTGCAAGAGGCCTTGGCCAATGATTTTTGGTTGGAAGACATCCAAGGTCACTATTCGGTTGCTGTACTTGTTGAATATCTGGATGTTTGGGATCTACTACAGGAGGTGGTACTTCAACCCGGTGTGGAGGACACTCACAAATGGCGGTTTGAGGCCTCGGGGCAGTTTTCTACTCAGTCAGCTTACAAGGCTTTCTTCAACGGATCGGTGCACTTTCAGCCTTACCAGCTGATTTGGGGAACTTGGGCGCCGAGGAAATGCAAATTTTTCCTGTGGCTAGTCGCCCACAACCGCTGTTGGACGGCGGACAGACTCGCTCGCAGGGGCCTCTCCCACCCAGATCGCTGCCCCCTCTGTGAGCAGGATGAGGAGACGATCAGCCATCTCCTCTCCGCATGTGTGTTTGCCCGCCAGTTTTGGTTTGATCTGCTAGCCTGCCTCGGGGTACAAGACATCACCCCTCAAGCGGACAGTGTGGATTTCTTCACTTGGTGGCAGCAAGCCAGTGACAGACTACATAGGTCAGTTCAACGAGGCTTCAACACCTTGGTCGTATTAGGAGCTTGGACCATTTGGAAAGTTAGGAATGACGCGGTGTTTAACGGAGTCGCCCCTAGAATTGATAGAGCTCTTCTCCTCGCACGGGAGGAGGCTGATCTTTGGGTGCTTGCGGGTGCTAAGGGGCTAAGCGCCCTGGTCGCGACTGGGCTCCCCACATAGGTGTTGGGTGAGAACCCGGTTCGGTCGCTTGGTTTGTGTTGCTGCGCTTGGCGCATGTATAGTGGGCGTGTGGCGTGTGTGTCTTGGGTGAGTGAGTGAGTTGGAGTGGGTGTGTGTGGTGTGTGGTGTAAGGCTATTTTGGCCAAACTCTTCTCTCTTAATGCAATGATATGCAGCTCTCCTGCATATTCGAGAAAAACAATTATTGGAGAGTCGTTAAGGATTCATACTTCTTTCTAAGGAAACTTTATTGATCCCGGTCAATACATGAAGGTTATACATTTAAATCAAGATCATTCCTCTGAGTAACTAAGATGGACACAACCAGAAAAAGAGAACGAAAACAATAAATATATAACATAAAAACTGATTACACCATTGTAGCCGAACACATAACAACTTCTTCAGCATCATCCACCGCCAAATGAAACACTCAGACATCAAAGAAAGGCTTTCTAAAGCAATGCCTTAAAAAGGAAACGTCACACACACATACCGACTCAAAAAGGAATAAACTATTCTCGGGAAAAAAGAGGACAAAAAATAGGCAATAAGGTCATTTCTTTTTGAAATGCTGCATTTACTATGAGTTAAGAAGTATGTATATATTGTGAGGTTAAACACGCCATGGTGTGTGCGTGTGTCCAGTGTGTGTGTGTTAGAGTCATTAGGCTAGCGGTTCATATGTGTGTGCTCATGAACGCGTGTGTGTGTGTGTCGCGGCGTGGGCGTGAACGTGCGTGCAGGGAGTGGTGGTGTCGCATTGGGAACGCAATGCGTTTTGTGCAAAGGATCACACGCGAGAGGCTCACTCTGCCGTGATTGCGTCAGGTGAAGATAGGGTGGTGTGAGTGGCGTGTGTGGTGCGGAGCTTGTGGAGGAGGCAACCATGAACGTGTCGAGCAATGTCTCGTGTTCATGGCCGAGCGCGTTTCGCGGGTCATGGCGCAACGGCCGGTGCTGCAGTCATTCTCCATGGTCGATAAGAAGCCCCTATATTCTCCCCAGTCCTATTTTGCCCGTAGTAGTGCCAAGATACAAGAGCAATTGGCTCACGGCGTCCATCGCCAGAAAAACTACTGTTCACCTTCTTCCTTGGTTCGCCAGCGTGAGCGAAAGAGAGAGAGTGATCTTCAGTTCTCGGGCCAAATTCCAATGAAGATCGCAGACCCACTAAAGGAGTAGAATGGAGATGGGTCAAGCTCGGGTGCTGCCATAGAGCGTATCATGCCCATCTCCGGCGCGGTGGAGCTGCCGCTGCTGACCAAGGGCAACTACCTCGAGTGGTCCTTGGTCATGTAGGTGTTGCCGGAGGCGCTGGAGCTATGGGACGTGGTGGAGGCGGCGAGCAAGGACTGGGTCAAGGATCGGCGGTGCTGGCCGCGATCCTCCATGGCGTCCCATCAGAGATGAAGGCCGGGCTCACGGTGAAGACGCCGGCGAAGGAGGCCTGGGACTCCGTAAAGAGGATGCAAGGTGGCAACGATCGTGTGAAGTCTTCGAACATGCAGCGGCTCATGAAATAGTTCGAGAACTTGAGCTTCCATGACGGCGAGGCGGTGAGCAATTATGCTGTGCGCATCAACCGCCTGACCGCACGCCTGGGCGATCTTAGTGAGGAGCTGTCAGACTCCCGCAAGGTCAAGAAGGTGATGTGCATTGTGCCAAGGAAGTTGAAGCAGGTGGTTACCATAGAGATCCTGGCGGACCTCAATGCCATGACGATGGACGAGCTCGTCGACCAGCTTCAGATCGTGGAGGAAGCAGACGCCGAGGACCAGACGGTGGCCAATGCAGGGAATGCTGAGCAAGTGATGCTCATCGAGGCTCAATGGGAGGCATGGAGTTCAGTGTGTATGTTAGAGTCACTAGGCTAGCGGTTCACGTGTGTGTGCTCGTGAACGTGTGTGTGTTACGGCCTGGGCGTGCCCGCGCGTGCACGATGCAATAGTGTCGTATCGGGAGCGTGACGCGTTCTGTGCAAAGGATCGTGCGCGAGAGGCGAAAAAAACCACGTGCGTAGGGCCCGCTCGGCCGTGTTTCGTAGGGGTCTCAAAAAATTTTCACAAAAGGAATCTTTCATGCATGGAGTACTAAATGAAGTCTATTTGCAAAACCTTTTCACAGATGAGTGCAACTTTGCGCGTCGAATCTAATGAACATAATTAATCCATGATTTGCTATAGTATTGCTACAGTAACTATCCTCGAATCATGCGGTCAAAGGCCTCATTAGATTCGTCTCAAATTTACTTGGGGTTGTGGAGGTAGTTTTGTAAACTGATTTTATTTAATACCCCTAATTAATGATCAAAGATGCATTTAATACCCCGAAAAAATTTACCAAACCCCAACTAAACACGGCCTCAGTGCTAGCGGCTCACGCCAGCTGAAGCGACGATTATCTCTCTCTTCGCATTTTTTATTCCTTAAAAGCTTGCGTGGCTGCTTAGTTGACACTGTAGTATATGTGGTGCAAATAAATACGAAGAGCAGCTGGAGACACGTGGTCGTTGTGGGGACTGCCGGCCTGCTGACCCGGGCAAGAGGCGATGCGCACTGGAGGCTTGGAGCTGCGGGGAGGCGAGGTACGTCCTGGTGCTCACCAAGTACGGGGAGGTGCAATAAAATTCTAGATTTTGTTGTAGAACAATGTACCGTCTTCGGAGCCTTTGACCAGGGCTTTATGGTCGTCTACAAATTGAATTTCGAATCTATTAAGCTTAATTAATCTATCATTAGAGACTGTTTACTGTAGCACGACATTGTCTAATCATGGTCTAATTAGGCTCAATAGATTCGTCTCGCGAATTTACCCGAGGGTTATGGAATAGGTTTTTGTCATTAATCCACATTTAATACTCCTAATTAGTGTCCACACATTCGATGTAATGGGTGAATAGTGAAAACTTATCAGAAACTTGCCGATCTAAACAAGGCCATAATCCATAAAATGGCTCGGCCGCTGCAGGCGGACCGGGTGCTTAGACTGAAAATATTGGTGTTGTCTAATAGGCAGGTTGATTTATGGTCATGCAATTTTAAGATGATCTAATTAACTAACAATCCTACAATAAGTTGTTTCCTAGCTGCAACATGGAAAGGAAGGTTGCATGCACTTATATATCGCTGATGTACAATATATCCTCTCTTTTGTGCGGATATAAGTACTTAAGTTTTAAATATACGTCCTCTGTCTAGAAATATAGAGTATTCTAGATATTTCAAAATAAATTAGGAAGACTAACAGAAGGCACATGTATATACACCTTTAGTTATAAAGGTCTTGTTTAGATCGGCAAGTTTTCACTATTTACTCGTCACATCGAATATTAGAACACTAATTAGGGGTATTAAACATGGATTAATGATAAAACCCATTACATAACCCTCGGGTAAATTTGTGAGACGAATCTATTGAGCCTAATTAGGCCATGATTAGACAACGTCATTCTATAGTAAATAATCTCTAATGATAGATTAATTAGACTTAATAGATTCAAAATTCAATTTCCAGATAGTTGTGTAATTAGTTTTTTATTAGTATCCGAATACCCCTTCCGACATCCTTTTTACGATTCGGCAAGTTTTCACTTTCTGAACTAAACAAGGCCAAAGTGGCGAATTGTGTTGTTTGGTTATTAGCAGTTGCGGATGACAAGGAGCCCATTTTATCTTAACACTCCAATCAGCGAAACTAATCCTATTAACTCCAAGGAGAATTAAATGATCGATTGCTTAAATGTATCCATAGCACTTTATATTTGATATAAATTTCAATACCTTGCCTTGTATTTCAGAATTGAAGGATTATGGAAAACGTGCATGTAACAATTATTGTCAGATGTGCATGTAGGGCTGCAATCATCGGTTTAATCGAATTGTGTGCAACCTTCCTTTCCATGGTCCAACCCATGTTATTCGGTCCAATTCGATCGAATTTCCTGTAGAAAAGTGCGTTGGGAAGCGTAAAAACAGAGAGGGGGCACGTTGTTCAATGCGTTCCTTTTTTGGTCGAATCGACCGAACTAAACAAGGCCTTAGCAAACAATTATTGGTCAGATGTGCATGTACGTCATTATCAGTTTAGAATATTGCAAATTCAATGCTGAAGCCATTAGAACGCGCCTACCGGACCACGTGTTTGACTGACTACCACCAACTCATTCAGTTGCCAAAGTTGACTCCGTTCTCTAATACGTAATGTTCTAGTCTCCTGTCTGAAGAAATGAGGTTTAAGTCTTCTATTCAACGAATGCATGCCTGTCTCAAAAAAAAAAGAGGTTTTAGTCGTCTATTCAACGAACAGAAGCTTGACGTTTTAGAATTTGAAAATCTAAACGGACATTCCCAGAAAAGAAAAGTCAGCTTATCTAACTTTTGTGTCGCAGTTTAGACCAACGGCTATTTTGTTTTTGTGCACCCGCGTTGGACGAGGAGCAATGACTCGAGAGCAAACAAAATTCTATGTCCAATTTGCTTGTATTATCACGACGAATATAGATTACAATATGGTGGACAGCGAAAGATTGGAATACCTTCTACGTACATGATCCTCCTCTATTTATGTCTGAGATAACATGCTTTACAAAACAAAACAAATCTAAACCTTTCAGCTTTCTTTCTCCTGTCTTCGGGCTTTACTTTCTTGAATTGGCCATCGTGTAGTACTTGTAATCTCTGGCCTGGAGTTGGTACGTAGCCAGAAATACTTGTAGTAGGGTACCCTTGTATTATGGCCCACAAGCTTATCTTATCTAGAAAAAGTTGTTGCATTTCATTTTGGGTCATTTAATTCTTTGGACATTCATAAGATATTTGGAATAGTCCTATTAGATGCCTTTGCCGAGAATTTGAAAAGACTAGAAAACTTTGATGAATAACCTATATCTGCATGATCTCAAAAAGAAGTTAAGTGCTAATAAACTTCAATACTTAGAAGTCAAAATGTTGTGTGCGACTAAAGGCACGTACAAAGATGAGATAGATGTTGTCTCTGTTCCACCATATCAGCTAAATCATCCTATATGGCCGTCGTTAAGTGAAGAAAGGGAGATGCGGTCGTCTCATGACTCACGTGCAACGACAGCATCATGTTGGACACACGTGCAACGACCTAAGAGAAGGGAGGTGGGCGGGGGTTAAAACAATGTCAAACTTCAAATGATGTTTTCTCTTAAACCATGCATGCTGAAATCCATTTGCACTAGAGTACTAGATGGACTAATGCAACAAAATGAGACTCAATATGTTATTTTAACTCTTCCATTTTATTATTTCAATATATTAGTTATCCAGATCCACATTTTGATCAGTCCTTTCAACATTTATAATACTATTTCAATATCTTCTAAAACATATTAAATTAGTTTTTCCAAAGTGTTGAATTAATTTTTCAAAATGTCGATTCACTTTGACAATAATATTGAATATGCTATTGGAAGCATCATATATAGTAGAAAAATAAAAGGTTAAATATTAAGAAAAAACAAAGCTCCGGCGATGGGGGCGGGTGGGCAGCAAGCAATAGTTCAGTGGCCTTACTTTCTGCTTCCTCGTGCATGCTACTGTGTCCAGGTGGGCTGTTGCTTTTTTTTTGAGACCAGGGTGGGCTGTTGCTGGCCTCTATAGCCGACATTTTCGCACGGGAGGTGAATAGGATCCCCCAGGGCCCAGGCCCAAGCTGACTCTGTTTCTTAACTCCCTCTCTCTTCTAAACTCTGAACAGAGCTCCCTGGGCCCTGGCTGCCCGCTGCTGCTGTTGCAAATTACGCTATGATGGGCTGTGAGCATCCGACAATTCCCTAGGTCCCTCGGATTGAAAGTGATTCTATGATTCAAATTCTAGAAATTAGATTCAATGGAAAATTAGCCTTGCCGCGCCATGTGGAGTTCGGCCAATAGATGTATTGAGGACATGGCCTCCTGAACAGTCTGTTTATGTATCAACACATTGTTTGAAGTATACATGTAACTTTTTTTTCGAAAGGAAGTATACGTGTAACTCATCTTATTCCCTTTAAAAAAAACCTCCTTTCGAGATACTGCCTTTCTAAGCACCCAGTAAAACTACTGTTTACACTTTTGGACTCAAGGTAAGTTTTATGTTGTTAGTCTTACCGTTGTTTACTAGATCATTGGTCATAGATGATTGATAACAAACAGTAGGAGTTACAACCATGCAAACATTGGTTGAGCTGAAGCTTCATGTTTTCTCAGAGGATCACACGACTCGTCTCATCTCTGTTAGCAGAATGTTCGGTGAGAGTTGAGGAAAAATCAGGATAGCGGCAACATGGTGCCTCTCCTAGTGAGAGTTGAGGAAAAATGATGGATAGCAGCAACATGGCACATTGGCACCTCTCCTGCATCTGCATTGCAATCAAGATACAAAATAGCTGGAGACCTTTAGCAGTTAGCTTTTTGAGAAGCTAAGAAAAGACTAGCGTGGTTAACTTGGTGGTTTCTATCTTCCACGGTATTAGCAAGTCACGGATGCCGCTAAAGTAGCTGTACGCAGGGAGTCATAGCAGCCACAACCCATGATCAGTCATAGCCAACTCTCAGTGCAGTAGAAGGTTGCAACCCACAAGCCATATGTCCAGTGAAGCTAAATCATGTGTGATGTAGCAGATTTAGTGGGTTAACATTGCACCTGTGGACGACTGGAGGTAAGTCTTACCTCTGGGCTCGTGCGCGCCTTTCTGTGAACCATCATCGACGAGAGTCGTGGGCTATCTGGAATCACGTTAGGAAGGTAGCAGAACAGACGGTAGAGATCAGGCTGCTGCTAAATCCAAAGGGCCTACAATGCTTGATGACGTGGTCAAATACGAAGCCAGAGTGAATGGGGCAGGTTTCTCTGGTTAGAGATGGGCTGTGAGCATCCCGACAAATTCCCTAAGGTCCCGTTTGGGACCCTAGAATTGAAAGTGATTCTAGGATTCAAATTCTAGAAATTAAATTCAATGGAAAATTAATTATCAAGAATCTAATTCAATTCAATTATCTTGTTTGGTGATACCTGGAATCCTTTTCCAAGAAACAAATTCAATATATTGTTTGGCTAATTGAAAATACAGAATCTCTGTGTAGACAGATCTCTCTGCAACACAACACACACTCCCTCTCTACACACACGCACGCAAACTCGATATATCTGTGGTATGCACGGCATCTCTCTCTCTCTCTCTCTCTCTTCACACACACAAACTCAATCTCCCTCTGCACAGCGAACATGATTAACATAGTAGTGAAAGCAAATTTTGCAAGAGAAAATTACTCATCATCAAGTCATACAGTTTCATCTACAGCAGGATTAAGATTGAGTCATAAAAGAACAAGACACATGAATAACACTACTTGCTAGGGATGTGCTCTTTGTTCTTTCAATCTTTGATTTTGTTGGAGAGGAGAAAGCATGGATCACACCATCAGGCAAAGCCAAGCACATCACTGAACAACTCTGAGTGAGAGATTAACTTCCAATCAGCTAATCATACTTTTCCACCAAAAGAAGCCAAGGCAGGGAGCCACAAAAAAAAGAGATGTTTAGCCATGGCAAATTGCAAACAGCCAAGCATCAGTCACATGAATACAGCCCACTGTGGTTGCTTCCAATACAACAAGAGCCAACTTAATCTGCCGTAGAACATATCAGTGCATCATTTAACAGATCAAGAAACCAAGAATCAGCAAAGCATGGGGCTTTCCACTCTTGTTCCTTTCAAAAAAAAACAGCAAAGCATTTGAGGGGAAAACCGAAAACCTACATCGCGGATAGCAGGAAACCAGAGATGAACATCAAGATGCTCCTGATCCAGCTCTTCTTCTCATTAAATGGCAGCTTCACTGAGACATACCTCCTCCCGACAACGTCAGCGAAGCCTGGCAAGTTAAGGTCAAATCTCAGGTTCCATGACCTTTGTCTACAGCAAACAGCACTACCGGAAACTCGAAATACGCCGTGTGCCCGGATCTTTGCCGTGTGCATTATTTCGGGCACACGGCAAAGATACAGTTTGCCGTGTGCCAAACCTAAAACGCACGGCGAAACTACAACACACGGCAAAGGCATAGTTTGCCGTGTGCCGCGAGGAAGACACACGGCAAACACAATCTTTGCCGTGTGCCGGAAACCAGACACACGGCAAAGATCCTCCACGTCAACGGCGCTGTCTCCGTCTTGACGGCCGTTAGGCTTTGCCGTGTGCCCGTACTTGGCACACGGCAAAGGAGTGCTTTTGCCGTGTGCTTTTTCTTAGCACACGGCAAAGTAAGGCTTTTGCCGTGTGCCAGCCCCAAGCACACGGCAAATTGCAATTCAAATTTTGTTCAAACTCACCCAAACTTTTTCACTCGTCGTCATACATTACTTGGTACATCATGTTAAATTTTGGTACATTTCTCGGAATATTTTCTATATTTAACTATTTTTTGTCGTTTAAAGGAATTTTTTTGTATAAGTCAATTTTGAACTGCAAGTGCATGAAATAATAGAACAAAGTTAGTAGAAAAATAATATTCAAGTTACTGTAACTTTGCCGTGTGCCTTTTCCCTGGCACACGGCAAACCATGAAACTTTGCCGTGTGCCTTCTCTGGGGCACATGGCGAACTCTGTGGGCCCACGGCCGCCGTCGCCGTCTCCTGTCGCCGTCCCCCGCCGTCTCGCCGTCTTTTTTGCCGTGTGCCCTGTCTGACACACGGCAAACGTATTGCCGTGTGCCCGACAAAGGGCCCACGGCGAAGCTGGCTTCGCCGTCGTGGCTGGCCGCCGTCGGGGCTTCGCCGTGTGTTTTTAGGCCTTCGCCGTGTGCCTGAGACACACGGCGAACTGGCCATTTCCCGTAGTGCAGTTAAGACTGGGGTGTTGGCAATAACTCAATCTATTAAGTTTAAAATGCAAATTTCAAAAGGAAATACACAGATTAATACTATAGGCTGTGTGCACCACTAAACAAAACACCAACAAGAATTAGTCAATAATCAAAGCTTTTAAGAACCAAAGGCAGCTGCAGCCAACTTTAGCCTATCTGACTTGTGCTTAGACAGAAGTACCCCTTCCTGCCATAGGGAAACATTTTCTACTAATTATAGAGAAGGCATTGCAAAATACCTAATTTCTGCTAATTAGTGTATGTTTCTATTTGCCTTTGCTAATTCAGTAACAATCAGAGAACATTTTATTATGATGAGACACAAGTGATCAAATTGACTACACAAGTTCTTTCATAATGTGTCAGGTTCATCATAAATTAACTCATTTCTTAATCTGATGATGCATCCAAAATAGAGCTAAAATTGGCACATGCGGGAGGCTACAACCAAGGAAGAACCGAAGGTCATTTTCTTAGCTAGCGCATCAGGATGATAAATGAGTTCATTGCTTCGTGGTACTGGCCATCACAAATGTCAAGGGCGTCAAATCCTCGACTGGCCGGACCTCGACTACGGAGTTCGTAGTCTCGATCCGTGGTAATCGGCAGGGTTATGCCCCCACGCCGCTGTTCGTCGTCAACCGGGTTATACCCCCTGGCTGCCGGCTTAGGAGAATAGGGAGAGGAGATTAGATGGCTGATTATTCATTGATTCATCTCATAACGTGCGTACAGATATATATGGCCTATGGCCCAACTAACTTGGAGTAACAATCTCCATAAATCAAGGAACTAATAATAGGAACACATCTATCCTTCCTTAACACATCTATCCTTCCTTCTTAGCCACTGGTGGACCCGGCGCCTGGCATGTGCCCCTGCGCGGCCTTGGCATGCTGCTCGGCGCGTTCCTGGGCTCGGCGCACGTCCCTGGCTCGGCGACGCCTAGTGTACTTGCGCCCGAACATGACATCTCCCTCCCCGCCGAGAATCAGCTCGTCCTCGAGCTGGAACGCTGGGTACTTGGCGCGGAACGTCGCCGTGTCCTCCCATGTAGCCGACGCAGCGGACGCACCCTTCCACTGAATGAGAGCCTGGGGCACACCAGCCACGACGCGATAGCGCACGGCGCGTTCAGGCTCGGGGTCGATGGCTCCATGACGAAGAGGTGGCAGCGGGGGCGTCTCGGCCGGCGGTTCGCCCTGGAACTTCTTCAACAGCCCCACATGGAAGACATCGTGGATGCGGGCGCCGGCTGGCAGGGCGAGCCGAACAGCGACTTCGTTGATGAGCTCGATGACGCGATACGGCCCGCAGAAACGGGGCTTCAGCTTGCCTCCTGTGGCCTGGGGCAGCGAGGCCGCCGCGCGCTGACGTAGACGAAGAAGAGCCCAGTCGCCGACTTGGTAATTGACCTGACGATGGTTGCGGTCGTAGTACAGCTTCTGGGTGGCTTGAGCCTGCTCCAAGCGGCAGCGTATGTCGTCCAAGAACTCCTCACGCTCGGCCATGGTCTTGGCGACGGCCGGCACCCTGGTGTCGCCCGGTTCATAGGAGCGGATCGAGGGCGGGTCACGCCCGTAGACGACGCGGAACGGTGTGTCCCGCAGCGATGACTGGTAGGCGGTGTTGAACAGGTACTCCGCCCAAGGTAGCCACCGGAGCCACTGGCGTGGCCGGTCCCCCGTGAGGCACCTCAAGTACATGATGATGACGCGGTTGGCCGACTCGGACTGCCCGTCCGACTGGGGGTGGAACGCCGTCGTCATGTGTAGCTTGGTACCCATCAGCCGCATGAGCTCCTGCCAAAACAAAGATGTGAAGACGGTGTCCCGGTCTGAGACCATGGACTGCGGCACCCCGTGCAGGCGGACGACTTCGCTGAAGAAGGCTTGAGCGACGGACTCGGCGGAGTACGGATGCGCCAAGGGGATGAAGTGGCAATACTTGCTCAGCCGGTCCACCACCGTGAGGATCACCGACTTCCCGCGGACGCGCGGCAGGGCCTCCACAAAATCTAGCGCGATGTCCGTCCACACACCCTGCGGCACCGGAAGCGGCAGCAAGAGGCCCGCCGGGTGCAGGTGTTCAGACTTATTGCGCTGGCAGATAGCACAAGATCTCACCCAGTCCTGCACAAGGTCCTTCATGTACTTGAGGTACAAGCTGGCCAACACCCAAAAGAAACTAGATAAAACAAACTTAAGTAGCACATCTGAAAATTACTGATCTACTATCTGGACACTAGCATGATCCTTTTGTGAAAAGAAAATGCTTAACCGTGTGTAGGATATGTAAGTTAACAATAATCTCCTTCGGTTAATATTTCACTATAATGGGCAACACATGAACTACATGGATATATGTGGATATATAACAGATTCTGCTACATAATTTTCAGTTTCATAATAAAAATCGTTGGACTACAGAGTAAAAGAACAACAACAGAGAATATATTAACAGACGTGAAACCGCCCCTTGATTGTAAGATCAACGATCTAGGGTGCTAGGCTGCTAGTAGGGGTTACTGAAAAGGTATTCCGTGGCTAATAAGATATATAGCAGAGACGAGAGGGAACCTGGAAGGAGGATGAACACATCAAAACATCTTGTACGCCACCACAATTGGGTCAAATCAAATCGTGTAGAGGTCCTGACCGAGCATGTGTTGGCATGGACGAAAGTGGGTGCAGATCGGAGAGGAATTGCTGTAAAAATGCAGATGGAAGAAGAGGGTACTGACCTGTATTTTGATCTGAGAGTTTCAAGAATGACTCAATTGTTGGGGTTAATGGCACTTCTAGGTTTAATTTAATCTATAAAAGATCACTCAATAAAGAGAAGTTCAAAAAGAACTTAGCCAACAAAGAGAAGTTCAAATTGAATTTTTCTAATAAAGATAAACCCAACTTGGATTTCTAATTAACAGAGAGAAGTTCAATTTGAACTTTGCTAATAAAGAGAGATTCAACTTGAACTCTACCTCAGAATAAATGCAACAAAGCAAGAGCTCAAATTGAGTTTGTACTAGATTAGAGGACTCTAGAATTAACCAGATGTTGTTCTTGATCTAAACATGTATAACCCTTTCACGCTTAAATAAAAGCAACTCGGAAATACATAAATAGAAAACAACAAACGCACCTATCACCCGATGAAAAAGCCGTGATTGAACTATTAACGAAGAAGCTACGGCAGCAAGTGGTCGCGCAAAGCGCTTCCCAAAAACCTTATTCGTCCTTTCCCGATGCAGGATCTCAAGGACAATGGTTTCGGAGACCTACTCTCGCGATCGCCGATGCACGTCAGCGACGGGATGGAACTCCTACCTCTAATGGCTCAGAAGCAAGACGAGGCAAACTCTAATCTCTATCTAGACTAGTGGCGAGAGCATACCCAAAATTTTTAGGGCAACTTCTCAAACTACTAGCCTCTCTTGAGATTGAGTTGAGAGTTAATTCATATAAGAAGATAGGATCCCTTTATATAGGAAGAGAGTCCCCCCATCTCAACCTCAATTAGCAATATGGGATTATTGCTAATTAGGTTTTGTGGGCCTTTGAGATTTTTAGGAATAATTATGTGGGCTCAAATGTTAATAGCCCATATAATTCTAACAATGCCCCCCCAAATCTCAAAGGCTCACAGAGATTTGCCTCATCCAACCACTGTTTGATATACCAGTTTTTCAATAGAGACTGTCAAGTTGAACTTCTATCTAGAACCTTAAGCTATACATATCCACAACTTGGACAATGGACAATACCTTGGATTGCAAGTTTTCTGCGGATAAGTTTCACATACAGTCCAAACTGATACTTGGCCATTAATAGGTTATTCCTCGGGTGGAGCATATAAGTCATATCTCCTTGGTCCTTTCATGAGCTTATTAGAGAATACCCAGGTCGCATAGACTGCGACTAACAGTCGGGCTCATATAGGTGTGTTCATTCAAGGATGCCCTGTAGGTCAGCTCCGTCGCACGTTAAAGCCAACAGAACACATTAAGGCTATAGCCAACCTGCCTTACAGATTTGACGTTTAGCATCTTATCTGGAGTGGGTTAAATATATATACTCTCCTACAGTTGTCCCACAGCTCGTTTCCCCAGATCCTAATTCACGGGATCTCCGATCACATACGGTGGGTGAACACTATGGTTAACTCATGTGGGTCTCATACCCAACTCTCTAGATGTATTTTCTATCACATTCCGTGATAGCCCTTTAGTAAAAGGATCTGCCAGATTCTTAGCTGCATGGACATAGTCCAATGCTATTACTCTAGAGTTTCTCAATTTTCTGACAGACTTAAGACGTCTTTTCACATGTCTTGAGGACTTCAAATTATCCTTAGAACTTCCAATCTTGGCAATCACGGTTTGATTGTCACAATTCACAAGGATAGCTGGTATCAGTTTTTCAATCACAGGTAAGTCCATCAAGAGATCTCGCAGCCATTCTGCCTCAATAGTAGCTGTATCTAATGTTGTAAGTTCTGCTTCCATAGTTGACCGTGTCAGTATGGTCTGTTTGCAGGACCTCCATGAAACAGCACCACCACCAAAAGTGAATACATATCCACTTGTCGCCTTAATCTCATCAGCATCAGATATCCAGTTTGAATCACTATATCCCTCTAGTACGGCTGGGTACCCGGTATAGTGAAGGCCATAATTTATAGTACCTAGTAAGTAGCGCATAACTCGCTCAAGAGCTCGCCAATGATCATCACTCGGATTAGACGTAAACCGACTCAATTTGTTTATAGCAAATGTGATGTCAGGCCTTGTTGCACTAGCTAGGTACATAAGTGATCCAATGATCTGAGAATATCTCAGTTGATCTTTAGCAAATCCTTGATTTTTACGAAGAGTCACGGTGCGATCATATGGTGTTGGAGATGGCTTACTATCCATATAGCCAAAACGGCTCAAGATTTTCTCCATATAATGGGATTGCAATAGAGTAATCCCATCCTCACCTCTGATAAGCTTTATGTTTAAGATTACATCAGCCTTTCCCAGATCTTTCATATCAAAGTTTTGTGATAAAAAAGACTTGACCTCGTTGATAATACCAAGGCTTGACCCAAAGATCAATATGTCATCAACATATAGGCATAATATAACTCCTTCACCCCCACCATAGCGGTGATACATACATTTAGCCATGCTTAAACCAAAGTGCCTATCAGAAATAAGGTTTTTGGATTGTTGGGTTTAATGGCACTTCTAGATTTAATTTAATCTATAAAAGATTACTCAATAAAGAGAAGTTCAAAAAGAACTTAGCCAACAAAGAGAAGTTCAATTTGGACTTCTATTTCACAAAGAGGTTCAAATTGAATTTTGCTAATAAAAATAAACCCAACTTGGATTTCTAATTAACAGAGAGAAGTTCAATTTGAACTTTGCTAATGAAGAGAGATTCAATTTGAACTCTACCTCAGAATAAATGCAACAAAGCAAGAGCTCAAATTGAGTTTGTCCTAGATTAGAGGACTCTAGAATTAACCAGATGTTGTTCTTGATCTAAACATGTATAACCCTTTCACGCTTAAATAAAAGCAACTCAAAAATACATAAATAAAAAACAACAAACGTACCTATCACCCGATGAAGAAGCCGTGATTGAACTATTGACGAAGAAGCTGCGGCAGCAAGTAGTCGCGCAAAGCGCTTCCCAAAAACCTTCTTCGTCCTTTCCAGGTGCAGGATCTCAAGGACGATGGTTTCGGAGACCTACTCTCCGCCCGATCACCGATGCACGTCAGCGACGGGATGGAACTCCTACCTCTAATGGCTCAGAAGCAAGACGAGGCAAATTCTAATCTCTATCTAGACTAGTGGCGAGAGCGTACCCAAAATTTTTAGGGCAACTTCTCAAACTACTAGCCTCTCTTGAGATTGAGTTGAGGGTTAATTCATATAAGAGTCCCTTTATATAGGAAGAGAGTCCCCCGTCTCAACCTCAATTAGCAATATGGGATTATTGCTAATTGGGTTTTGTGGGCCTTTGAGATTTTTAGGAATAATTATGTGGGCTCAAATGTTAATAGTTCACATCAATTCTTGTAGATCCGATCACCACCTCACCGTTCCTCCGGGCACAGCTCCCTGCCTCCCTTTCAATCGCAGTTGGTGAAAGGAGTTTGCTGCCGCTGCCACTAGCCGCGACCACCATGTTCGGATCTCCAAGACGATCCTGCCATCAGGTGGAGCGGGCAGGTAGAGATTCGAGAGGACAGCTGCTGGGACAAGGATTTGGAGTGTGCTATAGTAGGACTCCAGGGGAGAGGCTGGCCGAAGAGGATCACGAAGGAAGCGAGCGAGTCGATCGAGGGTGCTTGGGGCGAGTCGGAATTGTAAGGAACGCACGAGATGAGTAATTCACAGAAAAAAGGACGACAAGGTCATCCAGCTTTATTCATATGTACCAACGAAGACAATACACATGCACAGTGGTACGAAAAAAGAATGAGGAATAGCAACAACAAGGCGTTCGTCGCACGGCTCGATCGATCAAGCCGCCGCTAAATAAAATCTCTAAGATAAAGCTACATGTATAATAGTATCTGTATACAACAAGGGTCACACGCATATGGTTCTACTGCATCAGCGTCGCCACAAGCAGGGACACAAGCGCGGACGCCACCACGGCCACGGCGGAGGCCGGCGCAGAGGCGGCCGCCGCCCCGGCCACCGGCGCGGGCGCGGGCGCGGAGGAAGGCGCCGTGGACTCCTGCGCGGACGCGGAGGCGACGAGGACCGCCGCGGCGAGGAGCAGGACGGAGGCGACGCGGGGAGCCATCGGGACCGATCGACCTTGCGGAGGATCTGCTGGACGGAAGGCTTGGAACTCTTGCTGGCTGGCTCGAAGACGACTCTGCTGTGGTCGATGCTGCGATGGTGGAGGGAGCAGCGTGGCGTGGCGAGGTTTTTATATAGGGCGCGCGCGGCAGAGCGGAGGGCCGCGCCGTGGGTTCGGCGGTCGCGGTCGTGGGTTTTCTCCACTCGCGTCAGACGCGCGTTTTGCTGGCGCCCCGCGCGCGCGCGCACGGCGTGGGAACGCGGGCGAGCTGAGAGGCGGCTGGTTCTCGCCTTGTTGGCGAGTTTTCCGCGTGGGGACGGGGCTGGTTTGACGCGGAACGCGCGGGGCACGGGTCTGGCGCCGGGGCGCCGCCTGGCGGACTGCTGCGGGCGTTGGGCCGATGCCCCCGACCGGGACGGCCGCACGGGGAAGGCCGAGACGCCGTGTCGTGAGCTCTGTGGCTGGTGGAACGTGGAATTCACAGGCGCCTGCAGGCTGAGGCTGGAGCTGGTGGCGGCTCGCCGAACGCGTCGTTATGACCGCACTACTAGTAACTTCATTCACTCACTTGGTGCTCTATCCACCAGAGAGAAAGGATATAAAGAGAGGGTTATTCAAAAAAAAAAAGAGATAAAGAGAGGTCCAGAGACGCATAACTTGGGTAGAAAAAGGGCGCACTTAGGACCGTCACTTGTCGTAAAAGTTAAGGTGCACCAGATATAACATAGTATAATCCGTGCTAGTACGGCGCCCGCTTCATGCTACTTTGTGCTCTACTAATTTATCATGGGTGTTTTGCTGGGCGATTTTCCTTATTGTTTGTGAAAGAACACGCTCTTGATGAGTGATGCAGCAATTCATGCAAAATTGCAAAAAGACAATAATTTTTACGCCCAAGCCAAAGCCACATCGATTTAAAATTTAGGTGGGATGGGCTGTATCGGACTCAGAGCAGATGACTGAAAAAATATAGTATCAAAAACCTGTTTTTCACCCTGCAAAAATTATTGTGAGAAAAAATGCCCTCAACCAACCGTGCCGTTTCCAAAAAGATTTAGTTGCTGCCACATCATCTATTCGTGGTTCCAGGATTTGTTTTTTGTGCATGAACGGTACCTTCATTTTTTTTTTCTCTCGCATGAACAGTGATCATGATCCGGAAATCGCGTTTTTTTTTCACGGGCTGTTTTATTCATGGGATTGGGAGCGTGGAGAGTTTCACCAAAAATAGAATCAGTATTGGGAGGCCCAAAAAAATTGGAAAGTAAATTGGGCACTGTTTGAGCTTATTCTTTCACATCTTTTCCCAAAACTGGTTATTGACAATAAATATTGGACACTTGAAGATGTTCTCACTCCATATAAATATAAGAGATTCTAATATTTTTAGGATAATTTAAACTAGATAGAAAAATACAAATACCGCTCATTAAAAAGCCCCGGGGAATGACTGGTTACTCATGATGTTTAGGCTATCTGTAGCAAAAGGTTTTACTTTGGCATGAAATTTATAATGAGAATAGAGAATTACAACGCGACATCATTGAGAGCATCACTAAAACATGGAAAGACTGACTGGTCAACGAGAAAAAAGATTCACACATAGCGGACCTGCAAATTAATTGGAACTGCCACTTGAAATCATCCTAACACGTTCTGCTAATTCCGTGGTCAAATTACGTGCCCACTTAGTTCGTTGCGGTGCACACGTACCACCTGAGTACGCGTGCGTACGTGCAGGAATCTTCCAGCATGTACAGCGAGGGGTGTACGTAGGTGCTATAGCTACGCTACGTACAAAAGAAAGTTGTTTCGATACGAAGACTTCCAAAATCCCCCGGTCTGGTCGAACAAAGACGACTTCCAATGCACGGAGCGCGCATGTCACGTACGTGTAGGATTGTGAGTGCCTGTATGTCTATTCTTGATCAGGACAATCGACCATTGCGGAATCACGTATCGTATATTCGTACGTTGTTTCCACGAACAATCATTTGTATATTTCAGCGGCAAGACAAATTTTCTCGGTGGAATTCCATTTCATTCCCCGGCGTCGTGGCAACTGCATGCCAGCAGCAAGTTGGGGCCGGAGTATAGCTGACGCGAGGCCGCACGTACATGACTTTCAGAGACGAGTTCGTACGTGTCGCCGCCAGTTGAGCTTTCGACGACGACTTCTAGCAGTCTCGGCACCTGGTTTTTTTCCAACTAACGGAAACGGATCGTCCGACGAAAGAGACGCCGCTCGTTTACGGGAACGGGCCGGAGAATAGACAGGGATAGGTTTTAGCAGGAGGCAGATGTGCGTGCATGGACCGGATTTGGGCCCGTGGAGGTGGTTTCGGCTCTAGTTTTGGCCCGTGGAGATCCGGCCACTGCTAGCAGAGCTAAACGCTACACCGTTTAGCGGAAGTCACGATATCGTAGCGGCATCACGATGAAACCGCCTTGCATCGGTATGACACTAGTTTTCTGAAACATAACAGTGCTGCTAGTATCCTGATTGTCTCCTGCCTACCGTACGTTCGGAGAATATTTTTTTATAGCTGCCTGCTATCTGCTGGATCCATCGTCACTCTTAGCTGTCAGGATGATTAGTAGCGTATGGCACTAGCTAATCGGTCGGTTAAGTGTTTAACAATCGCAACCGGATGTACGGAATTCGCTTCCTGGGCATCACCTGCCCATGAATGAATGGAGCCCAAGAATGTAGAGCTTCAGCCTGCAAATATCTTGGTCAGGAGAGTCAGGACTGACTGGTTTGTACATAGCAATATGTTGGAGTGCAGCGCTAGCCGCTAGCTTTTGCAGAGATTGCTATATGCTCCTATGTGATAGCAAAAAAATTTAGCCAACATTCCACCCAAATTTTCCAGTTCGACTTGATTGATCATCGTTCATTTCTGTGTTGATTTGTTTTCAAACTTAATATTTATTATTTCAACCGGTTTTTTTTCATTTCCCTTTCCAAACGGAACCTTGAGTGACGACGGCAATATAGTTGAGACATCCAATTCTCCAAATTGTAAAGTCAGAGCTGCAATATTCAAGAATTTGACCTTACAAAAAAAGAGACAAATGAATATATATGCCAAAAATGGCCATCATCACTATCATCAATTAAGTATGGTCATTGAACTGGTATGCGTTTGTGGCTTTGCAGGCCAGCGAGACAAATGACATTGACAAGTTGTCACTGTCCTTTTCTTTGCCAGCTTGAAACATGAGTCTTCCATATGTACAAATCAAATTAATCACAATAGTTCTTCAAAAAAATCAGAAAAACTCGAATGTAGTAACCGGTCCAGCAAATTTGAAGTCTGCTGAGTGCTTATTAAATAACGACATAATTCAAGTTTATTTTTTCTTACTGTGGTTTTTTTTTCTATCATCTACTATTTGAATGGTTTGATAGATAATGTAGGTCAAAAAAAGAGCTTTATTTACAGTTTTTCATCTGACTTCTTTTTTTTTCTTTTGCAGAAATTGATTTTAGAGTAGTGGTTGATACCGCGCGGAATTAATAGCTGGATCTGAAACCTTCAAATACAGCGAGAGATCAACTGCCATGGCCCCAGCTAGCTCCCAGTTAGCTAGTTTGCTAATAATAAATACTCGCTAATTCCACACGCCAAGAAGATACATTCAAACGCAGCCAAGGGGCAGTTCGTCCTCAACAAACTTCGTTCCGCCCACTCATCATCGTCGTCTCCCGCACATGCCCGCACGTCGCGCGACCCAGGCTCTCCTTCCTCCACATGGCGGACACCACCGTAACCTCTCGTCTCCTCCAACCAAGCTTAGGCCCCCTAATCCAAGCTATAAGTACCCACCCTGCCCCCTACCCTCCTTCCCCAGGCAAGCAAGGGCGCAGCACAAATCATAGCAAGCGCGATCGTCGCTGATCAAGCTTGCTAGTAAGCTCTTCCTCATCTCCGACCATCAATCCTCAGCAAGTCGTGATGGAGATGAAGAAGGTCGCCTGCGCCCTCCTTGTGGCCGCCTCGGCCACCGTGGCCCTTGCCGCCGACGGTCCGGCGCCTGCCCCCGCCAGCGCCTCCTCGGCCGCATTCCCGGCCGTCGGCGCGGTGCTCGGCGCCTCCGTGCTCTCCTTCTTCGCCTACTACCTCCAGTAAATTGTTGAAGGAGGAGGGCGAGAGACAAGGAGAGCCTGCTGGTGGCTGCTACGTTGCTTGCATTCGGTTGAATTATATTTATGTTATATAATTTGTTAATTTTGGGTTCATACTGGATTAGTTGACAATGTTGATTGATCCATTCATTTGATTTGCCTTGCCTTTTCTCATTCTCTATGTTAATTTCCATCTGTAAAGAGGGGAGAATCGGAGGCGCTATTTGTTTGGACATAAAAGTTGGAAATTAATCATTACCCAATTGTGTTTGAACTGTGATGTTATCGTTTCTGTTTTTTAGCATTTTATTTTGTTATACAATTAGTTATCATGGGTTTGAGTGATCAAGTCGGGCGACTTGCTTCGGTTTCAAAATCGAGGACCTACTAATGCCAGGTAAATAGTTTAAATTGGGAGGTTTTCTAGCATATGTAGTGGAAGTTGGAACACCTAAGATGCTGGCTCTGCGACAAATTGAGCCATTGGTCACTGATCCTCTGAATGCATTGGTCATAACTCCATTGTTTACCTGATAATTGGCATCCAAGAACAAAGGACCAGCTGTTGCCTTGAGTATAATGTCATGTGGAGGAGCCAATCAGTGATAATTCTAAATTAAAACTATATATATAATTTGTACTACGATCAGCTTCCCAGAGAAAATGCCATTCATAACACTAGAGAGACGGGAATGCAAGTTTCAGGCAAAAGCGAATGACATATATTAATGTTGTGAGAGTAATTGATATATGAACAAAAGAACCAGCTGTAAACTGAGAATATATATATATGGTTGTCCTAATCAAAAATTTATCTGTTTCTGGACAGTGGCTGCGATTATTGAAAAATCATCTCGTCCAAAATTATGGCCAGAATTCGGACCACTTGCTGGTAATTAAATGCTAACGATTAACAACATCAAAGAAAAGTAAGATACTTTTTCGTCGGTCATGGTTGTTCCACTTAAAAAATTATCTGTTTCTGTCCAGTGTTTATCTGCCGTTACTGCAAAATAATCTGATCCAGCACCATCATCCTCTCACAACACAATCATTCTCTATATTTCAAATCTGAGGCCTTATTTGTGGCTTTATTGCTAAGAAACAACTGTAAAGCGTACAATGAAAAAGAAAGAAGGAACATCAATGGTCACTACACATTATTTATACATTCAGAGTTTTTCATCAACATCTTCCGGACGTTCAGAGTATGTGCTGTCGGAATCCATGTTCAATCTAGCTATTATCCTGATAAATTCATGATCGGCACAAAGAAGAAACAACTGTTGCAAGAATGTCTCCAAAACAAAAAAAAATCTAGTAGTACAGAATTGCGCAAAAAAGGCACAAAATTAACAACACGACCATTTACTACTCGAGGGAATCAAAGTCACTACAGATTGGAGGGTGGGGAGAAAAAGAGAAAGAGAGAGAGAGAGAGAGAGAGAGAGAGAGAGAGAGAGAGAGAGAGAGTTCAAACTCTTAAAAAGGAAGTTTAGACAAGCTCAGAAGGGATAGTCAACAGAAGAGACGAGCCTATCATCATGGATCAGCAGCCCTGCCTGCCATGCAGTAAGCCAGAACCTTGGCCTTGCAAGGCCAAGACCCTGACAATAACTAACATAAGGATTTCCCCATCCTGCGTGAAGAGGAGGAAGAAAGCACCCAATGTTACATGGCAGGAAAAGATTATAGGCTCAACCAAAAGCTCATTTGGGATATCGCCATACAAGAGTTCAGAGATCCCATAGGACCACCATGCTCATCCTTGCAGTTGGTACTTGGTAGTCGATCAGGGTACCCTGATGAGTATGAGAAAAGGGAAGAGTTCTGAAGCTTCATGGCTAGAGAAGATGGAAGGTGACTACAGAGTACTTACTGACTTGTGTGCATGCTCATTGCACTGCCAGTGGCTATTTATAGAGAAAAGGAGGCATTAGTACTAATTGTAATGCTATCTATTTTCTTAGAGTAAACCTGGTTAGTTTGCTTGACACTTGAGTATTAATATACTAGTGT
>CM014273.1:43207454-43265531 GCA_004135705.1 Alloteropsis semialata
CCCCGGCGTCGTGGCAACTGCATGCCAGCAGCAAGTTGGGGCCGGAGTATAGCTGACGCGAGGCCGCACGTACATGACTTTCAGAGACGAGTTCGTACGTGTCGCCGCCAGTTGAGCTTTCGACGACGACTTCTAGCAGTCTCGGCACCTGGTTTTTTTCCAACTAACGGAAACGGATCGTCCGACGAAAGAGACGCCGCTCGTTTACGGGAACGGGCCGGAGAATAGACAGGGATAGGTTTTAGCAGGAGGCAGATGTGCGTGCATGGACCGGATTTGGGCCCGTGGAGGTGGTTTCGGCTCTAGTTTTGGCCCGTGGAGATCCGGCCACTGCTAGATGCAACGCTACACCGTTTAGCGGAAGTCACGATATCGTAGCGGCATCACGATGAAACCGCCTTGCATCGGTATAACACTAGTTTTCTGAAACATAACAGTGCTGCTAGTATCCTGATTGTCTCCTGCCTACCGTACGTTCGGAGAATATTTTTTTATAGCTGCCTGCTATCTGCTGGATCCATCGTCACTCTTAGCTGTCAGGATGATTAGTAGCGTATGGCACTAGCTAATCGGTCGGTTAAGTGTTTAACAATCGCAACCGGATGTACGGAATTCGCTTCCTGGGCATCACCTGCCCATGAATGAATGGAGCCCAAGAATGTAGAGCTTCAGCCTGCAAATATCTTGGTCAGGAGAGTCAGGACTGACTGGTTTGTACATAGCAATATGTTGGAGTGCAGCGCTAGCCGCTAGCTTTTGCAGAGATTGCTATATGCTCCTATGTGATAGCAAAAAAATTTAGCCAACATTCCACCCAAATTTTCCAGTTCGACTTGATTGATCATCGTTCATTTCTGTGTTGATTTGTTTTCAAACTTAATATTTATTATTTCAACCGGTTTTTTTTCATTTCCCTTTCCAAACGGAACCTTGAGTGACGACGGCAATATAGTTGAGACATCCAATTCTCCAAATTGTAAAGTCAGAGCTGCAATATTCAAGAATTTGACCTTACAAAAAAAGAGACAAATGAATACATATGCCAAATGGCCATCATCACTATCATCAATTAAGTATGGTCATTGAACTGGTATGCGTTTGTGGCTTTGCAGGCCAGCGAGACAAATGACATTGACAAGTTGTCACTGTCCTTTTCTTTGCCAGCTTGAAACATGAGTCTTCCATATGTACAAATCAAATTAATCACAATAGTTCTTCAAAAAAATCAGAAAAACTCGAATGTAGTAACCGGTCCAGCAAATTTGAAGTCTGTTGAGTGCTTATTAAATAACGACATAATTCAAGTTTATTTTTTCTTACTGTGGTTTTTTTTCTATCATCTACTATTTGAATGGTTTGATAGATAATGTAGGTCAAAAAAAGAGCTTTATTTACAGTTTTTCATCTGACTTCTTTTTTTTTCTTTTGCAGAAATTGATTTTAGAGTAGTGGTTGATACCGCGCGGAATTAATAGCTGGATCTGAAACCTTCAAATACAGCGAGAGATCAACTGCCATGGCCCCAGCTAGCTCCCAGTTAGCTAGTTTGCTAATAATAAATACTCGCTAATTCCACACGCCAAGAAGATACATTCAAACGCAGCCAAGGGGCAGTTCGTCCTCAACAAACTTCGTTCCGCCCACTCATCATCGTCGTCTCCCGCACATGCCCGCACGTCGCGCGACCCAGGCTCTCCTTCCTCCACATGGCGGACACCACCGTAACCTCTCGTCTCCTCCAACCAAGCTTAGGCCCCCTAATCCAAGCTATAAGTACCCACCCTGCCCCCTACCCTCCTTCCCCAGGCAAGCAAGGGCGCAGCACAAATCATAGCAAGCGCGATCGTCGCTGATCAAGCTTGCTAGTAAGCTCTTCCTCATCTCCGACCATCAATCCTCAGCAAGTCGTGATGGAGATGAAGAAGGTCGCCTGCGCCCTCCTTGTGGCCGCCTCGGCCACCGTGGCCCTTGCCGCCGACGGTCCGGCGCCTGCCCCCGCCAGCGCCTCCTCGGCCGCATTCCCGGCCGTCGGCGCGGTGCTCGGCGCCTCCGTGCTCTCCTTCTTCGCCTACTACCTCCAGTAAATTGTTGAAGGAGGAGGGCGAGAGACAAGGAGAGCCTGCTGGTGGCTGCTACGTTGCTTGCATTCGGTTGAATTATATTTATGTTATATAATTTGTTAATTTTGGGTTCATACTGGATTAGTTGACAATGTTGATTGATCCATTCATTTGATTTGCCTTGCCTTTTCTCATTCTCTATGTTAATTTCCATCTGTAAAGAGGGGAGAATCGGAGGCGCTATTTGTTTGGACATAAAAGTTGGAAATTAATCATTACCCAATTGTGTTTGAACTGTGATGTTATCGTTTCTGTTTTTTAGCATTTTATTTTGTTATACAATTAGTTATCATGGGTTTGAGTGATCAAGTCGGGCGACTTGCTTCGGTTTCAAAATCGAGGACCTACTAATGCCAGGTAAATAGTTTAAATTGGGAGGTTTTCTAGCATATGTAGTGGAAGTTGGAACACCTAAGATGCTGGCTCTGCGACAAATTGAGCCATTGGTCACTGATCCTCTGAATGCATTGGTCATAACTCCATTGTTTACCTGATAATTGGCATCCAAGAACAAAGGACCAGCTGTTGCCTTGAGTATAATGTCATGTGGAGGAGCCAATCAGTGATAATTCTAAATTAAAACTATATATATAATTTGTACTACGATCAGCTTCCCAGAGAAAATGCCATTCATAACACTAGAGAGACGGGAATGCAAGTTTCAGGCAAAAGCGAATGACATATATTAATGTTGTGAGAGTAATTGATATATGAACAAAAGAACCAGCTGTAAACTGAGAATATATATATATGGTTGTCCTAATCAAAAATTTATCTGTTTCTGGACAGTGGCTGCGATTATTGAAAAATCATCTCGTCCAAAATTATGGCCAGAATTCGGACCACTTGCTGGTAATTAAATGCTAACGATTAACAACATCAAAGAAAAGTAAGATACTTTTTCGTCGGTCATGGTTGTTCCACTTAAAAAATTATCTGTTTCTGTCCAGTGTTTATCTGCCGTTACTGCAAAATAATCTGATCCAGCACCATCATCCTCTCACAACACAATCATTCTCTATATTTCAAATCTGAGGCCTTATTTGTGGCTTTATTGCTAAGAAACAACTGTAAAGCGTACAATGAAAAAGAAAGAAGGAACATCAATGGTCACTACACATTATTTATACATTCAGAGTTTTTCATCAACATCTTCCGGACGTTCAGAGTATGTGCTGTCGGAATCCATGTTCAATCTAGCTATTATCCTGATAAATTCATGATCGGCACAAAGAAGAAACAACTGTTGCAAGAATGTCTCCAAAACAAAAAAAAATCTAGTAGTACAGAATTGCGCAAAAAAGGCACAAAATTAACAACACGACCATTTACTACTCGAGGGAATCAAAGTCACTACAGATTGGAGGGTGGGGAGAAAGAGAGAGAGAGAGAGAGAGAGAGAGAGAGAGAGAGAGAGAGAGAGAGTTCAAACTCTTAAAAAGGAAGTTTAGACAAGCTCAGAAGGGATAGTCAACAGAAGAGACGAGCCTATCATCATGGATCAGCAGCCCTGCCTGCCATGCAGTAAGCCAGAACCTTGGCCTTGCAAGGCCAAGACCCTGACAATAACTAACATAAGGATTTCCCCATCCTGCGTGAAGAGGAGGAAGAAAGCACCCAATGTTACATGGCAGGAAAAGATTATAGGCTCAACCAAAAGCTCATTTGGGATATCGCCATACAAGAGTTCAGAGATCCCATAGGACCACCATGCTCATCCTTGCAGTTGGTAGTCGATCAGGGTACCCTGATGAGTATGAGAAAAGGGAAGAGTTCTGAAGCTTCATGGCTAGAGAAGATGGAAGGTGACTACAGAGTACTTACTGACTTGTGTGCATGCTCATTGCACTGCCAGTGGCTATTTATAGAGAAAAGGAGGCATTAGTACTAATTGTAATGCTATCTATTTTCTTAGAGTAAACCTGGTTAGTTTGCTTGACACTTGAGTATTAATATACTAGTGTATGTCTGTCAGTCAATGATCATACTGTTGAAGTGAATCATTACCATCCAAAAGAGTGGTGACAGAAGTTCATTGGTGGTCTAATAATACATCCAAGACTACAGATAGGTGGAATCTCGTTGCAGTTGCTGTTGATCATAGGCAGTGTCGGAGCTATGGAACCTACCGCAAGTCCGCAAAACCTCAAAAGGAATATATGACCATGCCAAATGCAAATGCTTCATCCAAAACACATCACTTTGCTGTCAATAGAGACAAGGTAGCTCGGCTGCAAAGCCTGCAAGACAGATATGCACGAAGAGACCAGACCTGAAACAGTAGTGTGTAGGACACAAGCTCTGATCAATTCACCATTTTCTTTCCCATGAAATGCCTTTAGCTTTTCAGGTACCTAGGTAGGGGCAAACCACTGTTGTGGCGGCCGATAACTTATAGCTTTTTTTTCCTTCAGTTTGGAAAAATGTTGTGCTAGGCCTGCCTGACTGATTTACCAAAGTTACAGCCTATTCTGTTGGATACTCAAAATTCCAAATCTATCAACAGCAATGAATTTTACCTTGAGCAAGACCATAGTGCTGAAAATGATCAGTTTTGGGAATCTCAGCTTTCTATGGCACAAAGTTTGCCTTCGACTAAATGCATATGAAATGGGGTTTTCAAATTAGTTATATTATTGAACATAAATTATACTTTAAAGGTACGGATTGGACCCCATGTTTTGAAAAAAATCAAGTCTCTGGAAGGTACACAATAATTTTTTTGAGGAAAATGTACACATGAGCTTTTTATTTCGTGGGAATGTCCACGTGAACTTCGTTACGTGGCAGGAAAACGTGGGGGACATCTCCCAACGAAGAAGCCCACCTAGCCACGGAATTTCTTAACGGATGGACCCCAAACGCATGTAACCACACAAGCCCAGCAGCCCGGCCCAATACGAAGACTCGGCACTCATATAACGAGACGCGATCCAACACGAGCTCACGGAGTCGCGGTGCTAGCCCTAGGGTTTTTCACGCCGCCGCCGCCGCCAGCCGTCGGAGGAAGCGAGGGAGGGCCGAGATGGCGGAGAAGAAGCAGCGCCCCAGCGGAGCCAGGAAGGACGAGGTGGTCACCCGCGAGTACACCATCAACCTCCACAAGCGCCTCCACGGATGGTATGGTTGCCAGCGCCTCCGCCCCGCGCCCTCGCCTCTTCCCTCCGCCTGATCTCGCGATGCTTGCTGTGAACGGATCTTGCTTGGGTGCTGCTCGTGGTAGTAGGTTTTTGGATGGGAACGGGTCGCTCGGGGGTGCGAGCTCCCGGATCCTGTAGTCATGTTTAGGATGTGTGGCCTCGCATTTCCTTGTGATTGATCTGTACATCTTGGGCTAGCACTCTGCAATTGAGTAGTTCCCTGATTGTTTTGTTTAATGACTGCCTCCGGGTATAGTCCAGTGCATGTCTTTCAATCCTGTGGCTATGCGCTCTACATACCCGGTATAACGGAATCTGCTCATCGTTACGCGTGTTGCGTCTTGAAATGCTACCATGTGTTACATTTGTGCAGGAAATTTCTCTAACTCACGCCCTCAGCAGGCGCTTCCGTTCTTTTTTTTTCTTTTGTTGTCACATTGTTTCCTGGTAGAGTCAGGAATCCAAATCCAAGTTGCATTTTGTTGTAGAAGTATGATGCTTCCATTTGTGCCTCATGCAAGAAGATGCGTTCCTGCGTGATATATTTGTCCTATTACTTATTGCATCTTGCTGTATGCCAGATGGTTAGCAAGACAAATGGCAACAATTTGTGCTCAGTACCTGCAATGCTTCCATTTAGGTGCTTAATCAATGTGGTTTTCTCAAGGTGTTGTCTGCTCTGTTTTGTTCTGGTTCTGGATCGACAATGAGAGAAGGCTAGTTGAATTAAGATTGGTTTACAGATCAGACTCTGCTTCAGTATTACCCACCTAGATGGGTCTTAACATGGTGCCTGAGAAATTAATTAAAAAGTAAAAAATTACATTACTGCCTTCTCTCCTGAAGAAACTGATTGTTTCTCCCTCAAGAATGAATCTTCTTTCATTTTTGTGGTAGCAGATTCATGGATGGTAATGGATCACTTACTAGGTGGGTTGATGTGAATCATGCCTGTTTAATTGCACATTTTCAGTTTGTCCATCTTTATATCTTTGGTTAGTATATGATGGAATTGGAGTAGCACTTTGATTATGTTGCAGCTCCTTGTTGTGATATGTGGTATCTGGGTATAGTCAGGTGCCTGTCTTTTTTATCCTGTGGCTGTGCACAGTTACATGCCCGGCAGAGTGAAATCTGCTCATCGTTACACGTGTCGCTCCTTCAAATGCTACCATGTGTTCCATTTGGGCAGGAAATGCCTCTAATTTGATTCCCTCGTTTGGTTTTCCATTTTATATGTCACATTGTCTTGGGATGCCTTGTGAATAATGTTTCAAAGCTGTGTTATGTGATGCTGCTGCTGTTTGTGCCCCCATGTTTTTGGAGGATTTGTTTATTTCGTTTTACTTGATGTCATTATGGCTGTTGCACATTCCTTTAGCAGTGCACAAATTGCAGAAGTTTTTGCCTACTCCCATTGGTTACATTAGTCATTTGTCTTGTTAAATTTGTTGCTTGGCCAGTTTGCTTTCTCATTGTTGCTTCAGTTTTATTCTATGTTTTATGATGTTTGTCTGCTCTGCTTGTGAACAATGATCCTTTACTGACTGACCTTCCTGATTTGCTGCAGCACCTTCAAGAAGAAGGCCCCCAATGCTATCAAGGAGATCAGGAAGTTTGCGCAGAAGGCGATGGGCACTACAGACGTCAGGGTCGACGTGAAGCTCAACAAGCACATCTGGAGCAGTGGTATCCGGAGTGTGCCAAGGCGTGTCCGCGTCAGGATTGCACGCAAGAGGAACGACGAGGAAGATGCCAAGGAGGAGCTCTACTCTCTGGTCACGGTCGCAGAGATCCCACCAGAAGGGCTCAAGGGCCTGGGTACCAAGATTGTTGAGGATGACGAGTAGATCCCCCCATGTACGTCCATGAAAACAATTTTTGGTGTAGTTTGCTAGCACTAGGTTTCGTACCCTTGTGAGGAAACGTGGGGTATCTTTTGATGTCTCTGTTGCTTTCTCGTCTGGTATTGAACTCTTCGAGATACCTGTACTTTTTTGGTTTGTGGATTCAAATCGTTTGTGCAGCCATGCCATGTCTGACGAATGTCATAAATCTTGTCCCATATTCATTTGAACATGGTGAGTACGTACTTTATTTTTTTTTCCCTGGTTTTAAATTAGAAGTGAAATGCACGGCCGGCCTTTTAACTTGTGTGGCTGTGCCATATGCCCATATAGGTCCAACTTTGAAACTGCATTTACCCTTCTGTGTCAACATTCTCGGTTCCTTCTGAAAATTGCATAGTAACATTAACTAGTAGTTTTCTAATGCAAAAGGGTCCAGATTCTGAGTCCGTTTCTATTCCCTTGCCCAGAGGGAAACGCCAAACCAAGTTCGATTCTGTGCTGAGTAGTGTTGAAGCCGATTCGGACTTCATCACCTGAAGAAGCCCCAAATAAAACGCGAGGCAGAGGATACGTCCTCTCCACCAAAGCCAAACACCACAAGCAGCTCATCAAACCACCGCTGCGTACCTGTTCCTCGACGTGACAGCGACCATGGGGCCGAGAAGGACTTCGCATCTGCTGGCGATTTTGCTCGCCGTCTTGCTGCTTCTGCCCTCGGCCGCCGTAGCCAAGGCCATCGACGCCAGCAAGAGCCAGCGTCTGGAGCTGCCCGACGTGCTGGTTGGCCCCGAGAGCGTCGCCTTCGACAAACACGGCGCTGGGCCCTATGTCAGCATCTCGGACGGCCGCGTCCTCAAGTACGGCGGCGAGGGCGCTGGGTGGACAACGTTCGCGTACAGTCCGAGCTACGCCAAGAACAATTGCGACGCGCCCTCCGAGCTTCCGCCGGTCGCCACGGAGAGCTCCTGCGGCCGGCCGCTGGGCCTCCGGTTCCACAACAACACCGGCAACCTGTACATCGCTGATGCATACATGGGGCTAATGCGCGTCGGGCCAAACGGCGGTGAGGCGACCGTGCTCGCCACAGAGGCCGGCGGCGTGCCATTGCGCTTCACTAATGGGGTGGACGTCGACCAAGTCACCGGTGATGTCTACTTCACTGACAGTAGCACAACATACACGCGCGCACAACATCAGATGGTCACCCAGAGTGGAGACTCAACTGGACGGATAATGAGATATAACCGAAGGACTAACCAGGTCACCGTGCTCCAGTCCGGCGTGACGTACCCTAACGGCATTGCTATAAGTGCCGATAGGAACCACCTTATCGTCGCCCTTACCGGACCATGCAAGCTAATGAGATATTGGATCCGAGGGCCCAAGGCTGGTACATCTGAGCTGTTCACTGACTTGCCGGGATACCCAGACAATGTGAGACCCGACGTCAAGGGAGGCTACTGGGTGGCACTACATCGAGAGAAGTATGAGTTACCATTTGGTTCGGACAACCACTTAGTTGCCATTAGGATCGGCGCTGAAGGTGAAAAGCTACAAGAGATGAGGGGTCCCAAAGACGTTAGGCCAACTGAGGCGGTGGAAAGAGAAAGTGGCAAAATATATCTTGGATCTGTAGAATTGTCATATGTCGGTATCGTTATGAGTACCTAAGGTCTAGAATAAATTTTAATTATATTATATAAGCTTTGTCTTCTATATTGTTATAAATAAATGTTCTTTTGTAAGGGGTCTCTAGTACAGTATATGTCTCTGTTAATAATTTTGCTCGATTCAGAGATTAATAACTGTGTAACATAATTGATGTTTTCCCTAAAAAATAATGGATGTTTCTTCACTGGAACAAATTTCTTGCTGTCGGCAGCACTGTCCCCTAGGATCGACCTTGGAGTGCCGGGTCATATGAATGATGAAATTATTTTGCTCTGATTTCAACATGGCTTTCAACAAGTAATTTCTGGGGGCACGTTTTGTTGCAATGCACCCTAAAGAATCTGGACCGCTTCACTCATAGCAGGTCGATTGACTCGTTACCCTGAATGCAACAAGCAAGTTAGCAAATTCTCTCCACTTCCTCCGGATTGACATCACGGGGCACTTCCTGATCCAACAAACTCTCAATAGTCTTCCTGATCCAACAAACTCTCAATAGTCAATATCAGTGTTTTTGTTTTAAATTTCAGGTTTTTCCGATCACCACCGAAATTCACAAAATTTTAGTGAAATTTTGCCGAAATACATTTTTAATTACATGCCAACTGCTAGCTAAAAAGTAAGCTCAAATTTAATCTCTAGAAGACTATACATTTTCAATACAGCAGGAAAAATCTCTACTCCTAAAACGTACAAAGTTCGGCCTTTTTTTTTTTGTGCGACTTTCGTTTCGTCCGTCCCTCATCCTTCGTCATTTGTCATTCGTCCGTCCACACACCGCGGTCGTATCCGGCGAACCAATCGCGAAATTCTCTCCTCCCGAAAGTCTCTCTCCTTCCCACCGTAGATTGATGCGATCGTTCCGCGCTTTCAAAACTCCGAGGTGTTTCCTTCCCTTTCGAAGAAACTGATCTTTCCTCGCGATCGCGCCGTCTTATCGCAGGCTCCGCGGGAGAACCCTCCACCATCGAGCAGCCGTCGTCGCTGCAGCCTTCCACGAAAGAACCCACAACCATCGAGATTGTCCGCGTGGCCGTGCAGACCGCCGCCTCCTCTGTAGAACCATCGATGGCGTGCGAGTCGCCGTGCTCACCGCCGTCGTCGTCACCGCCGCCGTGCTGACCGAGGAAAGCTGTGCTCACAACGACCAGGTAGCTGCATTCCTGGCCTCGTACACGCGGCCGTTTGTCAGCGCAGGAACGCGAGGATGAACGCCGGCGAGAGTTGGAAATGCACACGAACACAAATGAACACAGTGGATTTGGTGCCGCTAAAACATTGCAGCGTTTTTTGGTTTATTGAATGCATATAAGTAGCTAAACAAACTAACTAACTCGGCACTAATCTAGCCACAATCCAGAAGCAGTCCGCGCCATCCCACGAACGCCCATGACCCGGTCTTGGCGGTGATCGCGCCCACGAACACCATCACAATCCGGAAGCAGTCCGCGCCATCCCACGAACGCCCATGACCCGGTCTTGGCGGTGATCGCGCCCACGAACACCATTTTTGTGCTCCTGTCGTCAAGCTCCAGAGGATGGAACTTCTGAATTGCTCCCGCCGCCTCGTCCTTGTTCGTTAGCAAGATCAGCCACATGTACCTGCTGGCGTCATCCACGAGCAAGAGGAAAGCCGTGTGTCGGTGGAGAGACGGGACCGCACAAGTCCCTGTGAACGAGGTCCAGCCGCCCCGCTGCCCGGTACTTGGCCTGGTGGGAGAACGGCGTGTGTCGCTGCTTGCCGGCCAGGCATGCATCACACAGCTGATCAACGTGATCAAGCTGTGGTAGCCCGCGCACCGACTCACCGCGGCTCATCCTCCGGAGCGCATCCGAAGCCGAGATGATCGAGGCGCTCATGCCAGCGCCATGCGTCGTCGTCCGACCGTGCCAGGAGCGACACGGGCTGCGCCACGGTGAGAACGATCTTGTACAGATGGTTTGACGAACGTCGTACGTTCCTTCTGGTGATCGCGCACCCTGAGTAGCCCGTCCTCGATCAGGATCTGGCAGCCCGACTCATCGAGTTGTCCGAGGCTGACGATGTTGCTTCGAAGTCGGGGTATGTAGTAGGTGTTCATCAGTGCGCGATGTCGACCTCTGCATGCCGCGAAGATGATCGTACCTCGTTCGACGATGTCGACCACAGATCCATCGCCGAACTTGGCGGTGCCGGTGACGATGTCGACCACAGATCCATCGCCGAACTTGGCGGTGCCGGTGATGGAGCGGTCGAGCTCGGAGAAGGCAGCCTGATTTTCGGTCATGTGGTTCGACGTGCCAGTGTCTAGGTACCAGACGTCGGTGTCCGGGGTGATGGGACTGCCAGACTCCCCCAGCTGCACCACCGCCCGTTCTTCATTGAGGTAGACGCGCCCGCCAACGTGAACAGGGGCGACGCGCGGCGCGACACACTCCTTCGCCCGATCCGAAGTTGCCATCAACAGTGATGGTTGCTCGCCGTTGTCGTTGGTGAGGTCGCCTTGCACGCCCGTGTAACACTCAAAATCCATCACATAAATCTTAATCAACCCTTGTGTTTTCTTTTTAGGTTTTAAATAAATTTTCTTTTGTTTAAAATATTGGCCTTTAATTATTTAAACCATGTTCAAATTAATTTTAGATTCAACAAGTGCTTGTTGCATACATGTTGGTTGCATGAGTTTTGTTTGAGTTTGAATCCCCAAAATCCCATCCAAAGTTCAAATCTCCTTCAAATTCTCAACCAAAATACCAAAACCCTTTTCTCTTTTCTCTTCCTCTTTTTAGCCCAACCCGTCTCCCTCTTCCTCCTTTCGGCCCAATAGCCAGCAACCGGCCCAGCAACCCCTTCTCCCTCTCTCACTCAATGACAGGTGGGGCCCACCTGTCATCTTCCACCTCCAGCCACCTCCCCATCTTCCCCGAGCAGCTTCGCATGGCGCCCGTCGCCCCGGCTCATCCCCTCGCCCGCTCGTCTTCCCTCTCCACTTGCGCCCGCACTCAATGCCCAGTGGAGCACTCGCACCCGCCCGCTCCCTCCTCTCCCGAACGGCCGCACCACTCACCGTGGCCTTCAATGGCCGGTCACCGCCGCCCCTCCTCCGATTCCCCTCCCGGTGCCGCTCCCGCTCCTCCCTCAACCCCTATATAAGCCACAGCGCCTCCCTCCGAACATCCCCACCTCATCCCCGCTCCAATTCCTCCACCAGAACCCCCGCCCAACCTCGCCGGAATTCGCCGACCGCCCCTCTCGCCGTCGGACCCCTCTCCGGCGCTCCTCCGACGACACCAAGCCCACTGGTGAGCTTCCCGTGCTCCCATCTCTCTCCCCGTCCTATCCCTGTCGCTTCCCGTGGTCTGTAGCGCCGAAACCGAGCTACGCCGGCGAAGCTCCGCCGCGCCCAAGGGCGGCGCCGCCACCCTGAGTCGCCGGCGGCCACCAGAAGTTTTCCCCGTCGTTGATTTTCGAATGGATGGCTCAGATCAGATCCCAATCCGAGTCAAATGAGCCACTTACCGGTCGACACTGGCCATTTTGTAAAAGAGCCCCTGTACTTTCTGCAATTTAACCCGCAGTCCTTTGACAGTAGAAAGTATTTATATCCATGACCTTACATCTTCTGTTTAGACCCCTGCTCTTTCATATAATACAACCCGCCGTCCACAATGGTCTTTTTGCTAGTTAAACCCTGAGTTCTTATGTGTATTTATGTTTTAGTCCTCGGTTTTATTACAAAACAACCCGAAAACATAGGTTTATTTGCATATTAGTCCCTGAACCTTGTAATTAGTGTATCTTCGCCGTTTTAAATCCGTTTTGGGCGATTTTCACGTTCACGCGATCGTCTCTGCGTAACCTTTAGTTCTAGGTGTTTGTTTTATGCTTTTGGTACTGTTTGTTGTACTGTTTTATTTATTTTGTTGTATGCTTGTGTGTGATCGTTTAGACGTCCCGTTCGAGGAAGGCCAGGAGCAGCAGATTGAAGAAGAACAGCAGTTTGTAGAGGAAGGCAAGTGGCCTCCTTCTTCATATTCTTCAACCCAGTAACAGCATTTTAATCACATTTACTTTTATGTATTGCATTAATTTGATGGGATGCCTATTCATAGGATATACCTAGTTTTTATTCCCTCAACCTTGATACACCGGGTTTAATCATCCTTGATGGGTAGAAATGCTTAGTTGCTTAATCTTGGGATGGTGATATCAAACTTTTGAATATGATAAACATGGCTTTAATTGTTATACATGGTTAATTACAAGATTATCCTGATTAAATGGAACATGGAGAACCACCCAAGAAAACAGTGCAACCACAGTGTTATATGGCTCTAATCTTAGCTGATTAATTAGACTTGGGGTTGATTAGTGGCCTTACCGAAAGGGCAAGGAGGGGGACGGTGAAGGGGTCATAGCCCGGTCCTCTTGGAGGAGTAGCCTTTGCTAAGGTACGGCCTCATTAGGGAGGGTTATGGACCTCACCGCTGCTGAAACTCTAGCGGGCTGCTAGTTTAACTTTGAGTCTTTGTAAAGGCTTCGTAGTGAACCCCTAGCCACTCACCTCGGAAGTGTTTAAGGGCCTTGCAAACCCGGGCGACATGGGGAACACGAGCTGTGGGTAAAGTGTACAACCTCTGCAGAGTGTCAAACTGATATATCAGCCGTGCTCACGGTTACGAGCGGCTTGGACCCTCACATGATAATTGAACCTAAATATTATATTAAATTGTGGTTCCTTGGTTTTTGGATAATTTGTGAGTTCTCTCTTGCTTAATTGGGTTGGTATAAACTTATACCTAGTAATTAGGTGCTCGCTAATAAAACTTGACCAACTAAAAATGCTAACCGCATGAGCCTGAAACCCCCCTTTGATGGCCTTGCATATTTTTCCCCCGCTTGCTGAGTACCAACCATAAGTGTACTCACCCTTGCTAAAACTGTTGTTCAGAAGAAAATGAGGACGTGGAGTACTTCAGTGACTTCGAGGAGTTCTGAGGCTTTGCGTCAACCAGTCAAGCCTGTGGAGAAGTCGTGAAGCTTCTTTCATTTTAGGTTGTCGGTGAAACGGTTAAGACCTTCGTGTCTTCTATCGCTGAGTGTAAATAAGTTATGTACTCTCTTTTGTTCGTTTTGAACACTGTCTTATGATATTTTCACTGATGACGTCAACATATGTGTGAGAACGGATCCTGGCACACATATGCTATGCATTCGGTTTTGTCCTCAAAATCGGGTGTGACAGAAGTGGTATCAGAGCCAGGTTGACTGTAGGACGCAAGCCTAGGTAGAAATGGTCGAAAATAGGACTTACTATCTTAGCAAGCCTTATCTGCTTTTTCATTTGTCCTTGTTCCTTATAAAAACTTATTTTATTTCTTGTTCTTTATCAAAACTCTNGAAACTCTAGCAGGCTGCTAGTTTAGCTTTGAGTCTTTGTAAAGGCTTCGTAGTGAACCCCTAGCCACTCACCTCGGAAGTGTTTAAGGGCCTTGCAAACCCGGGCGACATGGGGAACACGAGCTGTGGGTAAAGTGTACAACCTCTGCAGAGTGTCAAACTGATATATCAGCCGTGCTCACGGTTACGAGCGGCTTGGACCCTCACATGATAATTGAACCTAAATATTATATTAAATTGTGGTTCCTTGGTTTTCGGATAATTTGTGAGTTCTCTCTTGCTTAATTGGGTTGGTATAAACTTATAGGTAGTAATTAGGTGCTCGCTAATAAAACTTGACCAACTAAAAATGCTAACCGCATGAGCCTGAAACCCCCCTTTGATGGCCTTGCATATTTTTCCCCCGCTTGCTGAGTACCAACCATAAGTGTACTCACCCTTGCTAAAACTGCTGTTCAGAAGAAAATGAGGACGTGGAGTACTTCAGTGACTTCGAGGAGTTCTGAGGCTTTGCGTCAACCAGTCAAGCCTGTGGAGAAGTCGTGAAGCTTCTTTCGTTTTAGGTTGTCGGTGAAACGGTTAAGACCTTCGTGTCTGTTATCGCTGAGTGTAATAAAAGTTATGTACTCTCTTTTGTTCTTTTTGAACACTGTCTTATGATATTTTCACTGATGACGTCAACATATGTGTGAGAACGGATCCTGGCACACATATGCTATGCATTCGGTTTTGTCCTCAAAATCGGGTGTGACAGAAGTGGTATCAGAGCCAGGTTGACTGTAGGACGCAAGCCTAGGTAGAAATGGTCGAAAATAGGACTTACTATCTTAGCAAGCCTTATCTGCTTTTTTCATTTGTCCTTGTTCCTTATAAAAACTTATTTTATTTCTTGTTCTTTGTCAAAACTCTGGTCTCTTTTTGAGCTTGTTCTCAGTTTTCTTTCTTGCTCTGTCAGATGGTCAGGACTAAGAAGACTGCTCGCAAAAGCACTGGAGGACGGATTCGTATTGCTCCTGCTCAGCCTGCTTCCCCGGTCCCACCCGTGGAGGAAGAAGAGCCAGAAGAGCTCTACTACTTCGTTGAGATGGAGGATGGCCGCATCATGGAGGTCGGCCCAGATGGGAATCTGGTGACTCCGGTAGGATCACCGGCACCAGCAGCTGAAGAACCGCCAGTTGTACCTGCTCCAGATGCTCCGGCACCTGCTGCAGCTGGTGGAGGCGATCCGGATGACTCCGGAGATGATGATGATGATGATGATGATGATGATGATGATGATGACAACGACAACGACGCCGATGGTGCCAATGGTCTGGGCAATGGCCATGGCAACGGCAACGGCAACGGCAACGGCAACAACAACGGCAACGGTGATGGTGGAAATCAGGGTGATGGTCCTGAAGCAGCCATACCGACTTGTGAGACTCGCACCTCCGTCAACGAGTCCGGCTACTTCTCTAGGCTGCTCCAAGATGTGCTACAGGAGCTTGGCAACACGGTGCAGCCGCTCTACGTCACCCAGCGCGTCTCTCCCCCGACGCTCGACAGCTACTACATCACCCGGGTCCATATCCGGGAGCGCCCTGAGGTTTCCGGTGGCATGAGGACTCGTTCGTCGCACGACTCCACTACACCTCATGCTACCTATGCTGCCTCAGTGAGTGCCGCTGCCAGGAGGGCACTGTGGTCACTCTGCTACGCCCACCGCTTGGAGTTGAGCACCACCGAGTACCGTCACCTTCCTCGCCGTATCAGTGGCACAGAGGAGACAGTTGTGATGCTGGGAGAGCCTGATGAGCTTCGCATCAACAACCTTGCTCAGGTTGTCGCAGGGCTCAACACTGATCTGGAGGGTGCCACCACAGAGCTTATCCAGACCCATGAGGAGCTGATGGATGCCCACGCCAGGATTGCCCAGCTTGAGGCCCAGCTTGCAGGAGTGGAGCCACCCGAGGAGACGGATGACTTCCACTGCCCTTCTGACTCCCCTCCCCGCAAGAGACTTCGCTATGGCAAACCAGGCTCCAGCACCGGTCTTCTTGGTTAGGATCATAGGATGCCTACCATGAGTTGTCTCGATAGATCCGTTCCTGTGAGAACACGCGATGTAATAATGAATGCTGTTTGAATAAATGTTTGATTTGGAGTTTATGTAATGTCTGGAATGTTTTGTGGAGTGATGGCCACAAATGCATCAATAAAATAATTAAGTTAAAGTTTGTTTTAGTTCCAATCTCGGTTTTGTTCTATCTACCTTTATCAGTTGTTCAATCTTATCTGAAGCATTCTTCTAACAATCAGATGGTAAATACCAGGAGAGGCGGAGGACAGGATATTCCAAGTGTCCGACGTGCTCATATAACCAACCAACAAAATCAAGCACCACCTCCACCTCCAAATCCAGCCATGGAACAATTTTTGGCAGCTCAGATGCAGTTGCTCCAAGACCTCACCAACACCGTGCATAATATTCAAGCTCAACAGAACCAACCACCGCAACAGCTACCCCCTCAGCCTAGAGACAAACATCGGGAGTTTATGAGCCACCACCCACCAACCTACTCACACTCGGTGGATCCTTTGGATGCTGATGACTGGCTGAAAGTCATCAGTAAGAAGCTTGATATGACTCAGTGCAACGACCGTGAAAGGGTCTTGTACGCTGCAGGACGACTCGAAGGATCTGCATCTGACTGGTGGGATGCTTACATCGCCGCACATGCTGATGCCAACACTATTACTTGGGCAGAATTTCGTAATAGCTTCCGCTCACACCACATCCCAGCTGGTGTCATGAAGCTCAAGAAGAATGAATTTCTGGCGTTGAAGCAAGGCAACATGTCGGTCAGTGAGTACCGGGATAAGTTCACTCAATTATCTCGCTACGCACCCAATGAGGTCGACGATGATGAAAAGAAACAAGATCGCTTCCTGGATGGTCTGATCGGACCATTGAAGTATCAGTTGCAAAGCCACACTTTCCCGAACTTCCAGAAGCTTCTAGACAAAGCTATTGGCCTCGAGAATACTCGGAAGGAACTTGGCAAGAAGAAGCGGAAGTTCCAGTCTCAGGGACAATCCAGCAGCAATAACCGCCCTCGCTATAACTCACAGCAGGGATTTCAGTTCCGCTCGGGAGGACAAGGGAATTATCAACAGAATCAGCAATTCCAGCACTCCTCTCAGCAGCGCTTCAATCAACAAGTGCAACGTACCCCCAATCACCAGCAGAACCGCTTTGGCAATGCCACAGGTGCACCAGTGCGTACTAATCCAGTCACACCGGTCCAACCTAATGGTTGTTTCAAATGTGGTGAAGTGGGGCATTACGCCAATAACTGCCCCAAGCGCAACATGCAGACGCCTCAGAAGAACAATGTTCAGAGGTCTGGCCAGCAATCGTCCCAAGCACGCAATGGGAATCAGAACTCTCAGGGCAATAAAGGCCAGCAAAACTTCATGCGTGGTAGGGTGAACCACGTGACGGCCGAATCAGCTCAAGAAGCTCAAGATGTTGTGCTCGGTATGTTCCTCGTCAACTCAGAACCTGCGTCAGTTTTGTTTGATTCTGGTGCATCGCATTCATTCATTACTGAGCAATTTGTGGCAAAACATAACATACCTAAAAGCCTTATGAAGAAAAATCTGCTAGTTAGTTCCCCGGGCAATGAGATGAAGGCTAGTCACATATGCCCGCGGGTGAATCTGAAAATCATGGGTGTAGATTTTTCGGCAAATCTGATAGTCCTTAAGTCCAATGGTATCGATGTGATTCTTGGAATGGACTGGTTAACTAAATGTGATGGAGTTATTCAGTGTGCCAAAAAGTCAGTGCTCTTAACCAACTCTCAAGGGGAGCAGATTGAGTTCACGGTTAACAACTCATCCAAAGAAGAAGGAATTGTGAATCAGGTCAAGGGAACATCTTTGGAAGAAACCAAGGTTGTGTGTGACTACCCCGACGTATTTCCGGAAGATTTACCAGGTATGCCACCCGACCGTGATATCGAGTTCCGAATTGATCTTTTACCTGGTACTGCACCCATATTTAAAAGACCATACAGATTGGATGTTAAGGATTTGAATGAATTGAAGAAACAAATAGAAGAATTATTAGGCAAAGGTTTTATCCGTCCTAGTTCATCACCATGGGGTGCCCCTGTTATCTTTGTCGATAAAAAGGATGGCACCAGAAGAATGTGCGTGGATTACAGGTCTCTCAACGATGCAACTATCAAGAACAAGTACCCCCTACCCAGGATTGAGGATCTGTTTGATCAAATGAGAGGTGCTAAGGTATTCTCCAAGATTGATCTACGATCAGGTTATCACCAGTTGAGAATCCGACCAGAAGATATCCCCAAAACGGCCTTCACCTCTAGATATGGACTATATGAGTACACTGTGATGTCATTTGGATTGACAAATGCTCCAGCATATTTCATGTACTTGATGAACAAAGTATTCATGGAATACCTTGACAAGTTCGTGGTAGTGTTCATCGATGATATCTTGGTGTTTTCTCGAAACGAAGAAGAACATGAAGAGCACTTAAGATTAGTGTTACAAAAGCTCCAAGAAAATCAGTTGTACGCCAAACTAAGCAAATGCGAGTTTTGGTTAAAGGAAGTTTCTTTTCTTGGACATATTATCACCGATGGAGGAATCAAAGTTGACCCAAGTAAAGTTCGAGATGTGTTGAACTGGAACCCACCTAAGAATGTGCCTGAAATCAGGAGTTTTCTTGGACTAGCTGGTTATTACCACAGATTTATTGAAGGCTTCTCAAAGATAGTGAAACCTCTCACTTCGTTATTGGAAAAAGAACGAGAGTTCAAATGGGATACAGCATGTCAGACTAGTTTTGAAGAGTTGAAAAAGAGATTAACTACTGCTCCTGTCCTGATAATGCCCGATATCCACAAAGGGTTTGATGTCTATTGTGACGCTTCACATCTAGGTCTCGGATGTGTATTGATGCAAGAAGGAAAAGTGGTAGCTTATGCATCCAGACAGTTAAGGAAGCATGAGCAGAACTACCCCACCCACGATTTGGAGTTAGCCGCTGTCGTGCACGCATTAAAGATATGGAGACATTATATGATTGGCAATAAGTGTCAAATCTTCACCGATCACAAGAGTTTAAAGTACATCTTCACTCAAAGGGATCTTAATTTGAGACAACGCAGATGGTTAGAACTAATCAAAGACTATGACTTGGATATTCAATATCATCCCGGCAAAGCAAATGTTATGGCAGACGCTTTAAGTCGGAAAGGTCAAGCTAATATGGCTATAGCACGATTAATGCCTCAAGAATTATGTTGGGAAATAGAACGACTTAATTTAGGCATTCTCACTCATATTGAAGCTATGACTATAGAAATTGAGCCTACGCTGGAACAAGAAATCCGAAAAGGACAAATAACAGATGCTAAGATCAAAGAAATCAAGACTCAAATTGGTTTGGGAAAAGCTCCAGAATTCACGGAAGATGATCAAGGAACTATTTGGTTCAGGAAAAGGATTTGTGTACCTGACATCGACCATCTTCGTGAGCTTATATTGAAGGAAGCTCATGATTCAGCTTATTCCATTCATCCTGGCAGTAGAAAGATGTACCAAGACTTGAAAGAGAAATATTGGTGGTATGGTCTGAAAAGAGATGTAGCAACACATGTGGCTTTGTGTGATGTGTGCCAAAGAGTAAAAGCAGAACACCAAAGGCCAGCAGGTTTACTTCAGCCATTGAAAGTACCTGAATGGAAATGGGAAGAAATCGGTATGGATTTCATTGTTGGGTTACCTCGTACCCGTGACGGCTACGATTCCATATGGGTTATTGTGGATAGGTTAACCAAAGTTGCTCATTTTATACCAGTCAAAACAACATATACAGGAGCCAAGTTAGCAGAGCTGTATATGTCAAGGATTGTGTGTTTACATGGTGTCCCAAGGAAGATAGTATCCGACCGAGGCACTCAATTCACATCACGTTTTTGGCAGAAGCTACATGAATCAATGGATACGAAGCTTAATTTCAGTTCCGCATACCATCCACAAATAGATGGACAGACTGAAAGGACTAATCAAATTCTAGAGGATATGCTAAGAGCTTGTGCCTTGAAGCATGGAGGTAGTTGGGATAAAAGCTTGCCATATGCAGAATTTTCCTATAACAACAGCTATCAAGCAAGTCTCAAGATGGCTCCATTTGAAGCTCTATATGGAAGAAAGTGTAGAACGCCATTATATTGGAGTCAGACAGGAGAAAGTCAAGTTTTTGGACCCAAGATTCTTCAAGAAGCTGAAAAGCAAGTCCAGATAATTCGTGATAATCTCAAGACTGCACAATCACGACAGAAGAGTTATGCTGACACTCGAAGAAGGGAATTAACATTTGAAGTAGGAGATTACGTATATCTCAAAGTATCACCTATCAGAGGTCTCCGCAGATTCAAGGTCAAAGGAAAGTTGTCACCTCGCTATATCGGTCCTTTTCAGATCTTGGAAAGGAAAGGTGAAGTGGCATATCAGTTGAAACTACCTGCTCGATTGTCAGATGTACACGACGTGTTTCACATATCTCAGTTGAAGAAGTGTCTGAGAGTACCTGAAGAACAATTACCTTTGGAAGAACTCAATGTGCAAGATGACTTGACTTACTCAGAGCATCCTGTGAAAATATTAGAAACGTCCCAGAGGGAAGCAAAGTAATCAAAATGTGCAAAGTACAATGGAGTCACCACTCAGAGGACGAAGCCACTTGGGAAAGAGAAGATGAGCTTTATGCAGAGTTCCCTCAGTTGTTTTCCAATCTTCCCGAATCTCGAGGACGAGATTCTCTTTAAGGGGGTAGGATTTGTAACACTCAAAATCCATCACATAAATCTTAATCAACCCTTGTGTTTTCTTTTTAGGGTTTAAATAAATTTTCTTTTGTTTAAAATATTGGCCTTTAATTATTTAAACCATGTTCGAATTAATTTTAGATTCAACAAGTGCTTGTTGCATACATGTTGGTTGCATGAGTTTTGTTTGAGTTTGAATCCCCAAAATCCCATCCAAAGTTCAAATCTCCTTCAAATTACAATTCAAATTCTCAACCAAAATACCAAAACCCTTTTCTCTTTTCCCTTCCTCTTTTTAGCCCAACCCGTCTCCCTCTTCCTCCTTTCGGCCCAATAGCCAGCAACCGGCCCAGCAACCCCTTCTCCCTCTCTCACTCAATGACAGGTGGGGCCCACCTGTCATCTTCCACCTCCAGCCACCTCCCCATCTTCCCCGAGCAGCTTCGCATGGCGCCCGTCGCCCCGGCTCATCCCCTCGCCCGCTCGTCTTCCCTCTCCACTTGCGCCCGCACTCAATGCCCAGTGGAGCACTCGCACCCGCCCGCTCCCTCCTCTCCCGAACGGCCGCACCACTCACCGTGGCCTTCAATGGCCGGTCACCGCCGCCCCTCCTCCGATTCCCCTCCCGGTGCCGCTCCCGCTCCTCCCTCAACCCCAATATAAGCCGCAGCGCCTCCCCCCGAACATCCCCACCTCATCCCCGCTCCAATTCCTCCACCAGAGCCCCCGCCCAACCTCGCCGGAATTCGCCGACCGCCCCTCTCGCCGTCGGACCCCTCTCCGGCGCTCCTCCGACGACACCAAGCCCACTGGTGAGCTTCCTGTGCTCCCATCTCTCTCCCCGTCCTATCCCTGTCGCTTCCCGTGGTCTGTAGCGCCGAAACCGAGCTACGCCGGCGAAGCTCCGCCGCGCCCAAGGGCGGCGCCGCCACCCTGAGTCGCCGGCGGCCACCAGAAGTTTTCCCCGTCATTGATTTTCGAATGGATGGCTCAGATTAGATCCCAATCCGAGTCAAATGGGCCACTTACCGGTCAACACTGGCTGTTTTGTAAAAGAGCCCCTGTACTTTCTGCAATTTAACCCGCAGTCCTTTGACAGTAGAAAGTATTTATATCCATGCCCTTACATCTTCTGTTTAGACCCCTGCTCTTTCATATAATACAACCCGCCGTCCACAATGGTCTTTTTGCTAGTTAAACCCTGAGTTCTTATGTGTATTTATGTTTTAGTCCTCGGTTTTATTACAAAACAACCCAAAAACATAGGTTTATTTGCATATTAGTCCCTGAACCTTGTAATTAGTGTATCTTCGCCGTTTTAAATCCGTTTTGGGTGATTTTCACGTTCACGCGATCGTCTCTGCGTAACCTTTAGTTCTAGGTGTTTGTTTTATGCTTTTGGTACTGTTTGTTGTACTGTTTTATTTATTTTGTTGTATGCTTGTGTGTGATCGTGTAGACGTCCCGTTCGAGGAAGGCCAGGAGCAGCAGATCGAAGAAGAACAACAGTTTGTAGAGGAAGGCAAGTGGCCTCCTTCTTCATATTCTTCAACCCAGTAACAGCATTTTAATCACATTTACCTTTATGTATTGCATTAATTTGATGGGATGCCTATTCATAGGATATACCTAGTTTTTATTCCCTCAACCTTGATACACCGGGTTTAATCATCCTTGATGGGTAGAAATGCTTAGTTGCTTAATCTTGGGATGGTGATATCAAACTTTTGAATATGATAAACATGGCTTTAATTGTTGTTATACATGGTTAATTACAAGATTATCTTGATTAAATGGAACATGGAGAACCACCCAAGAAAACAGTGCAACCACAGTGTTATATGGCTCTAATCTTAGCTGATTAATTAGACTTGGGGTTGACTAGTGGCCTTACCGAAAGGGCAAGGAGGGGGACGGTGAAGGGGTCATAGCCCGGTCCTCTTGGAGGAGTAGCCTTTGCTAAGGTACGGCCTCATTAGGGAGGGTTATGGACCTCACCGCGGCCGAAACTCTAGCGGGCTGCTAGTTTAGCTTTGAGTCTTTGTAAAGGCTTCGTAGTGAACCCCTAGCCACTCACCTCGGAAGTGTTTAAGGGCCTTGCAAACCCGGGCGACATGGGGAACACGAGCTGTGGGTAAAGTGTACAACCTCTGCAGAGTGTCAAACTGATATATCAGCCGTGCTCACGGTTACGAGCGGCTTGGACCCTCACATGATAATTGAACCTAAATATGATATTAAATTGTGGTTTCCTTGGTTTTTGGAATAATTTGTGGGTTCTCTCTTGCTTAATTGGGTTGGTATAAACTTATACCTAGTAATTAGGTGCTCGCTAATAAAACTTGACCAACTAAAAATGCTAACCGCATGAGCCTGAAACCCCCCTTTGATGGCCTTGCATATTTTTCCCCCGCTTGCTGAGTACCAACCATAAGTGTACTCACCCTTGCTAAAACTGCTGTTCAGAAGAAAATGAGGATGTGGAGTACTTCAGTGACTTCGAGGAGTTCTGAGGCTTTGCGTCAACCAGTCAAGCCTGTGGAGAAGTCATGAAGCTTCTTTCGTTTTAGGTTGTCGGTGAAACGGTTAAGACCTTCGTGTCTGTCTATCGCTGAGTGTAAATAAGTTATGTACTCTCTTTTGTTCGTTTTGAACACTGTCTTATGATATTTTCACTGATGACGTCAACATATGTGTGAGAACGGATCCTGGCACACATATGCTATGCATTCGGTTTTGTCCTCAAAATCGGGTGTGACAGCCCGTGTCCTCCCTTTTCTTGTGGCAGTCCCGCGCCCTGTGCCCCAGCTTGCCGTAGTAGTCGCACCGCGGCTCGAGCTCCGGCACCAGGTCGGCGACCGCCATCAGCAGGGACGGCTCCTCGTCATCGTCGGCGGTTTGGATGAGGTGTGTCGCCTCATCCCTCTTCTTCTTGCAGCATTCACGGGCCCAGTGCCCTCTCTTGCCACAGTACTTGCACTTGTCGGTCTTGGTGGCCTCCCTGGCCGGCTCGCCAGAAGAGCCGCTAAGGCACGCACAAGTCTTCTCGTCGCCGCCGCGTGTACCTCCTGGGGGCTTGCCGCTGTTGCCACCACCCGAACGCGAGCCGTTGCCCGCGAGGCGGTGCTTGTAGCGCGCCAGCCACTCCTCCTCGGAGAGGAGCAGCTTGCCGTTGGAGTTTGTGGCGGCCGGCGGGTTGCGGCTCCTGTCACGCACCTCTGCTGCCTTGAGCTGTCCCACCAATTCCTCCACGGACATCTCATCGATGTCGAGGAGGGTCTCGATGGAATGCGCGATCTAGTCATAGCGAGGGGGTACAACTTGTAGGATTCTTCTTACCACCATGGTTTTTCGGGAGGATCACCGAGGATCGTGAGGTCGCTGATGATGCTGGATAGTCGATGCATGAAGTTGTCCACCGATTCGCCGTCGCGGAATGTGAGCGCGTCGAAGTCGCGCAGGAGTCCCATCGCCTTGGCCTTCCAGATCTGATCAACACCAACGCGCTCGGTCTTGATGGAGTCCCATGCGTGCTTCGCCGTGCCTTTCCCGACAAGCGAGACGCGCTTCTCCGGCGGCGTCGCCCGGAGAATCGCCTCCATGGCCATGCGGTCTTCATGCCGATCAACTCCACCTTCGCTTACCACCGGCCAGAGGTCCCGCGCCTCAAGCATGACCTGCATGAGGACCGCCCACTCGACATAGTTGGTGCGGGTGAGCGTGGGGTAGTTCGCCGACCCCACCTCATGAATGACGCGCTGCGCTTGCGGCTCGGCGTCACGGCGGCGTCCGCGCCGCGGAGGGGGCGATGGCGTTGGGCGACGATGAGTGCGCACGGGGGAGCGTGACCCCGTCCCGTAGGCCTGCAGGGACATCATCGACTTCACCGGCGGTTAACTGGCTCTGATGCCAATTGTCAGCGTAGGAATGCGAGGATGAACGCCGGCGAGAGTTGGAAACGCACACGAACACAAAGGAACACAGTGGATTTGGTGCCGCTAAAACATTGCAGCGTTTTCTAGTTTATCGAATGCATATAAGTAGCTAAACAAACTAACTAACTCGGCACTAATCTAGCCACGATCCGAAAGCTGTCCGTGCCATCCCACGAACGCCCATGACCCGGTCTTGGCGGTGATCGCGCCCACGGCCTGTCGGAGTTCTAGTCCGGCAGTCCACCCGGGGGTACCCAGATGGTAGATTCATAGGCAAAGGGCAATCGCGAGACTAGGAAGCTCGTGGTAACACAGGGACACAGGGATTATACAGGTTCGGGCTACCCAGAGGTATAATACCCTACGTCCTATGCTCAGTAGTGTTGTATTGCTCTGGTTGGCATTATTTCGGAGAATTACGGCGAGTTCGTGGTTACAATGGGCGAAAGAATGAGATCAAGATGACCTAAGGGGACCTAGGCCGCCTTATATAGGCTGACGACCTAGGGTTTACAAGTCGGTTATCTCTAAGCATTATCCGGCCGTAACTAGGAAAGTAATCCGAGTTGGTTGTAACATAATCTCCGTAATCCTTGGGCGAGATCCGAGTATCCTGCCGAGTGACTTACGGGCTAAGTCTTCATCAATATTGTCCATCAAGCCCAGGGATCCTCGTGGGCCGGCCTGGGGTCGGCCCACATCCTTGTCGGCCGTGGGCCCAGGCCGACTGTGTACCCGGTTAGTAGTGGGTCTAGGGGTACCCATATCCAACTAGTCCCCGAGCAACGTGCAGGCGCGTGGCGGACTGTCAATGAAGAAACGAAGCCTCCGTAGTCGGCTGAAGCATCTTGGTCGGCAGGCCGACACAAGGGTGGGCGGTGCTCAAAAAAGAAAACCGCAGGCCATCGGGGATAACCCTTAGACAGACCCGGGGGCGGAGCCCCGAGTGGCGTGATGCCGAATGGTGGCCGAGTCGGACACCATAAGGGATTGCACCACTTGGAGAAAGTGACACATCCTGATGGGGCATATGGAGAGCGACGCAAGGAGTAGTCCCCGAGCATTAGGCCGATTAGAATAATCGGGCTAATGGTCAAAAGAGAAGAATCTCCATGCTTCGGGGCAGTCAGGCCGCCCAAAGGATAAGCTCGCCACACACGTATGCAGACGTCATGACAAGAACAGTATTCATGTGAACGCACAGAGCGTACCCGTGGTCAGATGAAGCCGAAAATGATAAGGGCGGACTGAGCACCTCGAAGGGAGGCGCTGCTGCGTGGCCCAAAACTCACGCGTTGAATAATGCGACCGGGGTCACATGTGAACATCTAGCACAGGGCTATATTCAATTTTATTTTAATTGAATCATATTTTTTTCTACTACTAGATATGACTGTTATGCCGCTCTAATTTTCCCAAATAGATGGATCTGTTTAATCGTAAGAAAGATATGGCTATGGTTAAAACAAATAGGTTACTCATGAAATCAACAATGTTAATATATAGTATGTCAGGTTACTTCTTAAATTTTGTTTAGTGTCATTGACGTTATTATGGTTGATATGTTTAATTAAGAGGTCTTGCAGTCAAGATTGCAGACAATTTTGAATATAAAGTGAGGCACGTTGAGAAGCTTTTATGTATATCAGTATTAGGTAGCCAGCAATTTACTTATATTCAGTTATACTTATACCATGCCAAACCCATCAGTTGGAGTACAACTATTATGATCTGCTGGCTTATTTGAGAACCATGCTAATTGGTACGTTCTATCATGTGGCAGCTACAGGCATTCAATAATTTAAAATTTTGCACAAAACAAGTTTAAATTCTATATTTTTTTCCCATTGCAAAGCTGCAAGTCCAATAAAGCTTCCAGGAATCTGAGTGATGAGGGATTATCTGTGTTTTAAGTGGTCTTAGTCTTGTTTTGGTGCCTTATTTGTCGAAATAAAAACATTCTATTTATTTTCCTGATCAACTGACTCACATAACTGCATCAGCTGGAATCAGATGGCGCCAGCAGGCGAGAGAAAAGCCTTTACAGATCTTACGAATACAAATGATACCAGACTAGGTATGTATATGGCATGGTTTGTTTCCTGTTTCTGTGAAGAATTATGTAGCAATAATGTTTGTTGTCTTTAACAAATTTGGACGGCAACGGGGGCGTAAGGATGGACCTGCTGATGTACCTGTGGTGGAAATCAACAGAAGGCCTCGGGACGATAATGTGGGACAAGGGACTCAGGGACAAAGCAGTCGTGCCTCGCAATAAATTGGTACGTACCCGATTGAAAATGCTATATATACACAGTGGTACAGACATATATTAATAAATAACTTGTTATATTGTGATTATTTGTAGGCGACCAGGAGTTCACAAAGCAGGTGGATGACCTGTCTACGCTGGTTAGTGTTGAAGAGCAAAGGAGACTAGCCAGAAACAGGAGACGGCGATACAAAAAGGCAAATCAACTCAGGAAACTCCTACTAGCGTTCTAATCGAACCTGATACGGCTGTACATGGTCACAACATGACACCAGGTACGTATACGTATTGACAAACATTGTTAACTGACATTGTATCAAATAGATGCAACCATGATTTTGGAACGAGCTCTTTTACAGTGCCCTATACTACTACTCAGTAGTATATAGTATAGAGGAAGGGCATTCTGGTAATCTCCTTTTATTGAGAAATTTTTCCCCTTTCTACGTCCCAGGTTTGAACCATATTGATGTCTTGACATAGATTGTTAAAAAATATTTACAGTTGTGCCATTACGATATTTTTAATAATATTATATTTGTGCAAATAAAATTTCTTCAAAAAATTACATTTGTGCCAATTATAATTTTTTCCATAAATACCCATACTAGACTATACTACCCACCTACTCCCTCCGTCCTGGAATATAGGGCATTGTAGGGTTCAAAATTTGTCCTCAATTAAAAGGCATTCTAAAACTTTTGGACAAGTATTAAAGGAAATAATTTAATTTTCCTTGTCTCTTCAATGCATACTTACCTTTTCTATTCCCTTCTCCACTGCTTAATCTAGGGAACAACTTTAATCACGGTTGCTAAACGGGAAGGTTTTGGAGGGTACATGCGTCTTTTGGTCTATCTCTTAATTTGTCTTAAAATTGCTAGAATACCTTATATTACAGGACAGAGGGAGTATACTACTATACCACAGGTCAAGTTTTCACTAGTATACAAAAAATCTGAGCCGTCCGATCCTTTCATATTGGTCCTTTTTTATTCCATACTGGTCCATCTTTAGAGTAGTATAGGGCACTGTAAAAGAGCTCTTTGGAACAAAACATTCTTGGTCTGTTAGATATTGACTTTTATGGTCATGGTGCAGACCAGTGCGATGAGACAAACACCCTCAGCGCTATGGAAAAAACAAATTGAGTTAGATATTAATTAATGCAAGCATAACACCTAATTTATTACAGTTTTATTTTTGAAACATGTTGTTGAACTTTTAAAATTTTGGATGATTTGTCAGATTCATATTATCCAACCCATTCATCTTATTGTGTTTTCGGTTGAGTTATGAAATATATGTGTGTCTACCCCCACCAATTTTATCACTTCTGTATATTTGTTTCCTTCCCGTAGCAACGCACGGGCATGAACCTAGTAAGTCTTCTAAGAAGAAAATACAATTTACAAGATACGTGTGGAATCCAAATTAAGTTGTGGTTTAGTGTGTCATTTAAGTCCGTGCACTGGATATGCATCATATCTTGGGATTCATTGCGAGATACTTTCTTTACAAGATATCTTGTGAGTATTTATTTTTCGTGGAGGGGGCAAAACAGATTCTGCAGCATGAAAACCACACAAGGTAATTGAGATTTGAGATTTGCTTCTATATGGCATTTATAATATGGTTGAATGTGCCATTTACTCTAGATTTATATCCTCTTATACAATCACCTAGATTTGTACTGAATTCAGAAATTTCATAATTATTCATATAATCCTTCCCAGCATTACTAAGACACACCATTTTCCAGTATAAATACAGCTTCACTCCATATTCTCCATAGTCCATATAGTATTGCACAAGAAAAACTTTCAACCATGTCTTACAATCTTGAATGGGTCTGCCAGACCAATAATCCTTCAAACCCCAAGTGCGGTGAGACTCTGTTTTTACTTTTAATTTATTTTTCGAATGCTTTTCTGTTTCATTTCATATTACAAGGGCAAGTTGAAATTATTACTTGCCTTTATCCTCTGAAACATGTGCATCTGTAGGTGGGAACAAGTTTTCCTGGCCTGAGCTGGTGGGAAAGAAGGGCAAGGAAGCGAAAGCTGTGATTCAGAAAGAGAATCCTTATATCGATGCTGTGGTTTATGCTCCGCAAGATGCCATCATTTCTGGAAACTTCTGCTGCAATCGTGTTAGGCTCCTTATGAATTGTGATGCTGGCTGTGACTATGAAAATGCCACAGTGTTCCAAGTCCCAATAGTTGGGGTGAAGTGCAAGTTATTTTGTTGGGGATTGCAAATGCATATGCATGTACCTGTAGATGCTATTTGCTAAGAGAATAAACTAGTGTTATGGCACAGTGTCAAAAGCATCATATTAACAAAGCATTGTTCATCTACAAATTTTATGTCACTACTGGTTGTTTCACTTATACCGTCTTTAATCACAACATTTTCTACTTTTTTATACCTAATAATCACAATGGTTCTACTATACCTAATAAGAGGTTGACCGAAAATTTGGGATGTGTAAAGTACATTTATGTTTTGATTTACTTTTTACAGCAAAAAGTTGGGAAGTTCCTCATAGGGAATTTTCATAAATATGAGCAGAACATTCACAGCAGTATCCCAAATGAGAGCAAGAAAATGCTATGGCCGCTGCGCCATAGCCCTTGGATGGGGCAAAGCCATAGCATGCTCTGTAAAAAATAAAGGCCTTGATGATGGGTTCCCAAGGGTGTGGATGTGGTTCAGAACTTCAGATGCCCCATTGAATGTCCTATCAACACGGCAGTTCCTATTAACGGAGTGTCTCCCATGCCCTCAGATCTGTGTGTGTGGGGCTCATGGAATAGCACAAAGTTTGTTGCTAATTGGTAGGCAGAGATTTGAAATAGAACTATTTTACATCTACTAGGAAAAAAATGCAGGTGTCACTCTTGAAAATAGTGGACTATTTTAAAACAAGTGATTAAACTCAGATAAACCAAAATTATGAAGAATCTACTATTTCGAGCTAACCATATCAATGACATCCAATGCACAAGTTAATTGCTACATCACTAAGAAAAAGTTGGTTAAATGTCACATAATTAGCATTAATACAAAATAAACGGAATAACGTATAGAAAATATTGACCTGATGGGCTTTTATGATTCTTATTATGTCTTTCATAAACTTAAAAATGACTATTTTGTAGAAATGGTAAATACACTATCCCAGAATAGGTTTTCTAATTGCAAGTTTGATATGGTTAGCTCTTTTCAATGGGAAATGTAGAAACCGAAAGGAGCCAATGAAAAATATGCAAATCACTGCATGTTTCAGTATGCTTATCTACCAGGTGATTAAACGCACACACTAGTTTCTTAAAAAATGTGTACATATATGACCTGCATATAATGAATTTGAATTATGTTTGCCATTTATTTACTTTGTTCATGAATATGATTCAATTGTGTCATTGTGTGCTAAATATTTCAAAATCTTAGCATACAAATTGATCTTGAGAAAAGTCCAAATAATTATATCAGCTTTATCTAAAATGTTCTGCAATGAACTCATGCACCATTTTCATCCACTCTCTGGATATATACTCTGTTACTGGATTCATTCTATTTGCCTTGAAAATATTATTTGTTACCTAACTAATTCATCTAAATTTGTATATGTTTCTAACTAAGTGCTACATATTACAATAAACTGATGACAAAGTTAATGCTGTGAATAGAGCATATCATTTTAATTAGATTAAAAAATTTACTAACATGAAAAATACAATTATTTTGTATTTATATGCCATCCAAAAGATTTGTAATAGTATAATGTGCCATCTACACCATACTCAGGAATCAGGATATGTATTCTGTTATGGGAATGGGATTCATTCGATATGTCTTAAATGTTTGTTGTGTGACTAATTCGCTCAAATCCTTTCTGGAAGGACCTGAGCCAAAAATTGAAGTCACAAAATTTTGAGTATAAATATGTTTCACCCCCACATCCACTGCACCAACACAAGGAAAGCTAGTTCATATATAGGAGCCATGTCATACAATTTGGAATCGGTGTGCCGGCCTCACAACCCTTCAGCCCCTTATTGCCGTAAGACATTGTTTTTCATGTTTCAGTTAATATTGCATTTTTTTTTTCATTTCATTCTGATGTCACAGTGCCAAATTAAAGTTGCTGCATTTATTAATACACCAAAACTTTTGCATCTGAAGGTGGCAAGATGGCGTGGCCTGAGCTGCTGGGAAAGAAGGGCAAAACTGCAAAGGCTGTCATTCAGAAAGAGAACCCTTATATTGATGCTGCGATTTACACTCCGCAAGATGCCATTGTTACTGATGACTACTGCTGCAATCGTGTTAGGATCATAGTGAATTGCAAGGCCAGCTGCGACTATGAAAACGCTGTAGTGGTTCAAATTCCAAGGGTTGGGTAATTGACAAGTTATGTTATTGGAGAACTCATATGCATTGTCATATTCACGAAAAAAAATAAATTATTGTCTGTGCTTTGCAATTTGCAAAAGATCAAATTAATAAAGCATTCTCCATTTTCCTTTGTTTGTGCACTCCTAATGGTTTCCCCTTCACCACCAGGCACAAATAACTTCTGCTCAGGATATAGACAGGGTCAGTGGGTCACCAAGACACTAGTTTAACTATTCTTTAGACTACATTTGCAGACAGATAGAGCCATATATAGTATTTTTTTTCTAAAAGGAATCACATTTGAAATATTTAAGAGAAAATAGAGTTCCAAAGTTTAAAAATGTTGACCACTTGTAATCCAAAATATTGAATACTGAGAGTGCTTATCAAGAGAGCTTACCAAAAATCTGGTAACATTCAGAAGAGCTGAAGAATTGTGGTGGCAAATAATGTTGTTGTTTAGGACTAGAAATGAGACCACACTTGGGCCAAGGGCCAAAAACAGCAGCTATCCTCTTGTGGGCTGATATGGACAAACTGGATGCAATTACAGAGTTCGTGCTTATGCCCATTTTTATATAAAAAAAATCCCTGTGAGGAACCCCCTCTCAATCTTCCATCAGTAAGAAATTATAATAACTTAATGTCATGCTTATCATGCTTGCTCGAAGATGCACCATCTCGCTAGTCTCTAGCATGCTTGTATGGGCTGAGCGAGACTCCAGGAAGAGTGTATGGAGCAGTCCATTTCACATTCACTACAAGACAAGTAGAAAACTATATCTGCCTTTGCCATTCCATGCCAAATGCCAAATAATTTTATGATTTATTTACAATGTCCATTGCTCTTGTACTACTAGTGTAGTGAGAATAGATTGTATGACAGTGATTGTGCAAGCCTGAAGAACTTCAAATTTAGCAAATTTAGACATTCAGTTTTTGACTGAATACTTTGTGCTATATCTTAGCAGAAATCCTGATAACTGCAGAGCAATCCTGCTCACAAATCACACATAGAACAAGAGCAGCACCATTAGATTATTATCATCTCAATTATTATTTCCCAGCCTCTGGTTCCTCATACATGAGCTGAACTACAGTCTGCCATAGGTCATAGCACAGCCGCTCTGCTCGATCCGGCAGATCGAAACCGTCAGTTGCCGCCGGCGCCGAGGACGGCGTCGACCTTGTCCTTGAGATGCGCCTCCTCGTCCCCGAGGCGGGCGGCGGCGGCGCCGTTCTCCCACCGGATCAGCGTCGGTACTCCCTTCAGCCCGAACCTGGGGTCCACCCTCAAGGGGTGCGCAGGGTCGCGCCACGTGGGCTTGTCCCCGACGTAGGCGCGCAGGAGCACCGCGTCCCTGCCCTGCAGCGCCTCCAGCCGCTCGTAGATCACCGGCTCCGCCACGTTGCAGTCTGCGGCGGCGCACAACAACGGTGAGCAGCAGGCACGAGACTAGAGTACTGCTGGGGAAGAAGGAGAGGGCAGTTCCTAATCTCACCAGGGCACCAGGTGAGGGAGGAGCCGGGCTCGCGGTCCGCCAGGAAGAGCAGCAGCTTCACCTTGCCGTCGGAGGCCGCGTCGGGGGAAGCGAAGAGCCGGTCGAAGTGGGCCCCGAAGTCGGCCAGCGTCGCGTCCACCTTCTCCACCGTCATCGCGAGGCACCGAGGGCAGGTCGGTTGGTCGAGCAGAGCAGCGTGCGAGAGCGAGCGAGGCAGGGGTAGCAGATTTGGGAGAGAAGACGAGGGAGGAAGAAGACGGCAGCCGAAATTTATCTCCGTTGCATACCGGAACGCGTGCCGCGATTATTTCATACACTGACGGGTGGGACCCGCCGCTCCCCCCTCCGCGTGTCGCGTACGCGAGCCGGCATCGAGGGTGATTTGGGCCGGCCAGATGGGCTGGAGCAGCCCAGGAGCTACGTGAGCCCAACAACGCCGCGCACAACCAAGCGCCTGCCGTGCGGGCTGCTCCCCCGAGTCCAACGGAGTCAGTCCCGTCCATCGTTCACTCACGCCGCCCCTCCTGACCGGCTCCGGCGATCCGCCCGCCGCGTCGACCCGTCCCCGCGGCCGTCGCGATGCACGACCCGTCGGAGATCCGCAACCTCCCCATCGACATCGCCATCGGCCGCCTCCAGGAGTGGCTCGTCGACCGCAAGCGGGTGCCGCAGGACTGGCGGAAGCGCCTCGCCGGCATCCGCGCCCGGATCGCCGCCGCCTTCGCATCCCTCCCCCGCGACCTACACCCCTCACTCCTCGGCCTTGAGCCCGAAGGTAACTGAATTCCTCTTCGCGACCGGCGGCGTAGCAATTCGGCGAATTCGATTCATCGCGCTTTTAAAACCCTCGTCCAATCCCCTCTTGCTCCGCTACCTCAGCTTGATTCGCTAATCTCTCTGTGTTTGGAATGTAATTCTTTCCCTGGTTCAGAAATTGGGTATCTCGAAGCCAAGAAGATATACAGCATCCTACTGGACTCCAACACCGAGAGCCGCAACATATTTGGCCGCCTGACGGGATCCGCGGTAGGCGTTTGCTTCTCTGACATTTTATTACGACGCAATTGCACCTTCCTGTGCGGGTGGAAACGGGCAAACGCTTTGATACAATTGTCATGTATAGGGTGAATGGGAGTCCATCGTGAAAGCTTACGAGAAGGACCATGTCTTCCTTGGAGAGGCGGCGCAGATCATGGTTCAGAATGTGAACTACGACATGTACGATCTCTCTTCTTCCTCGTTCTTGTTTTGGTTGCTATGCCATACAGACCTTGGCCACAGCTAAATTGTTATTTGCTTTTTTGTCCATCCCAAGTCCATATCAGAGAAAGCAGATGCAGAAGACTCAGCAGCAGCTTGCTGAACTTGATAGAAGGGAGGCTGACGTTAAGCGGCTTGCAGCTTTGTCGGCTACTAGATATGTAGAAGCTTGCCAGGAGCTTGGTTTGCAGGTCAGCTTGTCTACCTGACTGGCACTGATTGTGCTGTGCCTTTCTGTTTAGTCGCTCACCACGTCATACTGTCATCTGCAGGGAGCAAATGTGCGGGAAGAACTTATTGAATCTGCAAAGACGCTTCCATCTACATTTAGCAAAATCTTGGAAGCGCTGAACAGTGACCCTGTCTCAAAGGCCATTGAGCACTACACAGCTTTTGTTAGAGACTGCCATTCCGAGGACAAGGTAGGCTCAGGACTTTGTACAATATATCAGATATTGAGTTCAAAAGAATTTCTGCTAGAACGTTGTGTCTAATCTTAATCACTTTGTTAATATGAACTTCAGGGAAATTGTGATTCTGCACTACAAAATCTGAAAAAGCTGCAGGAGAATCCTCCTTCTCTCCATGTCTCAGTATATAATGAGGTCGAAAGTTCACTTGGAGGGGCATTGGAATCTCATGGGTCTATAGAGCAAATTGACTCAAATATTCCCGCAGAGGATATTGACTGGGACATTTCTGTCGATGCTAATGAAATTGATTGGGATATTGGTGCTGTGGAACAACCAGTTGAAGAGTCTGGTGATGGTTTTGGATCGTATGAAATTATTGACGCTAATATTGAGCTGGCAGGTTCTGAAAATTATAATGTTAGTGTCTCAGACAACCCATCTTTGAACAAAGAGGGCCTTGCATCATCTGAGTCTGGGATTTGTTGGGACATCACTGCTGATAATTCTGAAGAAACTGTGCATGATAATGCCAATATTCAGAATGCTCCAGTGTTAGCTGAAGATAGAAGTCTTTTACTGGAGAAGGAGTACAGGAATGATATTCTGGATGATTTACTTGAGGTATGTTTTGATCATTTTCGACCCCTTCTAGTTTTGATGTTCTAAATTCGAATTTGCTTTAGAACGATGTGGCATAATTATATCAATACTTATGTTGTGTCTTAAGTCTTTTTTTCTTGGCTGTACTGGATACTGTGTTATCCTTTAGAAATTCAGTAGATGACTAGTTTCATTGTTGTATGAGGTTGCTTTCCGGACACATCCTCTCTTATTAGCTCATCAATTTATGAACTGGAACAGGTCAAATCATTTTTGACTCAACGCTTAGGAGAGATGAGGAACGGTGACACATCATCTCTACAGCATCAAGTGCAAGCTGTCTCACCTTTTGTTCTCCAGCAGTATGCTCCTGATAGTTTGGAGAATATGCTTGTAGAGGTTTCTTCAGCAATCTCATTGCTCACTAACCAGAAGACTCTTGACCTTATAATGATCCTTAACTCTAAAAGGTAAACGACTATGAAGCTTCACATGTTTATCTTTCATTACTTCTAGTCTACTACAGTGGTGGTTTTGCATAGTACAGCAGTTTTTCCACCATAAATGCATGATGTTTCTCCGCTAACTTTAACTGAATATTGTTTCCTTCCTCTTCACAAGGTTTTTAGACAGATTAGTTTCAACCATAGAAGAGAAGAAGAATCATGAAGTAAAACTGAGAGAAGGTTTAGGTGATTTATCTGTTAAGCGGATCGAGCTGCAAAATGCACTGTCATCATCATGGCCAAAGCAAGTAAGTTTCTTTTACCTGGGATTAATTGACTACCACATCTGTTTGGTACTTGCTGAGATTGCTAGCTCTATGCTGCCCAAGCACACCACCAGGCACTGTTCATTTGCTGGTAGATAACAGAAAAGACCCCTTCTGAAATTTCACATTGTTCGTCAGCCAATTTCTTGTTCACATTGGCCAATACTGTGTCCAGAAACCAATTTCATTTTCTACACATACTTTTATTCTGTGCGTATTAAAAAACATCATGAAGTAGCAAATGATACTTGACCAGTAAAAGCTGTGACATAAATTCAAATTAAAAAACGTCCTTGTGTTGTAAAAATATGTAATTTTATATGTCATATTTTCTCATGATCCATTGTTCAAATCAGAATTATTCGTATACTATGTGCTATTGTGCTAATGAACCAAAACTCTATCAGGTCACGTTGTGCTTTATGTAACCAATATATATTGATTTCCAAATGGTGGATCCCACTAGTTATTTGCCTTTCTATATATATTGCAGGAGGCAGCAATTATGAAAACAAGGGAACTAAAGAAGCTGTGCGAGGCAACACTATCATCTGTTTTTGATGGCAGGCCAGTGCATATTATTGGAGAGATCAATACTTTACTAAGTTCAAGTGTTAGTCAATTAGCTGCATGACTGTACTTTTGTTCTTGGATCAAATAAGATTGAGATCGTAAGGTTTTTATCTCATGGTATATACTTCTGAAATTTATGATTTCCTGCTCATGTTTGCTTTGCTGCTCGATATATTCTGAAAAATGCGTATGGGTTTGGCTTAAATTATCAGATTCATCATATGGATACAGTCAGGGCAAAATGAATGTACGTAGAGTTGAGCGATGAAGAGTGTAATATATGGTTCACTAAAGGTTTCATTTCTCAATGAACAATGTTCCCATCAAGGCTGTATAAGAATACACCGCTCTTTTGTCAGTCTTGCACTTTTTCTTGCCACAGGGCCAGTTGGAAAGCAGAACCGGCCAATTATACGATTACTAAAAGCTCTGTGCTATCTGTTTCTTTGAAATGTCCAGCTAGAAGGCTGAACTTGTTGATTTTGCAGCCTTACTTTTGATGGTTGAAAATGTTGCTGTTCCTCACTGATATGTATCTGTTGTGTGCAACATATAGTATAATTGAAACGGCCATTTTGTGATCAAGATGAGTATGCTTTTTTAAGTCTTGACTTTCGGAATAGCATAATGGACTGTAGTCGATTAAATATTTAAATTATATGCATTAATTAAGTATTATAACTGTAGAAATACTAGCAAACTTCAATCCAATCACCCATCTCATCTTATCTTCATGAGAATCACTTATACAACTTCAATCTGGATAGACAACAAAACTTGGACTTTACACTGATGATGTTGCTCCATAGAGAACAAAACGTGGACTTGCATGATACTTAATTTCATTTATGAAGGAAATCCTGGAACCATTTGCTGGAATGCTTTGGATATCTTTTCAAATCATCCTTGTAGTCAATGTAATTAATACCAAACCTCACAGTATAACCATCCATCCACTCGAAATTGTCAAATAGTGACCATGCAAAGTATCCTCGTACATCAGCTCCTTCCCTGCCATGTCATAATAGTACTTTTAACGATTGGTACTGATACTTCAATTATTTCATGATCAACAACTCATATATGCATCTAGTAGTAATCAAGCATCAGACTTACTTGAGGGCTCTTTGAATGTGGAATAGGTGTTGCCTGTAGAATTCGGTTCTGTTATTGTCAGCTAAGGCTTCTTGAAGTGGTAGATTTTCATTGTTAATTTCATCGACACCTGCACCATGAGTAAATTAATCAGTTAGTGCTCTGGGTTCCTGGATAATCCACGGAACAAGTTGTTGTAGAAATGCAGTTAGGCTGTTGTACCATTCTCTGTGATGTAGATAGTAGGATTGTTGTATGCCTTCTTGGTGTATAGCAGGAGTTCTTCTATTCCTTTTGGATAGATGTAGAGCCAAGAAGATCCAGCCTGGGTACAGATATTTAGTTGCTTTCATTCCTATGCTTCGCTTAGGTTTTCTATGCTAAATGACTAGGTTATCTGTAAAATGACCATTTATCATCTATTGTGGACACAATCTTAAACTACTCCTTTATTACCGTCCCAGTTGCACACCTATGAAACATGAGATAAGATAATTTTTCTTTTTGAGAAAGGCATACCTTTGGACCAATAGCTGCCCCATTTCTTTCAACTGTTGTTAAAGCACAGGTCAAGAAAACTGTTAGTTCACCCAAGTTATTGAGTGTAGAATAGCATAATATGGCTTACTTGATTACCTGTTTGATTAGTCAGTGAATCAGTATTATAGCTTTTGTTTCCATTGTTACTGTATTTGGTGTTTTGAGCGTATCTTGCTGTATAGTAGTTGAGGCCGATGAAGTCAAATGATCCGTTTATGGCCTTTGACTGTTCTTTTGTGAATCTTGGTAATCTATTACCAACTAGTGTTCTCATGCTGAGTGGGTAATCTCCATAAGTTAAAGGATCCATGAACCTGTTCAAATTATCACTGGATTATGCAAATGTTTTTTTCCAAGAACCTTTTAGGTTTGATTTTATGGAAACTTCAAGGACGAAACCTGAAGTAGTACCGAATTTAATGAAGAAAACTCACCAGCCATACATAAATTCCAGAGCTCGCTTGGCTGCATCCTTGTCTTGCTTGGAAGTTGTGTATGGAATCATCCAATTACTGACTAGAGTAATTCCTATCTTTCCTTTTTGCTTCACCTACATGATTATTGATTACCATTGTAAGCTTAAACTGTCAAGCTGGCTAAGTATATGAAATGATTAAATGAGTAGTAGTGTTTTCAGTGTTTAGCTATCTAAACAAGTTGGCTGAACCCCAGCATTTCTGGTCTCTTGTCTTAGACACCATTGACGTGCTAGCTTTGTTGTCCATCAGTAGAACTTTAAAAGATGCCTGGCACTACCATCTATTGTTTGTAGCGGCAGAGTGGCCTTATGGTTGTCTATAATATCTGTTGTCATGTTCTACTCTTGAAGATCATTTAAGTGTTTAAAGATCTTCAATCAGAATTAAAAAATTATCACATTACAAAGATATACTCTTGGCATGCCAGAATGCATTTTGTAGATATTAGATTTGCTTGTTGCTGAAGTGATGACAATCAAGAAACCTGATCTGTACCTGGTATTTGTCTCTGTACACCTGAACTGCTGCTGCATGAGCAAGAAGTTGATTATGAGCTACAATATAAGGTTCCCTTCCAGAGTCTCCCATGCTACATCCTGAATTTTCCCAAGGGGAGCATCTACCAGGTGCCAATATACCACTGCCATAGCCAGCAATACTAAAACTCCAAGGCTCATTGAATGTTATCCAGTTCTTGACCCTGTCTCCAAACTCCCTAAAGCAGATGTTTGCGTAGTCACGGAAGTCTTCCCTGGTATTGACAGCTCAACATATTAAGCCATGATGCTTAGTTTTCTTTTGATTTCAATAGAATTTCTTTTTATTGATCATAGCAGACAGTTTGGGCTCTGTTGAGGACTAGTTACTTACAGGACCTGATGGGTTGAGTTTACTTACACAATGTGCTGGCTCAAGAAACCTCCATACTGCTGTTCTAGTGCTTGTGGGGAATCCCAGTGAAAAAGGGTCACAAATGGTTCAACGCCTGCATGTTGTTTAGACACTAAGATGCAAAATGCTATAGTGTGTTTAACTATTTTATTACAAGTATTTACCTTCTGAAATTAGCTTGTTAATGAGGTTGTTGTAGTATTTTATTCCTTCGATGTTGATCCCTCCACTCAGTTTTCCATCTGCATCCATATCATTTCATCAACTAGAGTCTGGGATCAATTTATGTTTTTATTTAATCTATATCTGCTCTGTTAGAGCTGCATTAGTGCTTGCTGCATATCAAAGTAAAAGGTTTCAATTTTTTACAGTAGCAACAATTCTAAGTGGTTGATTGGGATATGTTCAAAGGCGTTGGAATTATGTGCCTGCAGCACATCTAAGGTTTATTTAATCTCAAGTAGTACAATTCTTACCATTTGTTGAGAATATGAATCTTGTGTGCATGGAAATAGGCTAGAAGCAGCACTTACTGGGCAGAATTCTTGTCCAAGAAATAGAAAATCTATAGGCATTAAAGCCTATATCCTTCATGATTTTGACATCCTTCTGCATTCAGTGAATGGTATCTGATAAATGCTGTGAAAATGAAAACTGATGGGAAGATAGGATGGTTCTTATTCCATAATACCTGATATCGGTGATAGGAATTGATTGCTATGTCTCCGTTGCTTCCATCTGCTATCTTCTCTGTTGACAAACTTTTGGGGCTTAGGACAATATACCATTCACTGTGCTATTGATGTGAACAAACTGTTCTGTTCTCCGCTTGGATTTTTTGGGTAGTTAGACTTAACATTGTTCTCACAAACATGTCTTTCTTTCATGCATAATTAAGTTTCTCATGTGCGGTGAACTGAGTTTGGACTTTTGACTTAACAGATATCCATGGATTGGGTAACTTTTGACCTTAAAATAGATCTGTCATGGAGCAATTGAAAAGTGGTCATTAAACTAGCTATTGCATCGTTACATTTTCAGATCCTCATCTTTTTGCTTGCACTTTTTGTTTCTATGTGCTTTTGTCGTAGTCCGGTAGATTGGTGGTCCAAGCAGGCTCTGATCTTATCAACATGGGTTGTTTGGTAAGCACAGTCCGAACGTGCCCTGAATGAGCTGACTTTAGTTTTGCACAGAATCCACTGACCACGTATCTTTCTGGGCTTAACTTTGCATGATGTTACGTTTCATGGTTAAGACAAAATAAATTTCCTTTTTACAGCATGCTTTAGCCCTTGAACCTGGTATTATTTATGGTAACAGGCTGATCGTGCTATCAAGTTGGGTCACTTTATGCTATCTTCAATCGATTTTCAACAGATTGCTTGCTTGTTCGGAAGTTGAGCGGCAAGGTATACTATTTTGTTCCTTTAAGATACAGTTTTCAGTCTTAGATGAACCTCAGTTTTTAATGGTCTCGTGGTTCAGCCTGTTGGTCGTTAGTTGAGTGAGAGCTGGGAAGATGCGATAAAAAATAGCAAACTGCTGTGGATGGTGTTACTTATCAGGCATATCATTTGCATGCTCTTGCTTAATGCAACTATAATGGCATTCTTTTTGGATGGCACTACAAATGGAAGTAGTTAGTATAATTTAGATGCAGCTTAGTCCTCAAACCACACTGGTATGTATGACCGTTTGCTCCCTAAAACAAGACCCTGTTCAACATGCTATGCAGGCCTAATGATAGATCACGAAAGCATCTGCTTGAAGGTGTCGTGAATGAAAGTTAGTGGCCAAGAGCCGTGTTAGAATGCATGATCAGAGCTTTTTGAATGGAGCAAATGACCTGGGTGAGTGTGGGTGTAGGTGTCCCAGATGCTTGGTCCTCTGCCACCCTCCTTCACAGCTCCTTCATACTGCATCCAAGCTCCCGTAAGTTCAACCCTTTCGCCTCTTCTTCCAGTAGTCGCTAGATGCTCCGGGATCTGCTTACCTGGTAGGCCGACGACGCCGTGCCGAAGAGGAAGCCCTTGGGGAACTGGCTCCTTGAGATGTTTTGTGGGTTCGCGGCAGGCGCCGCGAAGAATAATGGCAAGAACAAGAGCAGGGGAAGCGCTTGCCGCGACATGTCTGCGCTTGCCGTTTCCTTCTTGCTTCGTGTTCATGTGTTCGCCAGGCGCTGCTTGTATTTATAAGCTGGCTAGTCCTTGGGAGGCAGTGTGGAGCTGGGAAAACCCTCGTGTCCAGCTGTTTCACAGAGGCCACTGAGCGACCAGCGAAGTCCTTGCCTTGTTCACGCATGACCCATGTGAGATCCTTGTCTTTTGGACGCGATTAGACAAATGACGCCCAGCTGGCCTACTGTTTAGTGGTTCAGCTGTACTTGCAGGTGCTTGTCTGATTGTGTGTTTAAGAGGAAAAAGTGTACTTTGAAGTATGCGCGACACAGATGTACATGCTCGAAAGGGGAAACTGTTGTTTGGAGAAACCAAACCTTGAAATGCATCATTGCTCATAGAGAAATAGAATCGAAATAGAATGCAAAGATCAATTGTTAGAAAAGGGCTATAAGTACAATAACATAGGTTACATAGCCTTAAGGGGGCTATATGTACAGAAGGGGAAAACTGTTGTTTGGGCTGTAGCCTAACCTTGAAATGCATCATTGCTCACAGAGAAATAGAATGTAAAGATTTCATGCGCTAGAAAAGGGCTATAAGTACAATAGCATAGCCTTAAGGGGGTGAGGAAAGAACCCAGCTTTGCCTTTTTTTCGATGCTTTGACACCTTTGTTTAACCTCCAAATGAGGCCATGCACGAGGCCAAGTGGGTTTTGTAGATAAACAGAAGAAAATTTGAGTGGCAAAGCTTGGAGGAGAATGCAGGGGGCCCCAATACAAAATAATTATCTCCTTAGATAGCTAGATTGGTACTCCCTTCGTTCTTAAATATATGACACTGTTGACTTTTTGTTTGAACTTTGACCAATAATATTTCATTAGTTAGTTTGTTAAATAAAGTAAAATGGCTACCAATACATCTAATATCAATAATACTGTGGATTTAACTCATAGACCTATGTTGTTGCATAAATATTTGTAGAAAGGATGAATAGTCAAACAAAGAAAAAAGTCAATGGTGTCATATATTTAAAAACGGAGGTAGTATTCGTTTTCGTTTTCAAAAGAAAATGTGAAAATGTGTGTATTTTAGTGATAAATCATTTATTTTTAATGAATATTCTAGGAAAAGATAATGCGCCCAGTGCACTTGAAAAGCTATTATAGTAGTATAATGCTAAATAGTGCCTTGGGGGAAGCCTAGTCTCTTCTGTTCACGATCAAGTGTGGACAGGGGTCGCTTTATTTTATATATGCGAGGGCCTAGGGAGGAGGAGAGAGCAACCATCATACTATAGTAACTACTCAGCTTTGTTATACCGCTGGAATTAGGTCGTGGACTAAGTACTTGCAAACAAAATAGTACTAGCATCAAGGCCTTGTTTCTAGCTCTTGTTTTCGGGCTCAGTAGCTGTATATAGATGATAAGAGCCTCAAATTTAACGTTTTTCTTTGCCTGGGCCCTAGAAACATATGGTTCCTCGGCATCAGACAAAAGGCAACCCAACAGTCTTGAAGGTTTATTCCTGTTGTTAGCATTTTAGGTTTTGGAGGAGTGAAAGGAATACTTCAATTTGGAAGTGTCCAGAGCTCAGAGCAATACACGTCTTATACAAATGACACAATAGCTCAGAGCAATACCTATTTTCAGGGATGGTGATATGATGCCTCACAAACAACATTCCCAAGCATTAGAATTGGCGATGTGGGAGGCAGAAAGTGTGTGCCTCCAATTGCGTCGCCATCCACCATGATCTCCTAAAATCATAATATACTCAAGCCTATCCAACACCAGAGCAGGTCAAAGGAGCACGAAGCATCATTTTGTTTTCTGTTTTCTTTTCTTTTCTATAGACTAGGGCTACGGCACTACGGCTTGCCGGAGTATTGAGCTCCTCCATCCATACTCAAGATTACCAGGAATGCTCATCCTCATACTGGCGCCGGCCAACTTCCACGGTCCAGGTAGATTCAGGTCCGTCGTACTTGCCAAATCCGGCACCGTGCACTACATTTTGGAAATGGAACTTGAAATGACATTGCAAAGTTTTCTCTCTTTTTTTAGTGAAACAAAGTTTTATCTCAATTCACCATGTTCTAGATGATGGTCGAAACCTTGCGAATCTTGATGTGACCTATGTGGTTACACAAATTCGGACGTGTGCAAAAATGGCGTGAAACAATTTGGAGTATTTGGTTTGTGGAATGGGCACATCCTAAGATCTAGTGGGCAAGTTTGGATGGGACAACACTAGTATTATTTTACATTAAGTATATATGTGCTTCTGATGAGACATCATTCTTGTTTCACATAAGTATTATGTTCCTGATGATTAATCAGATGGTTTTGAACCGTACACTTAAACCAAACAAGCAGTCTAGGATCAGATGGCTTGTTACGTCACAATCCTCAAACCGTCGGGAGTTCAGTGGAAACACTATCATGGTGTCTGAACCCTTTCATTTTTATTATTGCACGACAATGATACTACTACTGAGTAGTGGTCGTGAATTAGGTTGGTTGTGGCTAGCTAGCTTCACTGTTGATCCATTCCACAAGGGAGCCCAATACTCCTTATACTGCACGCAACAGCGACAAGAACGCATTGCCATGTTCTTTGACAACACCATCACTGCAGAATCATTAGCTTTCAAGATGACATAGATTGCTAACTTACCAACTCCTGAAGCCTGAGGGCTGCATTGAGGCAGTTCTGGACTCAAGGCTCACAGTAATAACCGGAAGGAGATTAAAAATTCAGAACTCCAGCATCTGAAATTCAGTCTCAGAGTTACATGAGTTTTACTCGTTAACAGCTACAAGCCAGAATGGATGCCAAACAGACAAAATTCAAATGAGTCCAAGATCTCCATGCTTCACCAGTGAGCAGAACAAACAAACACCGTTCTTGGCATAGGTGGGCAAGCAAGTCAAAGCTCATGATACCCTGATTTGGTATGAACTAGGAACTCAGGATACAACCAAGCAATCATAACTGTGACAAAATGGCAATGAAAAGTTCCATTGGCAGAATCAAAGCTGCAAAGGTAGTATTGTTCTAGCACAGTTTGTTGATGTGAAGCAAAACATGGGTGCTTACCAATCAGTTCACTATTCAACCTGTCCACAAGAGAAGAAAACATGGGTAATACAGTAGCATATGGCAACTAGATGTGGAGCTCCAGTAGTTCATACACTTGTTTTTCAACATAAGCAAAACTCCTGATGACTTGCAACCGGTATATGTTTACACTCATGTAGGACCTAACAAATACCAAGAATGACAAAATTGAAGATTACTACTAAAAATATGAAGGTGGCAAAATTGAAGAGCAGCTGCCTAATTGATACCTTTCTATCTATTCCACTCCAATTCAACTATAGCCCCGCCTCCGCTGCCCGCCGTGGCGTGCTCTTCCGGCGACTCCCAGACTGCCGGAACCCATTGGACCTGGTGGACTCATCATTGCTGGATCGAGTGCTCGAGCTGTTCTCCTCCATGTCAAGATTTGAGCCCTCTTCTTCTTCCTTGGGCACCCTATTCCTCTTGTTGCTACCAGCTCCTGCGGAAGCATGCTCTGTTCTTGAACCCTTCAGTTTGGCACCATCCCCTGCTCCCATCACATAGTCCTCATCGCCATCGTCAGCCTCCTCCAGTTTCTTCACCTCGGCTTCAATGATCTTCTCCGCGGCAACGCGCTTTTGGGGCCGCCCTCTCCTCTTCCTCGCAGGCACGACGACCTCCTCACCGCTGCTCCCCTTTTCCTCATGCGTCCTGCCATTGGTAAGCTGCTTCCTTCCTCTGCCTCTCCCTCTACCCATTGATTCAATTCAGAAAGAAGCTGCAGATGCGTGTAGGCAACAGCTGAAGCTACAAGTCGTAAAGATATCTAGATGCAGGCTATTCTGTTTGTCTTGTTGCTTTCTTTTTGGAACAAAATATCTCAATGGTAAGAACCTTGCTCTAGGACACTGCAGCAGAAACAATCCAGAAATCTGCATGAGAAACATCGATGAACCTACTGTAAAACCCAACTAGAACAGGATTGAATATTCAAGAACGGATGATAGATTAGTTTCAAGAGTTTACTTAGATCCATAGCAATAAGCTCATGAAAAAAAACAAATATCACAAACAAATCTCTAACCTCAGATGGGAATGCATCAATAGAGCCCAGGAATGCTATGAAACAAATTAGAGCAGAGCCATCCAAATGATTTAATAAGCAATAGAGGAGACAGAAAGAAGCTGACCTTGCATCAAATTAGCATGCTCCTCAAGAAACATCCTGCTGCAAAACCCATTTCCCCAAGCTCCAGCGGTCAAAAGATTGGATTTTTTTTTCCAAGCACCGAAAGGGGGGAAAAGGTGCTCGAGATAGATTGGCACTGATCCTGGATTGAGATTGAGACACCGGGAGACCCACCACAGATCAAGAAGCAGAGGCCATACCCAAAGGTTGGTGCTGTTTGGGAAAAGCTGGAAGATTCTTGAACGAGCAGGAGATGGTACTATGCTGGCTTACCAGTGTGAGAGTACGGAGCCTGGGGGCTGGACTCCTCTGGTGCTTGAGCTGAGCTCCAACAGTAGCTGTGAGCTCCCTGCGGGACGGTAGCGGCAGGACACTGTGCACACCACGCGATGAGAGAGAGAGGGGGCTGTGCTTGCTTGCTGGAGTTGCTTTTCTGTGGAGCTGTCACTGGGTTGCTGAGTTTTGCGCTTTGTTTACCAACCGTTGAAAACGAGTGAGCTGCACTCCACTCCGCCACTGGGCGCGGCAGCTGCAGGCAGTAGCCCCCCTGACAGATGCTGATTTATATATATAATTACGGCGGCTTCGGCTTTAATTACTGACGCGTAGTGACAAGGTTACTTGTAATCTTTTTCTCGTGCTCTCGGGGACATCGAAAGGTGAGAGAAGGGGCAGCAAGGATCCCAAGACTGACAGCCAGGGAACAACGAAACCAGGGGCTACTAATGAGCTGCAAGCAGCTGCTGCCAAGATCCACCAGCATGTTTCTTTTTTCTTCTTTTCTCTTTTTTGCAAGGAGGACACTTTGTCGTCAGTATTCAGGTCTAGTGCGGGGATGAAACATATACAAATTCCAATTTCAAACTCTTCTATCGAATGTGTTTGTTCGTTGTTGATGAGAGTTCTTCTGAATCAGAATAAGGGCTTTCAGGTGTTCTTACATGTTTGTCGAAGCTGATTCAATCGCAACGCTGTCACTGTTCAGTTTAAGATCTCTAAACTTGGAAATGAACTGCATTTTGCATATAATTTTTTGCATAAATTAACAGCAAAAACAGAGGACGCTTCTATAAAATTAAAATAGTTTCATACATATTATGTGGTGGTAACATATCATGTGGCTAATAATGCTAGCTTTGTGTATACTTGTGAATTGTGATTCGCGCCACATATTTTTTTGAAAGACATCTAATGCAAGGAGCAATGCATACTGAGAGAAAATTTGTAGTACTACGGAACTATCATCAACAGTAAATAGATGTACTACAGGTTTGATATTATTCTGCTAAAAATGAAAGGAAGAGTCACCTTGCACATTGACATATAGTCCTCTAAGCGCAACATTGTCTGTCTGTTTCTTTTATTCCATACAATTTTAAACAGTAGATGCAGAAATTAAGCACATTTTGATGAAATCTAGTGATACCATATATGTAAAAACTCGGTGCAAAAGGGAATTCATCATTCCATCTATTCGTGCTATTTGTTTGGTTCACATAAAGAGACGGCATCATATAGTGGGAACTGTATGGAATTTACAAACATTTGATAGATCAACAGTACATCTACTAAGTATGTGTAAGAGCAGTCTCTAGAATCTCAATGCTTTAGTTCTCTTGTGCTTAGTTAGATGTGTGAACCAAAAAATATAATAAACCAATGTAATACCAAAGTTTAGTTAGCCCAAGATACCAAAATTGTGATCTCGGCAGTCAAAATTTGTGATTAGCTTGACCCTATGTGTACCAAAAATTTACAATCCCTAATTTTCTGACATGCAGGTACTACTGTAGTAAAACACGCACTCACAAGGGAAACTTTTGGACAGACGGTTTTGCACGTGGTCCTGTACAATCCCCCAGACCACAATTTTATGACAGAGCTAGTGCATTCATATCAAGAGTAAATGCTCCGTATTATTGTGGGAGGAAAAAAAATCATATGCAGCATGGACATATTTCGTTGTTTTGCATTATTTTAGATTTCGATGTGTTCATCTTCTTTGTTTTCTCGAGATTTTGATGACTCTGAGATGGAGTGGGCCTGGCAGCTTTAATTACCAAAGATCAATCAGTTGGCTGGCGTGAGGAGCAGGCCAGTTTGGGCCCAGGTACGGGCGAGCCCAGCGGCATATCTATCTGGAGCTTTGCTTGAATGTGTGGCGAAGACGAAGACGAGCACGGCGTCCTTATTGAGCAAGCGTACTTACCACGGTGGCACACTGACAGTTTCTAGTGTTGAGGATTTAAACTGCAATTGAACCAAAAGCCTGTCATAGGATGAGCCGTGGTTACAATAGAGCTATACAATTTGCAGCTGTGCTCATCCTAACTCTTGGTTAGGCTATCCGCACTCGTTGTACTCTATTTTCATTTTCTAAAGGAATATTCTGTCGTGGTCATCGAGATTCTTTACCCTATACTCATTTCTCCCGCACCCATCATACTCTATGTATCATCCTCTATATCAACTACCAGCTGATGGGACCCACAATTCAGATTTTTTTCTCCACCTCTCTCTCTTATCCACACACTCACTCGACCACCCCCACCGCGACCCTTCCGCCCGGATGCCCGCAACCTCCCTCTCTCTCTCTCGCCGTCCCTCTCCCCCAGTGCTGGTCGCCTCCCTCCTTCTCCCCCTGCACCCCCTACTACGCCGCCGGAATCGGGCCCCTCCCCTTCTCTCCCTCCTCGTTCGGGCCCTTCCTCCGCGGTGGGCGGCGCGGCGAGGGGAAGGAGCAAGGGGCAGGGTCGGCTGGCGTCCGTGTGCAGCCTTGGACCCGGCGTCGCCGACGCCCCGACGTTCGTTTCGGACTAGTGGGGACGGCGCCGCCTGGTGGAGGCGCCAGCAGTGGGTCTCGCCGGCGCCGATGTCTCCGAGCTAGCCGCCCCCTCTCTGCTCGCTCTGACGACGAGCCGCGGCCCTGCTCCCTTCCCCATCTCGCGGCGAGCCTTGCAGCGGCGAAGCACGAGGGCGGTGGCAAACGGACGGCGCCGACGCGAGGAGCCACTACGGCCGGTGCAAGGAGCAGCTGCAGCGGCGGACGGCTCCCGGCTCCGGTGGCCCTTTCTCTCTCTCCATCCGGTCAGGCGCGCGAAGTGGTTGGGGCAGACGGCGGTGGGAGGCGAGGTGGGTCCAGCGCAGCGCCACGTCGCCTTTGGTGGAGTCCTGGAAGCCCCCTAGGAATAGCGGACGCCATCCCGTCCGCTTGCTTAGCGAACGCCATAGAGGACGCCGCTGCAGGGCATTTTTTGGTACTCCCATACTGGAGGGAGGGATAGCGGACGCTATCCCGTCCCCGGTGCGGACAGCCTTAGGACTTATTAGGACTCAAGCAGTCCTGTTGAGACTTGAGAGACTTGTCCATCTATTCTTCTCCCCAAGGAGATTAAACCCCTTACCGACCTTTGAGAGAATTCATCCCCTCCAAATCCTTTTTTTTAGGGGGGGGATCATCGTCACCCAGTGGCGAATGTAGGAATTAGGATTATGGGTGGCTTGATCCTTTCTTCCTCCTCTATTTTCTATTTTCTTTCTTTCTTTCCCTTTTATACTACTCCTCTAATCTCATATTTCTTCATTGTTGCATGATTGTAGGGGGGGCTGGAGCCCCCTCAGCCCCCCTTGTGCCTCCGCCCTGTCGTCACCTCCAAATCCTTTCCAACCTTCTCCAATCTAAGATTTAACAAGTCGTAAAACTTGTTTTTTTTCCTGTGTAATGCTCATACAAAGAAATGTAATTTTGATGCAAACTAATATTGTGTCCACAGTCGAACATGTGTATAATTTCTCCTTTAACTTCGAGGGTCTATTTTGTTTGTATATAGCATGGATGCCAAGATCTCCCACAATTTGATCCTTAACTGCGCTAGCTGATTGAGGTCTTTCCTTGCACAATACTATCTAGCAATAGAGAATCTTGCCCCCAAATTTGCAATAATATTTTGTATTAAATTATTATATGGCGGAGGAAAAAGATGGCCTATTCAGTTTTCTCAATGGTCAAAACTAGAGATATTTGGATAAAAATGTCACATGCATATAACCCATCAAATATAGAATATGATGCTGAATGGTTTCAAGAACTTCAGTTCCAATTCATTTTTTTGTTCCATTTTGGCTATCAAGGATTAGGGTTCTTCATGCAGTTCATATAAGATTATGGCTCGGTTTTTGGCGATTTGCTTTGTTTGGCAGAGAACATCCCATGTTATCCCTTATGAAATTCAAATGTGCGAGGACCTAGTTGTGTTGTCCTTGAAATAATTTCTTTATTTCTTAGTGACCTCTATGCAATATAGCCATATGACTAATTTTCCCCATTTCTAATATGATTCCAGACCTATTTGCAAAAGAAATACAACAGAATTTAGATCCAGGGAGCAATAAAATATCTTTCCACCTGATCACCTTTTGTATTGGTGGATAAAAGTTACCCTGAGCTGCTCACTCAGTAGATATTCCAGTCAGCAAAGCCACTTGTGTGTGGACTGCAGCTCACAGCCCTGCGACCATATGCAAGCATGAAGGCCCACCGCCTCTTGCAGGGTCGTGCCACGTCGGACGGCCAAAGATACCCCGATCCTACGTGGCCCAATGGCGCGAGGTCACACAGATATCGCGGCCAATGGCGCGCGGCATTTGGATATCCCCCATCCCGCTTCGTCTCCGGTCGCGCGTGCTCTTAATAGCAGCCGCAGATTCTGCTCCGCACTCAAACGCCACTTCTTCTCTCCTCTTGTCCCCGCCGCAGGATCAGATCGGCAGAAGCAGCAATGGCGATGGCGTCGTCGAGCGGGCTCCGGAGCTGCAGCGCCGTGGGCGTGCCCAGCCTGCTGGCGCCCTCGTCCCGCTCCGGCCGGCTGCCGTTCTGCGCCAACGCCACCACCTCCGGCCGCGTCACCATGTCCGCCGAGTGGATGCCCGGCCAGCCCCGCCCCGCCCACCTCGACGGCTCCTCGCCCGGGTAAGCTGGCTATATATATTCACTCGCGCCAATCGCCGCAGCGGCCGGCGGCGGCGTCGAGGACTGTGTGCGTGCTCCGATTATCTGAAACTTTCGTACTGTCTCTTTTGCAGGGACTTCGGCTTCGACCCGCTCGGCCTCGCCACCGTGCCGGAGAACTTCGAGCGTTTCAAGGAGTCCGAGGTGTACCACTGCCGCTGGGCCATGCTCGCCGTGGTACGCCGCCGTCGACGACCGTTCTTCTTAGCTTTCTAATAACATGAAGTGGCCGTGGCGATGGACTACCAGGGCTGACCTTTGCGATTGCTTGGCTCGCAGCCCGGGATCTTGGTGCCGGAGGCGCTGGGTCTCGGCAACTGGGTGAAGGCGCAGGAGTGGGCGGCGGTCCCCGGCGGGCAGGCGACGTACCTGGGCAACCCGGTGCCGTGGGGCTCGCTGCCCACCATCCTGGTGATCGAGTTCGTGGCCATCGCCTTCGCCGAGCACCAGCGCACCATGGAGAAGGACCCCGAGAAGAAGAAGTACCCCGGCGGCGCCTTCGACCCGCTCGGCTTCTCCAAGGACCCCGTCAAGTTCGAGGAGTACAAGCTCAAGGAGATCAAGAACGGTGAGACCTTGTCGCTATCTCATTGCACTGATAGCCTTTCGCTCCATCGATCGTACACAAACTGACCGGCCGGGCATCGTTTCTCTGTGACACGAGCAGGCCGGCTGGCGATGTTGGCGTTCGTGGGGTTCTGCGTGCAGCAGTCGGCGTACCCCGGCACCGGGCCGCTGGAGAACCTGGCCACCCACCTCGCCGACCCGTGGCACAACAACATCGGCGACATAATCATCCCGAGAACGATCTCCCCTTGAGCTGATGAGACGATTGCAAGGGAAGAAGATGACATGGGCTGTGCTGGGAGAGTGGATGGTGTCTGATGTGTGTGATTGGTTGATTACCTAGGCATTGCCTGCGTGCGTGCAGGAACTGTACAACGAACAACGGCGACTTTCCGGCCGGAAACCCCTTGTAATGTAAAGCTTGTTGTTAAGTAGCGGCTACTCATGTGAATCCACCCAACTTTTGTACCGAATTCGAAACTGGCTTTGCTAAATGTGAGGAAATTAAACTCATTTAATCGAGCGCCATTTATTGGCTAACTTAATTAAAGAGCTATAATCCCATAGTCCTTAAGATGCGTGTCATGAGTAAGCCCAAGATTTATACATACCTTATAAAACACAACAAGTATACATCATCACACATATAACATTCCATACACATGTTCACATACATAAAAGAGGTTCAAGTTATTACATAACCAAGTTCAGAATTTTTAACAGCGGAAAGCCTATCACCGCACTCATACGATAAACAAAAGCAATAAAGAGAGTATATGCCGATAGTATTTATCCACTAAGCCACCGGCCATCACTCTCTACTTGCGCCTCCGTCCGCGGGATAGAAGAAGCCAAACACGGCCTCCGGCTGCTTCTTACTTGCATCAACGTAACGGCAACACCTTGAGTACAAAAGGTACTCCACAAGACTTATCCACATAGGGTATATGTACCTGACTCCAAGGAATATGCATATAGATAAATAGCAAGGGAGGGTTGGATAATTAATTGTGCATAAAAGTGTCTACTTTTGATGAAATTATATTGAGCAAAAGACATGGCAACTACTACTCTAGATCATACATCAATACAAATACATGAATAAATAAATGATCAAGTGACATGAACTCAATCTTTCATGAAGTCTTATCCGATAACTTATGTTGACGCGAACCCCATAGAGCGTGCTCATTGACCGAGAGCGCGACTATTGCAATAGATTAATATCCTGCAAGGGTGTACAACCGGGCCCACATGAAACAAGGCTTTCCACCATACCCATGACTGAGGGTAAGCGTCGGTTCGAGTCCCTACCTTCACATACCCATATCCGACATTGATCAAACGGCCGGGAGAGACAAGTGCAACAGAGAAGCCGACTACACTCCATCACCACCTGCACCGAATCCGCCCAATGCAAGGTGCGACTTATGCTATTTGGCTTCCATTCCCAATCGAAGTATGTGGTTTGTACGGATAGTGCTCAAGAAACCGGCGACAATCAAGATCATTAACCGACTCACGCAAGTCTCCACCCTTGCTTCAGGCCCGAGTCATCATTCTTAGTTGCTCATCTTTTAACCATTCCTAGCTACTTCATATAGCATTATCAAACACCCTATAACTCGCAAGTGGTGGTGACCTTGCTACCTCTTGACTTCTACCGTGGCTAAGCATGACTAAGCAATATAATCGTGACACCTAGCAAGCATACTCATATATGATTTGTAGTATTTTGCTGATCAACAGAAGTAGAACATAAAAGGATCCTTAGACTAAACATGATATCAATCTCATAATGCGGAGGATGGTGGGTAAAACTTATACCAGCGTTAGGAGCAGCCATAGGAGTTCCTTGTGGTGAGGACACCCAAGCCGTAGAGGAAGTAGGCGTTCTTGTTGGAGTAGAGGAAGTAGTGGCGTATCGAAGACCTTCGGGACGCCAAGGATACTGCCTTGGACAGGGTCTCGAGCTTCTACACCCCTCCAGTGCCCTCAACGATCAGATTTACGGGGCGGTGGTTTTTCTGAGTGTTTTCTGATGGGTAAACCTCCACCCACGACCTTAATTATATAGGCACTGTGGGGGCAAGGCTGAGCCCTATGTTAGGAAGGTTAGATTTGGGCCTACTGATCATAGCCCACTAATCACGTTGATTAGTTTCCTAATCATGCTTAGGTGGTTTAAACACGTTCTTAATACTAGGTTTATTTTCTTAATAGTGAAGATCACATTCAAAAAATCCCAACATTCTCTCACTTGATCGAACTGTTAACGGCTAATGTTCATATCATTCTAGTGTTCACCCTCAATATAACAATAAATATCGTACCAATGCGTCATCAGTAGCTTGATACACTACCGGGACCCCATTACCCACAGTCTTACTGAAACACCTCGTTAGAACGTTTATTCGTTAGTTTGGGAGTTCATAACGCCCCTTAAACTAGGACCTAAAGACTATCCACCAAACCCATATCAGTGATGTGATGTTTAAACACATACGGTGGTAAGCCTTTAGTAAGCGGATCTGCTAACTGTTGACGCTCGTTATTGGTACACTTTTAGTGCTATTTATGTGGTGGTTTTGGACTAATTCATATACTAACCCACCACTTGGCACGTGAAACAACCCCGTTTTCGCATATGCATGTATTTTTGGAGGATTTTGGTTTACGCAGGTTTTTGAGGTATAAATGAGCACTTTTGGACGAAGATTAAGATCGTGCGTAGCATGGAGGAATATGAAGGCCGAACATAATGTGACTTGGATCTTCTTTATGCTCATCAATGGTGAACCAACCTCCAAGAATATGCAAAGGCCCAGACTTTGGATGATGGAAGCTACAATTACCAACTTTGGACTATAGGCCCGCAAGAGAAGCTGAACTTATATGAGCCATATCTTCTTCATCTTAAGTCCGATTGGGGCAAGTTATATAAGGAAATTGCATGGCTCAAAAAGATCTACAACTTTCATATGGAGCGCTCGGGCATTTGGGGCCCCTAGAGGGGTGGGCCGGCCGGCCCAAGGCCCCTAGGCTAGCCGGCCTAGGGTTTTTCTGCGCTGCCTCGGCCTCCCCTTCGACGCGAAGCATCCTCGGACTATTTATAGCCCCGATACCCGAAGGCACGGACATCAATCCACCCGAACTCGGCGAAACCTAGGGCATACACCAAAAGGAGATGACGGCCGCCGCAAGTCCTTGAAGTTGTCTAGGGGATGGCTTAGGCCAACCCTAGCCGCCATGGCCTCCCTGCGTGGTTGTGCCATGGTGGAGTTCATGAGCTAGTTGGAGTCATCAATGGTATGTACTTGATGGTGATGATTCAAAAGCATCTATTATATGAGTAATGTTCTTCATGTCATCCGATCTTTTAGCGACTCAATATCTACTTCTATGCTTTCTACCTATCATGAGTATGATTGTTTCTTAGTCTAATCTCGGTTTAGACTATACAGCATGCTTTATGTAATCATGGTGATTAGATCTAGTATGTCGACCCTTCATGATATCTAGACACGTTTACTTGTGGACGTGCCCTTGTAACTAACCATGCCGATAGGGAGCATCGTGACAGGGTGTGATCCCGTGTAAGGTGGTGTTCTCGGGAGGTTGACCGAAGGTAAGAGTTTAAAGATTGCTTTGGATGAGATACATGATGTGCTTGCTCTATTTGTCTAGAACTACAACTAGAAGATGATAGGCTCGTTTACCTCTTTGGTTGCTCTTTACCCTCGCCTATGTTATGGATATGATCAACCTACATATCACTAACATCTTATAGTAGGTTTACCCTTTATATGCAATCAACGCTTAATGATAGGAATAGATCCGTTAGATTAGATGGAAAACCCTAGTAAGTTCATTGTCGATCCACAGATTGATAAGCCTTGGATGGAATACTCTAAGGGAAAAGCTACGATGATCCGTGCGCTTGCGGTTCACAATTGGCACGTCTAAGGACCGTCAACAAGCTTTTCTGGCGCCGTTGTCGGGGATCGGCAACTCGAACCCTAGGGCGATCTATCTAACTTTTCGGACTAACCCTAATTTTATTATTGCATATACCCTTATTTTCTTGTTTGTGTCCTTGAAAGCAGATGGAAATCTAGACACTAAGCTTGGGCTTCAACGAGTCCAAACTCGCTCCCACAAGTTGATGGCTACGTGAAGATCCGCTCTTTAGTGGTAGGTGCTAACTTTTGTTAGTGGCCCATCATCCGCTATCGAGCCCACACACAAAACAAGTGAAGATGAACAAGGTATGCCGCCGTGTCAATTAATTTTAAAGATTAATGTCTCTAGGAGATTTGTTTGTCCAAGCTTTAGGTGATGAATCATGCCCCAAAAAAGTCGTGAGATCCAATCATCAACATCTCTGGAAGGTTGCTATTTAGACCAGTTTTTCGCCCATAATCAGAGAGGTACCATGGAGAAAAATTATAAAATATAAAGCTCATCAAGTCTTCTTTCCAACGCATCAAGAATCGCAAATTGTGGAGATCGGTGCAAGGAGTTATGGTAAAATCTTTCAACACTATGCGTTCTGAAATCTGCTCTGGACAGAACGTAGTGCTAGAGTAAAACAAGCATAACTCTTTCATCTGGAGTCTATTTGGAGTGAATGAGCACTCGTTGGAAAGGGAATTTGATTAGAAGTTAGGTACATGTTCTGTATTGGGTGAAGAGAAATTCAACAAAAAATAGGCAGCAGCAAACAATGGAGAAGCCGATGATAATGTCAAGGGATGATTGGAGGGCCTTGAGCACGAATGATGATGATTTGAAGTTGATCAAGACTGGAGGCAACAAGATTAGAGGCGCCATGACATTATCAATCTTCTCCAGTAGGATGCTCAAGAAGCTTCTAATTGAGTGATGCTACTAACAAAATAAACCACTCAGATCATCGACATAAAGAGCAGGAGCCCCTACGATCCCGGCACCTTAGGTAAATTAAGAACTATGGAGAAGACACATCATTGGAGCAATGCCACTCACTAGTGAATTAATGGTGATGACCTTGAATCCTAAGGATGCACAACACGACGCTCCAAAGATCACAAGATCAAGATCATCAACATCTCAGGATCAATTCGCAAGAAGGTATTATTTGCATCAAAAGTCTGCACAACCTATGAAGAAAATAGCAGAATATTTTTGGATATTTAAAAGTCCCATGAAGTTCTGGTTCCAATAAAACAAGAATCAAGTCAATCGGAGATTCCTACAAGCGGTTATGATCAAAGCAAGCTTAGGACGCCATCTTGATCGCGGAGATCAGTAGACGAACAGCATGGAGAGGTTGGAAAAAGGATTTAGGGTTTAGGAGATAAAAAGTAGATGCATGTTTGTTTGATTCGATTGGGATCTCCTCAATCGGCCGAATCCCTTTATATTTATAGGGAGGGTAGGTCTTGCCCCTGGTGGAGTCGAAACTTATACAAATCTCGTGTCAAAATACAACTCCTACTCGGATTCTACAGACCACACCGGTCTGACCTATCAAGGGCACCGGTCTGACCGGTCAACCCAGGGTGCAGGAATTCCCGAAGCCATATCTCGCTCATCCGAACTCCAAATTGGACGTTCTATATATGAATCTTGATCTTCTCGACGAGAGCTATCCAATGGTGAAGTCCAATCTGCATTTGAAGAACTTTAACCTGACCGGTCTGACCGTTGAAGGCCACCGGTCTGACCGGTGTTCCCTGCGTGCCACTTTTGGGTGTCAACATATGCCCCCCTGTTTCTTGGTAAAGCTTGCGTACCAAGAAACATTCTTCTGAACCAAAATTTGTACAAAGATGATGGCTAACACCAGCATATTTGGTTTTGCTGATATCTTGCCCCCCGAACATTGAAGTCAATAAATAATCTCTCATCGGGAGACTATTGCTTTAGGACGATAGTCAAAGACATTTATCGGCCATATGTGTTGCCAAGGACGATAATGAAATATCACCCATAGTGAATTCGTCCATAATAGTATGCTTAACCAAAATAAAGTATAGAGAGATTTATAAATGTAGAAACTAAAACCATCTCTAGGAACTAAATATTTCGGCTTTATAATGATCAAGAGCAATACCTATTTAATTAATATGCATAGATATTTGGTGAGAACCCTCCATGATATAAAGACCCATATAGCATCCAAGGATCAAAATAAGAACATGAGGGATAACCAAACATATCTAAGGACGAATTTCAAGATATAGGCATATATGGCATTTGTAAAGCAAATGGATGATGTAAATCCCAATAATTCTGATGATTTGGTGCAAACCTCAGTTTTGAAAATCTTCTCTCATGCCTTTTCTTCTCCGTTAACTTTGTTGCACCTTTTGCTTGAACATCACCCTTGTCT
>CM014273.1:43266531-43286262 GCA_004135705.1 Alloteropsis semialata
GGCCACGCACGGGGGCGCGCGGGGCCCTCGGACAACGGCCGCGCGAAGGGGGCGGCGGAGGGACGGCGCCGACCGTGGCGGCGGAAGCGCGTGCGGGGTTGCGGCCTCGCCCAGATTGGCTGAGCTACAGAGAGGGGAAGGGAGGGGTTAGGGTTTTTGACGCGCGGGCCCTTTGACGGACTGAGAGACTGCGTGGTAAAACGATTCGGCCCGCGAACGAGCGCCAAACTAAAAAATAGGCCCGCGAAACGAACGCGCCAGATCGAAATTATCATTTTCGCGTCGGTACTCAGCTTCGCGACAGGGCAATACGTATAAACCGACAGGGCAATTTTGTTTTCCCTGTGCGTTAATCGGTACCGACAGGGAAATTAATTTCCCTGTGAGTATATGCGCTAGCACAGGGTAATTTCTCTTTTCTCTGTGTGTTTCTCCTTTTGCCTGTCGGTACAATATAACCCGACAGGGTAATATATTATTATACTGTCGGTCCATGAAAATACCGTCAGGAAAATTGCACACCGACAGGCCAAATACGTTTTCCAGTAGTGTGAAAAGGTAGACGGAGTCAAGTACATTGCTACACGTATGTGTCTCATAGGTTATCTCATGTAGTTCCACGTAGGATTTTTGATGATGTGGAAGAAAGAGAGGGAGGTGAGAGAACAAGGTGGTTGTTTTGCGAAGCAATCACCTCATAGCTAAAACTTAGGACTATGAGACTGCTTGATCACCATTGTATGAGTTGTTGTTGCCATGCAACTCACAACTAATTATTTTTATATCCACAGATTAAGAAATTATTAATTACTATCAGACAACTTATAAGACAACCTACTGTACATGTTGTCTGTTAAGCCATCTCAAGATTACGTGTCACTACATAAGGCCGTTGACGACACCAATGTACTTGCCCTTATAATAGGCAGCGCACTAAGCAAGGACCCGTCGACTTTGGCATGTCAGGGCAAGTACATTACTACATGTAGGTGGTCTCATAGGTTGTCTCATGTAGTTTCACATAGGATTTTTGATGATGTGGAAGAAAGAGAGGGTGGTGAAAAAATGAGACGGTTGTTTTACAAATCAATCACCTCAAAGCTAAAATTTAGGACTACGAGACCACTCAATCACCATTGTACGAGTTGTTGTTGCCATGCAACTCACAATTAATTATTTTTATATCCACAAATTAAGGAATTATTAAATACTATGAGACACAACTATTGTATAGGTTGTCTGTTAAGCCGTCTCAAGATTATGTGTCAATGCATGAGACCGCCTATTAGACGACACCAATGTACTTGAGGCCAACAAACATGCATCCTCGTTAATGAGCGCTGTTATAACCCCCTTTGGCTGTCAAGATCAATCTCGGGCACCGGTCTGAAATCCAACGGCCAAGCATATGGTGGACACGTGACCAGGTGTGCAGGAAATGCAGTCTGAACTACATTCCATGCAAATCTGCTCGTGTTATTTTGGAATACAGTACTCAACTAGCCAGGTCGGCACACAATGCGTGTCTATATAAAAGATGTTAACTTGAAACAACAATGAAATATCAATTTGTTATCCCACTATGTTAAAAGTAGCATCGCATTGATGCATCAAACCCAATAAAAAATAAACATAATCTAAAATCAAATTGATGGCATCCAATATTGAATTATTTTTTTATAATGGTTGTTCAAGCATTGTATCAATCTTTTCTTAGGAATTCATTGACTTTTGGGCGTTAGTAGATGTTAATGGATTTACGTGCTATGTAAAATGACTCTTGGTTTTGATAAAAGCAAAATATAAAATTAGGAATGAATGGATAAGTCAATCATATTTGTGAGTTTATGATTTGAAAACAAAATAAAAAAGTATTAGGGCTACCAGAGGTGAAACTAGTGTAAAAAGTTTAGTAATTGTATTTATACATAGAAAAAATAAATATATAATGCCATTGATATTTTTAAAAAACAACCTAGGACCCACTCAATAGAACTGGGTCCCACTTGAATAGTGCATGGCTCCCACGTGGGTCCCACCTAAATAGTGTATGGGTCCCACCTAAACAATACGTGGGTCCCACGTGGATCCCATCTGAACAATACATGGGTCCCACACTCCCACAGGTCCCAAGCGGGCCAGAATGCACGAGGAGGCTCCAAAACTTAGAGCTTTAGTAGATGTTATAAATACATAAAAAAATATACCCTCTATTCCAAATTATAATTCACTGTTGACTTTTTTATTGCACATTTGATCATTCGTCTTATTAAAAAATTTATATCAGTATCATTTATTTTATTATTACTTGCTTTATTATCAAAGGTACTTTAAGTACGGTTTGTATTTCTATTTATTTGTACTAATTTTTTGAATAAGACGAATGATCAAAGTTGTATTTTAAAAGTCAACTGTGAACTACAGTTTGAAACGGACGGAGTATTTTTTAGTCAAAATTTTTAATGTTGATTTTAGGCAAGAGTCGCTCTTTTATGTCTACTAGCTAGAGGGGTACTTTCAAGAACTTCTATATTCATCAATACTAATTTTATTTCCATTTGTGGTGGAACTGATCAATCTCATTCAAGTGATCAAGTCCTAGCTAGACACTCAACACGGATAAAAACCATATATAGAACGAAGACTTCACTACCGGAAATCGGCTCTTTGCCGTGTGCCTAGTAGTTTGCCGTGTGCTTTCTATCGGGCACACGGCAAAGAGCCATTTTGCCGTGTGCCGAGACTAAAACACACGGTAAAGATTTAGCACACGGCAAAGATGAGTTTGCCGTGTGTTTTTAATTTAGCACACGGCAAAGCTATAATTTACCGTGTGCTTTTTTTTACACACGGCAAAATAATAAAGGGAGAGAAAAAATTAAAAAAATAGGGCTTTGCCGTGTGCCATGGATCTGGCACACGGCAAATAGCCACTTTGCCGTGTGCCAGATCACGGCACACGGCAAACTCCTCAAACAAAAATTAAAAACCCGCGCGCCCTTATCCTCTCCTCCTCTCCCCTCTCTCTCTCCACCCTTATCCTCTCGTCCTCTTTCTCTCCACCCGCAGGAGGAGGCAGGGGCGCAGAGGCCGGCCGTGGCGCCTCCTCCGTCCGCCGGCGGCCGTTCTCCTCCTCCCACCGCGCCGTGGCCGCCTCCACCGCCGCCGGCCGTCCTTCCCCTCCTCCACGCCGTGGCCATCTCCTCCTCCGCCGCCGTGACCGTCTCCTCCCCCTCCTCCGCCGCCGTGGCCACCTCCTCCTCCGAACTCCGGCGCCGGCCGCCCTCCCCTCCTCCTCCGAGCGAGATCCGGCCGCCGCCTCCTCCGAGCGAGATTCGGCGCCCCTCCTCTCCGTCCGCCACGCCCGTCCTCTCCGTCCCCGGGGCCGCCCTCCCCTCCTCCTCCGAGCTCCGGCGCCGGCCGCCCTCCCTTCCTCCTCCGAGCTCCGGCGCCGGCCGCCCTCCCCTCCTCCTCTGAGCTCCGGCGCCGGGCGTCCTTCCCTCCTCCTCCGAGCTGCTGGTGGTGGTGGTGGCGTGGTGGTGGTGGTGGCGGGCCTGGCGGCGACGTGGTGGCGGCGGCGGGCCTGGCGGCGACGTGGTGGCGGCAGTGGTGTTTTTTTTTATTTGGTGTGACTTTTTTTTGCCGAGTGCCGGAAATCCACACGGCAAAGAAGCTTTGCCGTGTGCTCGAAAATAGGCCCACGGCAAACGTGGCTTTGCCGGCTCCTATTTGCCGTGAGGCGTTTGCCGTGTGTTACACACGGCAAATCCTTTGCCGTGTGCAAACTAGGCTTTGCCGTGTGCTTCTCGCACACGGCAAACACGTTGAGTCCCGTAGTGCTTGTTTAGCTTTGAAGGTGGTATTTGAGTTCTTTGGTTATTTTCTTCAGCAATACTTGTTGCTAATATTGTCAGATTAAATGCTTACCGACTTTTGTACTCCCTATATACTGTCATGTAACTCACCCCGTGTTTTCTTCTCCCTATTGTTACCTAATTCGAATTCCTTGCAGAAATAATAAGTTCGAGTCCTGACCGCACTTTGTTTGGCTTTGGACTATATTAACAAACGTACGGTTCCCGCAGCTAATCCGTGTTCTCCACAGAGAGAGAGAGAGAACACGCACGCAGCTAGAGATTTCCTGATCCGACGTCATAGGAGGCGAGCAACGCCCATGTCGTACGACATGGCGACAGATCATCACTACAACGACGAGCACCGGCTGTCACATCCTCAAGCTCAGCGGCTACTCCCACGTCAAGCTGCTCCTCAGCACCGGCAACCGCATCAAGTCCCCCAAATTCGAGGCGGCGGGTCACTCCTGGCGCATCATCGTCTACCCGAATGGCGAAACCAATGGGTGCGCCCCTAACTGCATCTCGCTCTACCTCATGCTCGCCGGCGAGCCCAAGGACGCCGTCCATGCCAGATTCCAGTTCAGCTTCGTACGCCATGGCAGCCTGACGGAGGCGCCGTACGGTGGCGAAAAATCCGGCGCACCGGTCACCTTCGGACGATGTTCAGAGTCAGACTACTTTGGCTTGCTCAATGTCGGAGCGAGCGGGGAGCTGACGAGCCCGGAGTTTCTCAAGGACGACACCATCCTCATCCGCTGCGACATCGCCGTGCTCAACATGCCGGTTGTCCAGCGCCTCGGCGACGGCAACGGCGGGAACGTCCACGCCGGCGGTACGGAGGCGCAGAGACAGGTCAAGCTAGACGACAAGTTTACTACTGGGTACACTCCCATCTCGCAAGGCAAGGTGCCGGTGCCGCTGCCGTCCGCGTCGGCCATCTCCGCCACCGCGAGAACCGGGCGGCATGTCCTCAAGGTCGCCAGCTACTCCGAAACTAAGCTTCTCGTCGAGAACGGGAAGCACATCGACTCCGCCATGTTCGAGGAGGCAGGTCACGCCTGGCGCATCCGGTACTACCCCAACGGCTCCCACAAGGAGACATCTGGCAGCATCTCGCTCTTCCTTGTGCTCGCAGAAGAATCTACCAACGTCCATTCCAGATTCTGGCTGAGCCTAGTGCCTCACGGCGAGCTGCTCGTGCTGCCCGGGCCGCCGCATGGCGGCACGACAAGCTGCGTGCACACGTTTTCGGGCAAGGGCCAAGGCTGGGGCTTCAAGGATTTCATGGCGAGGGAGGAGCTGGAGAAGTCAGAGTACCTCAAGGACGACACCATCCTCGTCCAGTGCGAAATCGCCGTTCTGAACAAGCGGGTCGTCAAGCGACATGATCTAGAGACGCTGGGGGTCCTCTGTGAATGCAATGACCACCTGTGCGAGAAACTCCACGCCGACAAGGCGAAGGCGGCTGCGGCGTCGAGTAGGCCGCAGATAGGGATGCAAGCAGGTGCAGGTATACCTGCCTGCCCGCAAGGCCCGCCCTGCAAGAATGCTCTCGCGGGCACCTGCAGAGAGCTGCTGTTTTTCATGTGGGTATTAGCGGTCAGCCTGCGACTCCTTGCGGGCTTCAACAGGCAGGCCTGCAACTGCCGCAAAAAACCTGCAGGTCCTGCAACACGGCGTATCAGCTGGGGCTGCGGCCTGCGGGAGCGTAGCATCCGCATCGGTACCGCGGCACGCCTACCCGCACCCATGCAGTCCTCCGGCAAGCTACCGCCAATAACATTGCAGCACAGCAACGAGAAAACTGCCTCCCGCACGGCACCCCTGTCCCTGTTCGACGAATTGGCCAGCCGTTCTTGCCGACCCCGACGATGATAGGCTCCGGGCTTAGCTTCGAGTTCTTGCGCCCGCAGCATCCCGGTGAGCAGTGTTCCGCTCTCGCGCCGTCTCCACTCTAGCTCGACGGCGATGTCATGTGCGCGCGCTCTAGCTTATCTCTGTCTCACCTCCTGTGCAGGCGGCGGAGATGATGATGTGTGTGATGATGATGATGATGATGTGTTACTTGTGTGGAGATGATCTACCGATCCATATATATGTGCCGTTGCCATCTTATTGTGTGGAGATGATCTACCGATCCATATATAGGGGCGGCATATATAAAAGAGATCCCAATGCTCCACCAATTTGATGGCTAAATCCGCTTGCCTTTGCTTTAGCCTCGCTCCACGTCTGATCGGCAATGGCGGCACGCGCGTGCCCTCCTGCTCGAGAGCTTATTCGCCCTCGCAATTTCTTTACGAGATTTCCGCGTAAAAGGAACATTTAATTTTCGCTCGAGTGGGATCCTTCTGATCCGATTTAGGACAGGGGTTAGACGCTGACAGGCAGTGTTGTTTATGAGAAAACCATTGGCCTGATGTGCTGGTGCTTTTTTTAGACTCTCCGTTTCAAATTGCCGTTCCCTGGTAACTTTTAAAATACAATTTTGACTATTTATTTTATTCAAAAGATTAGTATAAATAAATAAAATTTGAGTTATACTTAAAGTTCTTTTGATAATAAAATAAGTAATAATAAAATAAATGATACTAATATAATTTTTTTATAAGATGAATGATCAAATGTGGATTAGAAAAGTCAACGGTGAACTAGAATTGAGAATGGAGGGAGTATAAAATATCTTAGTGTGGTTTCAAGTTTCAGCATCGTGTGATGCTTAGTGTGATGGGGGAGAAAACTGAGTGCAACATTGCAGACTTGGTTTTGTTGTCTGAACAGGCATGGTGAATTTGTGATGTAGGCTGGGCTGACCTTGTCTGCTGGCTGTTGCATTGCAGCTTTCAGGACACCAAATTGGAGTAGAATAAGGAATCTGCTCCCTGTTTTCAGCTTTGGACTTTGTGCTCTTAAACTAGATGTAGAAGTAGTACTAGATTTCTTTCTTTATCTCAAATCCACCCGTCACTCAGTTAGGTACACCTGAATTTGCCAAATCTGCTACTAAACCTCATGACTATGCTCACGCTAGGAGTCAGTAAGCTGTCTAGTTGACCTGTTCGAGTTTTGTAAATTTCAGAATATCAGTCTCAAAAAACATAGTTTTTGCCAATGTATTTTTTTTTGTCGCGTTGGCCTTTTGAGTTGAGCTATCGTTCTCAATGCTCGTTAATTTTTAAAGTTGCGCATGATCAGGTTCACAACTAATCGTCTCAAGAAAAAGGTGGAAAAGAAATGTAAAAAACTGAAGAATGAAATAAAGGTTACCCTCACAAATCTTCAAAGGGAAAAAAGAAAGAAAGATAGACAACCAAATATAAGTGACACTCTCAATTCTCAAATCTACTCCGGCATGTAAAAAGGTGCTCATCTAATTTATGGAGCCATATCAGTTCTGATATTCAGATATGCTAATTTATGGGTCATGTTGCCATGTGCCTGCTGATGCGTACCAGGAGATCCATGGGGACCTAGACAGCCATTGATGGGGGCAAAAAGTTGCTGCCTCCATTGTTTCCCCCACATTGCCTTGTTTCCTTCTTTTTTTACTTTTGTTTATAGAAAAAAGATCCTCAACAAAACAAAGTCTGGCTTGTTTTCTGATTATCCGTAGCTTCAAAGCTAGACATGGTGCTGGTAGTGTGAAGCAATACACATATCTATACAAATGTGTGGTATATTGGAAATTGAACCCTTTTTAGCTTGCAAGTTTTGTGTGTCGGCCACTGAAACTCGATGTTCCTAAAATCAAAGGGAAAGAGAGGGTCCCCATTCTTGTATTTTACTTTCCTCTGATGCACATGTTAAGGTAGTATATGCGAGTACTAAACATAAGATTGTAGAATGGATAAAGATCAGCATATACATCCAAAAAATGTTAGAAAACTGGGTATCTGTAATTGTTATGGTGATTCAGTTCGTCAGCCTGTGCACTGTGCAGCAATGCAGGCCAGAGGGCACTCTGTGAAAATGTGAGATGGCTTATAATTTTGAAAGACAGATGTGGGATGATATCATTCAGTTTTGTAAAGCTGCTAGATGTTTATCTTCATGTCTTGTCAACTTTGATTGCCTTGCTTTAGTTCATCTTCTTGCGTTGGCCGCTTGGAGTACTTTGAGTTCCTAGAGTTCAGAAGCAAGCAAAGCAAGCTGACCGGACTGAATAGCGTCATTTCCACATTTGTGATTGCATCTAGGGTTCTAGGCATTGCAACATACGCCAGCAAGCTGATTTGCTCCCTTCACCAAACCATGACTCGACTTCTAGTAGGTTTTATTCTCTCAGTTTATTCTATGCACCCATTAGCACCTTTCTTTTTTCGAGAATACTAGTCTTTCAGTCCTTTTTTTTTTGTGCAAACTAGTCTCAGTCCTTATCAGACACAATTCTACACTGATTACCTTGGCCTTGTTTAGTTCGCGCAAATTCGATCGAATTGACTGTAACAAAATGTATTGGAAAGCGTAAAAGTAGAGAGGGGGGCACGTTTTTTAAGAAGATATTTTTGGTCGAATTGGTCGAATTCGATGTAACTAAACATGGCCCTTGTTTAGTTGGTAGAAGTTGGTTGAATTTCCTGTAGAAAAGGTGCATTGAAAAGCGTGCCGCAGAGAGGGGGGCACGTTTTCCAAGGCGTTACTTTTGATCGAATTGGAGAAACTTGCAGAAACTAATTGGAGAAACTTGCAGAAACTAAACAAGGCCATAATCGAAGTATGAATCTGCTACTGACTTTTACTGCCAATGTTGGAAAACTCTACAGCTCTTCTGTAATGAACTGTCTTTGCAGTTAAAGAAATTTCTCCACCAGAGATTTAATTAACACTACGATAATGCACTCAGCCACTGCTCAAAGTTAAGATGTCATTCATTTGAACAATATCATCATGACACGGCGTGGTCAACAACATAAGTTTCGGTTTTCACAAAATTTTTCAGGAGGGCAATGCATCATTGTACAATCATCAGGATTCATGGCGCTATCATCTTCTGCAAATCTCGATCAGTTCGTCGAGGCCGTCGGACTCTGCTGCGATCTTGGACGCCGCAGACGGAGAACCCCAAGGTCAAGAACCGACGGATGCAGAAGAAGTTAAGCTTCGATGCCGACTGTCAGGATAAGGCCAGCACCCAGCACCAGCAGAGTGTAACAGCCGTTTCGCTGTGCAGTTCAATGGCAAGGCAGCATGGCGACGAAGCCCAGGCTGTCGGTGTTCTGCTCTAACTTGCAGCTCTACATAGTGCTCGCTGACGACCACAATTTCCTCTTCTACGGCAGCACCCTGCACCACCGTGGTAGGCCATTTTGTGTTCGTCTGAGCTTTGCTTTCAGGGCGTGCGAGTAGCTGGTCATCTCCGGCCGAGCTCGTGAAGGATGCTGTGCTCGCAGGCGCCGTGAGGAGTCGGCGGAGACATTGCCGAGGATGCCGACCACGAGGTTGTAGGGTCGCAGGTGTCGTGCTGATCACCGACGGAGCAATGGAGATGAACGGCTTGCGGTCTCCTGCAGACGTCTGCAGGTTTGCATGCTTTTTGCCGCAAAACCCAACAGGAAAACGCAGGAATCAAAATAGAGGTTGCTGGGCTCCCGCAGATCAATTAATTTCCTCCAGCATATGACGCGGCGGCCTGCTGGGCACCTGCAGGCGCGCCCACTTGCATCCTGAGCCGCAGAGTCATCATGTGCCAAAAAAGATGCTTCTTGGGTGCTTTCCCATCCGATCAAAATCTTCGCAGAAACCTGTGTTTAAGCTCGAATAGTCATGGCGTCATGAGCACCAGCCTTTTGCATATACTGCTGGTCCATTACACCGAAGGTGTCTCCCTCCAATCGATGTCAAATCTCTCAGCTACATTAGTATTTTGCTTGTTGCATTTGTTACTTCAGCCATTTTGGCCCCGATGAATACACTACAATTTAGGCTGGGCTGATTTGTCTCAGAAAAAAAAAATCTTTCAAAGGCAGCGACGAATTTGCAACAAGTTTTTTTTGGCAAATCCCTTGTTGCCGCCTTTCAAAGAACAAGAGGCTGCCCACAACTGTATCCATCAACTAGGAACCAAACAGAAAGCTTCCGCTACTGGAAAACCCCCTCGTCACTACCGAGAGTCGGAATCTCCGTTGGTACCGGTTGGCGGGGAGGTTCCCAACCACGCGAAGTCACAAGTTAGGCCATTCTCAACCAAAATTCTACTAAGTAATTTTCATGTTTGCCATGTCATCTAGATACTAGTATGAAAACTATAGTCTATAAGGGATGGTTTCTTCAAAATAAATCATCATCCAATCATACCTCTTCTCTCTCCAATCCTCCAATCCCCTTTCTTCTTCACATGATTCTCGTGTAGACATGGTTTCTCATTCAAGAACCCATGTCTATCTCTTTCCTTATTAACTCCTATACCACATCAGATTTTTGCTTAGTTGGTATGGTGTTTAATGCTATGGAAACTATCCTAATCATTGGGTTGGGGATAGCCTAACAAGTCATACGATTTTTATGCGAAAATATGCGCGTGCAGCGCGGAGCTCGAACCTGGGACATTATTTCTCGCGTGCTGATTCTTTAACTTCTCACCTATACACCATAGCTGATAAAGTCTCAGGTGCTTTCTTTTCAAATTAACCCATGGAGGACTCTTTAGTGCCGGGTCATAAAACCACCCGATACTAAAGGGTGACTTAGTATCGGGTCGTGTTACCACCCGCTATAAATCCACGAGCAGCATTTATAAAAGGGATGGTGCTAATGGGTGACCGACCTTTATTACCAGATGGACAACCTACTGAAGGTCCTCCACGGGCTGCCAAATTTAGATCTGGGTTTTCTATTACCGGTATTAATATACTCTTTGGGGTGAGGACTAAAACCCCTTTTTCTAGTGTTCCATGCAACGAGCCAAATTTAAAATACAACGTGTTACGGTGCCAGCCCTCAGATGTACAAATGACAAAGAGAACACTACCGGAAACCCGTAGTTTGCCGTGTGCCTGAAACTTTGCCGTGTGTTTTTTTCGGACACTCTTTGCCGTGTGCTTTTTTTTGACACACGGTAAAGGTTTAGTACACGGCGTGTGCTTTTTTTGGGCACACGGCAAAGCCATACTTTGCCGTGTGTTTTTTTTGGCACACGGCAAAGTATGACTTTGCCGTGTGCATTTTTTTGGCACACGGCAAAGTCATGACTTTGCCGTGTGCTTTTTTTTGATACTTTGCCGTGTGTTTTTGAGGCACACGGCAAAGTCATAATTCAAACCACATTTTGAAGTAGTAAATCAATTTAAATTAAAAAGTTTTGAACTACAAAGTTGCTTAACTTCTCAAGATGTACAACTTTTAGTTTGGTCATTTTTTCATTCGACAAAACCATAATAAAGTTGTTCACAAAATCTATATGTCTCGTATAGTTTCCTAAAACTATAAGAGAGATATATAAGATTTGTGAACAATGTGACTACCACAATGTCGGATGAACAAATGACATACATAAAAGTTATAGATCTTCAGAAGTTATACAACTTTGTAGTAGAACTCTTTTTAATTTGAATTAATTTTGACAATGAAAAGTACGTTTGTAGTTCTAAAATTTTGAAATTTGAGTTTTTTCAAACGATCTTAGATGAAGAAACAGTCAAAATAAGAGTTGTAGAACACAATAAGTTATGAAAATTTGTAGTTGACAACTTTTTTATTTGAAGTGATCTTGTCAACGAAAATTAAGTTTGAATGTTCTCAAATTTGAAATTCAAATTTCATAAACGACCTCGGATGGAGAAACTACCAAAATATAACTTGTAGATTTCAAAAAGTTATGAAAGTTTGTAGTTGACAACTTTTTAATTTGAAATTGTTTAGGGTCTCAAACAAGCAATTTACACTCGGTTTAGTATAATATGGTAGGAATCAAAACAATATCTAATCACAGGTGAGAGTGTAGTGCAGCGGTAGAGGAGGTTACACGCGTGGGGGAGGTCGCTGGTTCGAATCACAGCGGACATGTAGCGCGCAAATTTTTCGCCAAAAAATGGCGACTTGCGACTTGATGGCTTGGATGGTTGGAGGTCTTGCCACATTGAAATAATTTTTTTGCTATTATTTTGGGTTTGTTTCTGGACGTCAAAAAATAACTTTGCTGTTTGGCGTGTGCCCGACAAATGGCACACGGCAAAGCCGGCTTTGCCGTCGGGCCTATTTGCCGTGCGCGCTTTGCCGTCAGCCGCGCACGGCAAAGGGTTCGCCGTCGGTTTTTTGGCCCTTGGCACACGGCAAAGGACGAGATTCCAGTAGTGGAAACACCCCCACTGAACAGGGCAAATCACAATTCACAAGTTCGCAACTAATAAAAAAGGAACAACTCAACGTAAGTCCGGTGGTACTGTTGAATGTCTTAGTGAAGTGAGAGCCATATCACTTGCTTGAGACATGGTGGCAAGTCCTCCTGTTGCGTTATTTCCAAAACTGCCACAAAAAATAGGCTATCAGTCCATCAAAATCTCTCTTTACGAGGATTGTCAATTCTTGCTTGGGTATTGCCCTCAAAAAAAAAAAACTCTTGCTTGGGTATTACGCCACCATTTATGGAGGGAACCGTTTTGGTTCAAAAAGCTGTTGAAGGGGATCGGACAATGTTTACCCCAACCAATATTGCCAAATGCAAGGATATTCCATATATAGAACTCATGCCTTGTGTTTTCTCAACAGAAGAATCAAGATCAGCAATTCGACTCAAATAAATTGGCGTCAAGTCGGGAAACACTATCTGCACTAGCACCATGGAAACACCATATCTTTTTCGTTAGTATAATTAATATTTCCTTGATTATGTAGTGACTTAGAACACTACAAGTACAGATTAGTTCTTTGTACAGCAATGTGGCAAGAATTCTACATATATTTGATTATTACATTTGGTCACATGCATACAAACAGTTGTTAGTGTAAATATAAATGGATTGGATGAACTGTGTGTGGTACAAATATGCTAACTAAGGAGCAAGGACATGTACAGTAGTTAAACAACAGTCGTCTACAAGTCTTTGCCAATTCAGATAAAAACAATAATATAGACAATAATATAGACTACTCATAGTACATTGGATTGTTTAACTTATTAGATTGTTTCTATAGTTATGCTGGTTTGACATTGGACAAAACTGAAGGATTGCTCTTTTGGACCAGAGAAAGCTAGCAAAAGTTCTTAGGCCATCCCTAACCCTCCTAGTAGGATGGTTTCTATAGCATTAATGAGCGCCATGTAAGCAATTTGGTGATATGGCAACAAAGTTAAAGAGGTGAGAGAAGGAAATGGTTTCTCATGCAAGAAACCATGTTTACACAAGAACCAAGAAATGAATGAAGGGGATAGGGTGAGAAAGAGGGAGAAGAAAGGAGATTGGATGATGATTTATTTTGAAGAAACTATGTGGGAAAGTAGTTTCCATGATAGTAGTGTCTATGTGACATGACAACTATGAAAACTAATGATAATATCTTGGGTTGAGGATGACCTTATATGACATCTTATAAATCACTACTACAGAAGTCGCATTTAGTCCCGGTTCCCAACTGGCTATAATCCCGGTTGTTGAACCGGGACTACGCCGGCGGGACTAAAGGTCCTGGTCTTTAGTCCCGGGTAAATACCCGGGACTAAAGGCCACCTTTAGTCCCGGTTGGTAATACCAACCGGGACTAAAGGGTCTCCACGCGGCGCCCAGGGTGGAGCCCCTTTAGTCCCGGTTGGTATTACCAACCGGGACTAAAGGGCTTTTTTTTTTCTGTTTTTCTTTTTCTTTTTCTTTTCTGGTTTCTTTTATACAGAGATACGTATTATACCTGTATAATAATATACGTATATGTCCATATATGTATTAGTTATACGTCACTAATGCATTAAACTATTAATACTCATATTAATATATACGGTAATAATATTAAACTTATATATATTTAAATAAAACAAATTTTGATAAATACAAGATTAATATTAATATTTACATCAAGATTTCAATATTAATATTTACACCAAGATTTCAAAGGAGCATATACAAAATTCCTAATATTTGCTCCTTGTATCGGGCTCGTGTCCATCCCACCAGAACGCTCCTGTCTTGCTCACGACCTCATCGATTATAAATCCGCAGAGTGTCTCTTGAATCGCCGCGACTCTTTGGTCCGGTAAGATCTCATCTTTCATTGCCTTCATCTGAGGATGTGGTTAATAGAAAAATATAAATAATAGCTTTTATGACTCACATGCATGCATACATACATATAGATTTCAATGGAAATGGAACATACCGTCAGGTCCCAATTAGTGACGATCGTCTTATGCCCTACAAGAGTGTGCATGTACTCACAGACATAATATCCACATAAATTGGTGCCTTGATTCTGCCTATAACACTTTATAGGAGAAATGGTCAAGTCATTACATGCATAATCATGATAATGAAACAAAAAAAAGAGATGTTGGTCTATGTATAGTAGTATTTACCGGAAAGTCTCCCTTGATACCAAGTTGTTCCTTGAATGGACCTTTTTGCTCTGCACGAAACTTTTTCCAACACCTGCGCACACCATATGAAATAATGGAATTCTTGGCTGAGCTAAAGAGGAATAATAGTGCGAGGACGAAAATTACTTTTGAAGGAGGTCAATCATTGGTTGGTACGCGTCCCGTGGTCCCCTCAATGAGTCCATGATGGTCAACAAGCTTATGTCCGGTTGTATAACAAATAATATCCAATGAAACCTATTTACATGCAAGTTTTGTACCAAGAGTCACGTCAATTGAAATAAAAATTATGTTAGGAAGAAAACTAAAAGATGCACAAGACAGTAAAAGTACTCACCCAAAGTTGTAAGGAAATAGAATCATTGTCTTGTAATGTTGTACACGTAAGAATCTGTCAATGTTGTTCACTGTGTCTTCATAAAAATTTAGTAACATATGCTGGTTTACAGTTTTTGGGTCGATGAAGCCCAAGTGGAAGTATGAGTTTTTCCTGCATTCTTCAATCTCCATTCTACAGGATACAATTTAAAAAAATAAATGTTTAATAATAGGTTGACAATACATAGGAGACGTTAAATATAGAAATAAATGAAGCACTTACAGCACCCAGCAGCTGAGGAGAGACACGTCAAGGGCATCCCTATGGTATATCTGGTAAATTTCTGAGAATTCCAGATACATAACATTATCGCCACGAAAGTAGTCATCATCTCTAATCTTCAATCCCACCATGTTCTGGCCTTGGGCCGACGCCTGAAGGTACCATTCATGTAATCTGTACATTTTTGTTGACAGCGTGTCGTACGTATCGGGGTCAACTAGAGGTAAGCCAAGCTGAAATGGCCACCTTGGTATAGCCTTTGGGGTCTTACTCTCATCTAGCATTTGCGAGGGCGTCATTCCTGCCTCTTTGCAAAACTCAAGCAGGTCTACCGGTCCAATTCCAGCATTCACCATGAGTGGATCAATTGTTTGCCTCTCCTGCTCACCGAGCTGAGCAACAGCCTTTCCCTTCCTTTGTTGCTTGACGCTCTTGTGGCTCTTGGTAGACTCTTGGCTCTGTTGACTCCGTCGCTCCTTCTCCTCCCTTTGATTCTTCTCATACGATTTCTTAATAGAGCGGTCATAGTCTGACAACAATTTCTTCTGAGTTTCTTTAGCCATGCCAATAAAGAAAGCAGACTTAGCAAAATCAACTACTTCTTTTTTCTCGGGCTCCTTCTTTTTGAAGAACTCTTTAACCTTATCCAGACTATGCTGCTTGCACTCCTCATCAGTTTTTTTCCCATGGTAGCTTGGCAGGTTCCTTGGCTTGCTTTGCTGGCTTCTTTGCAGGTGGCTTTGTTGGTGCCTTGACTTTCTGTTGCTTAGCTTTCTTTGCCGGCGGAGGTGCTGGCGGCGGAGATTGCTTAGCTGGAGGTGACGGAGATTTTTGAGTTCTTGGCGACGGAGACCTTTGTGATAATTGAGATAATTGAGATAATTGAGATAATTTGAGATAATTGAGATAATTGATATAAAATGATATAATTGATCTCACAATTGATATAAACTAATATCCAACTATTATCAAAAAAATCACACTAATATAAACTAAAATAAGTTTTTTGATCTCCCATTTACGAAATAACATATAATTGACATTTAAAACATAGAAACTAAACTAAACTAAGATTCATTCTTATATATCGTTATAATAACAAAAATTCATTCTTATATACCGTTATATCGTTATAACAAAAATTCATTCTTATAATAACAAAAATTAATTCTTATAATAACAAAAATTCATTCTTTTACTAATAACATATAATTGACATTTAAAACATAGAAACTAAACTAAACTAAGATTCATTCTTATATATCGTTATAATAACAAAAATTCATTCTTATATACCGTTATATCGTTATAACAAAAATTCATTCTTATAATAACAAAAATTCATTCTTATAATAACAAAAATTCATTCTTTTACTAATAACATATAATTGACATTGAAAACATAGAAACTAAACTAAGTATAATATCCAACTAGTTTCTAAAAATTGATATAAACTAATATCAAAAATTTGAGATAATTGAGATAATTGATATAAAATGATATAATTGATCTCACAATTGACCTTTGTTCAGGAAGAACAGGCGAATATTGCTGCGGCGGGGACTGCGGAGCTGGAGGCGGCGGAGATGCCCTTGAGCTTTGGGGTGACGACGAAGGCCCCTCAGGAGTTAAGACGATGTAACGCTTCTCCCATAGGATAACACCATGAACTGCCTCTTCTAGTGTCGTCTCCCCGTCACCTCCAGGAATGTCAAGCTGGAGTGATTCGTACCCGGCCAAGACCTGCTCCACCCCAACTCTAGCATAGCCAGCAGGTATTTGCCCTCCATGGTAGAGATCTCCTTCTTGACTCGGCAAAGCAGTACCGTACGCCACCTTGAACGTTAAATTCTTGAATGGACTGTGCAGCTCACAGGTCGTCCGCCTGGTTATATCGTCCACGGGTAGCGTTGGACTTGAGCATGAATTGGGACGTCAGTGGACGCGCAACTGCTTCGATGATGCTGGGTAGGGCTAATTGGGTCTACTGGAGCGCCGGCGGATCCACGGCTTTGTTGCTGAGAGCTAAGTGCTATCTCCAGTTGCCGCTGAACCTCCCAGTTCTTTGTTCGTTCTGCAGTATCCTTTCCTCGAGTCGTCGCATCTTCTCTTGCTCCTCGTTTTTTCTTCTGCTGCGACTTCTGTAGGACTCAATGCAGTCGGCAAACCCGTACTTCCACGGAACCCCTCCTTTGCCTCGCGTCCGTCCAGGATGCTCGGGATTCTGCAGAGCAAACGTGAGCTCATCCTTTTCTCTGTCCGGACGGAACTCTCCCTTGGCAACTGCTTCTATGGCATGCGTAAGTCTCCGTGCGGCTTCTTGTATCTGCTGTCCAAAGATGCATTCCCCGGTATCGGGGGCCAATGTTCCGCCATGGGCATAATACCAATGTCGTGCACGGTCAGTCCAAGTTGATGTCTGTGGTGTGATACCTCTATCACGTAGATCTTGTTCCATCTTTTCCCATTTTGGAATAGCTGCAGCATAGCCACCTTGGCCGAGATGGTGATGGTATTCTTTCTGGGCGGCATTAGCTTTGTTCGTCTCCATAAGCTTCTTTCCAAGTGTCGAACGCTTGTATTGCACAAATGCAGCCCAGTGGGGTCTTAGCTTCTCATATGCTCCTGTGAAAGTTGGCGTGCGATTCTTGTCAACAAAATTTCTGTAGAGTTTCTTCTTAAAGCTCTGGAATTGTTCTGCCATCTTCGAAAGAGCCCAAGCTTTCACTCTATCCTCAGTTCCTGCTGGCACTGTGAAATGTTCCTGTAGCTGCTGCCAGAGCATATCTTTCTCTCTTTGAGGGACAAAGTTTGTATCCCCGCGTTTCATAGGTTTCCATCTTGGAATGCTGATTGGGATGTGATCTCTGACAAGAACCCCGCATTGATTTGTCATCTTCCTTGCAACGTCAGCTGGGGCACTTGGTTTGCCTGCATGGTCCACTTGTGTGACAATGAAACGACCCTCCAGCTTTTTTGTAGGTCCTCTTTTCCCCGAATTCGACGTCGTTGCGGAGGGCTAAAAGTTAAGAGAGGATACTTAATTATTAATATATGTACCTCTTAAATCATTGTGACATTATTACTAAGTGTGCTAATGTATATATACCTCGTCACCATCGGTGCCTTGGTCATCGTCACCATCGGTGCCTTGGCCAACGTCACCATCTGACTGCTCAATTCCCTCCCCGGACATGTTGAGGTACTGATCGGTGTTGCTACCATCATCGGCGTCAGGGACGGGGCCGGCACCACTGCCTTCAGCAATCATTTCATTGAGGAGGTTGTTGGTTTCCTCTTCGTTAAGTCCCGAATCCATTTAATATCTAAAAAAATGATATAATTGAGATAATTGCTATAAACTAATATAAAAATGAGATAATTCATCTCACAATTCATATAAATGATAAAATAGTTGATATATTATGACATATAATTGACTCTAATACCCAACTAGTTTCTAAAAATTGATATAAATGACATATAATTGACATTTAAAATATACTAAGATTAATAATCTAAACATGTTTAATTGACATACTAAACTAAATTGATATTCTAAACATGTTTAATTGACATACTAAGATTAATGGTTGATATATACTAAGATTAATGATTGATATAAATGATTAATTGATATATCCAACTAGTTTCTAAAAAAAATTGACATACTAAACTAAGTTTAATTGCTATATACTAAGATTAATGATTGATATATACTTAGATTAATTGACATACTAAGATTAATGTTTAATTGACATACTAATATTAATGGTTGAAATTACTAAGATTAATAATCTAAACATGTTTAATTGACATACTAAACTAAAATTAATATTCTGAACATGTTTAATTGACATACTAAGATTAATGGTTGATATATACTAAGATTAATGATTGATATAAATGATTAATTGATATATCCAACTAGTTTCTAAAAAAAATTGACATACAAAACTAAGTTTAATTGCTATATACTAAGATTAATGATTGATATATACTTAGATTAATTGACATACTAAGATTAATGTTTAATTGACATACTAAGATTAATGGTTGAAATATACTAAGATTAATAATCTAAACATGTTTAATTGACATACTAAACTAAAATTAATATTCTGAACATGTTTAATTGACATACTAAGATTAATGGTTGATATATACTAAGATTAATAATCTAAACATGTTTAATTGACATACTAAACTAAATTGATATTCTAAACATGTTTAATTGACATACTAAATTAAGTTTAATTGATATATATTATGACACTAGTATAATTGCTCAAAATGATCTAAGTAAACAAAGATTAATTTTGATATAAGTAAACTAATATGACACTAGTATAATTGCTCAAAAATTGATCACAAACTAGTTTCTATAAAGAACATTACAAAACAAATGATATATATCACAAATGATATATATCACAAATGATATATATCAAAATGATATAATACAAAACAAATGATATAATACAAAATGATATCAAAATGATATAATACAAAATGATATCAAAATGATATAATACAAAATGATATCAAAATGATATAATACAAAATGATATCAAAATGATATATCACAAAACAAATGATATATATCACAATTGATCACAAATGATATATATCAAAATGATATAATAATAAAAATCATATAAAAAACAAATGAAAAATGAAAAAAACACACCCCTAGGGAGAGGCTCGGGCGCGGCGGCCGGCGTGGGGGGCGGCGGCGGCGGGGTCGGCCGGG
>CM014273.1:43287262-43314449 GCA_004135705.1 Alloteropsis semialata
GTATGTTGTTTCGGGCAATGTGTTGCCCTCTGGAAGCATCTTCTTTATCATTTTCAATATCTCTCCAAAACCTTTGTCAGACAAGCCATTAGTTGCCTTCCATTGCAACAGTTCCAGTGTGGTACCCAATTTTTTCTGGTCCTCTTTGCAATCTGGGTACAACAATGTTTTGTGGTCCTCCAACAAACGGTTCATCTTCTCCCGCTCTTTCGCACTTTCGCAGTCTTTCTCTTCATCACGGATCATGCCACCTAAGGCATCATCATCCTCATCCTCTGCAACTGCTTCACCCTCGCCCATTGCTGTATCATCTGCAAAGGCACCGTATTGTGCAAAGTCCGGGATGTTGTCGTCACCTTCTTCATCACCTTCTTCAAAGAATATCCCCGCTTCGCCGTGTTTGGTCCAACAGATATAGTTAGGCATGAAACCACTCATAAGCAAGTATGTGTGGACCACCTTCTTCGAGATGTGATAATCCTTCTTATTCTCACAGACCTTGCATGGACAGCATATAAAACCCGAGGTCGAGTTAGCCTCTGCCACGTCGAGGAATTGATGAACGCCATTAATGAAGTCAGATGAGCGTCTATCCGTGTTGTACATCCATTACTGATTCATCTATTCACAAAATACAATGAAAAATTCATCCCCAATTTCTAAAGTTCGTAATAAACCTAAATAAGAATATCATATATAATCTCTAAAAATCTTAATAACCGTAAACATCAACATCATTTGATGCCACCCAAAAGATGTATTTCTAAAGTTCGTAGTAAGCCTTAACAAGAATATCTTTTATAATCTCTAAAAATTTCGACAGCACCTCCCCTGCATCGGGAGGTTTCCAAAACCTGCGACAAACCAAGGGCACGATGGCCGACAACCACATTCCAAAATCATCAACGTCTTACTTTTGCTCATCTCAAAAAAAATTTGAAGGAGTGATTTGTCTCAGATATGTTGTCTTTCATTTGACCTTGAACTTGGAGCATAAGAAACATTACAGGTGGTAAAAACAATTGGTTCATGGTAGGCATAGAACCATGGGACACACCCAGCCCAACCATCACAACCGATTCGTTGCTTGGGCATGGATGTATCCCATGGTTTGATGACAACCATGAGAAGCATAACTATACAATACAAGCTCAAGCTCAAGGTCATCATATGTTACCCAGCTAGAAAAACTAGGTAAAATTTGATATCATCATAGGCATGCCAAGAGTTGGATTGTTTTAGTTCAAGATATTGACAACCATGAGAAGTAAAATTGAATTAAAAATCTAACTAAATAAGAATATCATTTATAATCTCAAAAAATCCTAATAACCCTAAATATCAACGTCATTTGAAGCCTCTAAAAAGATGTAATTCTAAATTTCGTAATAAGCCTAAATATGAATTTCATTTATAATCTCTAAAAATCCTAATAACCCTAAATATGAATATCATTTCTAATATCTAAAATCATAATAAGCATAAATATGAAAATCATTTAAAGTTTCTACGAATAATCCAAAAATCTAAACAATGTCTAAAAATTTGTGCATCATCTCCACACATGCAACAACTAACTATATATTGATTCTCTATTACAAATTCATAATAAAAATGAAGATTCAATCTAAAATCTCTTATTTCAATCCATTCCACAACACAAATTACTCAAAACATAGAGCATGAAATAGACCATACTAAACGTCAAAAGAGAGAGGATGAAGTTGCTAACCTTCTAGCGGACTTGGTTTGCAAAATCTCCAAAAGTTATGGAAAAATCGGGCATGAGCTCCCCCAACCCGAGCTCAATGGAGGATGAAGAAATGAGCCATGGCTCGGGCTGGAGGAGGAAGAAGGGGCCTTATACGCAGAGCCCCTTTGGTACCGGTTGGTGGCACCATCCGGTACCAAAGGGGGTCACATTGGTACCGGTTGGTGTCACCAACCGGTACCAAAGGCCCCGAGGCTCATTGGTACCGGGTGGTGACACCAGCCGGTACCAATGAGCGCACAGAATTATTGGGGATTGGACCCGGTACCAATGCTTCTATTGGTACCGGGTCCAATCCAACCGTGACCGATTAGGGAGGATGGATAGAGAGTTCTCTGGTAGTGATATGGCAACAAAGTTAAAGAGGTGAGAGAAGGAAATGGTTTCTCATGCAAGAAACCATGTCTACACAAGAACCAAGAAATGAATGAAGGGGATAGGGTGAGAAAGAGGGAGAAGAAAGGAGATTGGATGATGATTTATTTTGAAGAAACTATGTGGGAAAGTAGTTTCCATGATAGTAGTGTCTATGTGACATGACGACTATGAAAACTAATGATAATATCTTGGGTTGAGGATGACCTTATATGACATCTTATAAATGGTAGAGATTTATTGTCTTTGAATGTGCCCTAAGAGAGAAAATATGCATATATAGACTCAAACCACGGACATTCTATTGTCATCACTCCAAATATTTTACCAACATCTACGGATCTACCCCTTAATCGAAACATTAACCTAGTTACCTAGCTGAACCAACTTCTTCATGGCAAGCTCAAGGACAACTGTGCGGCAACTTTTATTGAGCCTCTCGAACCCACCATCCTTTTCCATAATTGCCTTCAGGACCCCAGGAGAAGTGAGGAACTCCATACACGCGGCCTTAAGCGACGGGCAATGGTGCTGCTCACACAACACCAAGCTGGACTCCACCATGCTCATGTCGACGCGCTTGCACAGCATCTCCTCGCACATCGTCTTCAGCTTCTCCAGCTTGTACCTGTCTGCCGCAGCGAGTAGACCGGCGGCCATCTTGGACAAGGCTTCCTCATCCTCCATCTTGGGCAGGGTGTCGGTGTACATGAATTGGAGCAGGGACTTGAACACTTGAGGCTCCACGTCGTCGATCTGGATGTGGGTCGTTGCTGCCTTCTTCTGCATCGAGCTGAAGAATCTCTCCTTGAACTCCGGCTACCTCGCCGCCAGCAGCCACTTGTGCGCGTGGAACGTTTCCCCGCCGGCCTCGATCGTCACGTCCGCCCCTTGCTTGCTCCGTAGGAGATCGGCGAGATCCTTCTGGAGGCCGGATCCCTGTGCATCAATGGCCGGCGGCGGATCAGCGAGGCCCTCGGTGTCTTTCGCCGTGCTGGGTTCTGCGGCGGCGACGGAGACTTCGCACTGGATCGCGAAACTGTCATCCTTGAGACACTCAGATTTCTCGAATTCCTCACGTCTCATAAACTTTCGGGAGCCGTAGCCGGCCTTGTTGAACAGGCATGTTGCGACCTTGAGGCCGTGCGACGGCGCAGGCTTGCCGTCCTGACCGAGTAAACTCAACGCAAATCTAGCCGGCATGCCGGAGCAGCTGAGGTCGCGGTCGCGGGTGAGGAAGAAAGAGATGTAGTCCTTGTCGTCGGAGCCTACCCCATTGGGGTAGAACTGCAGGCCCCAACTGTGGCCTCCAACGTCGAAAGCTCCCAAGGTCATGTACAGGCCATTGGTGAGTGCCTTGGCCTGAGAGTAGCCCTTGAGGCGGAAGATGTGGCGGCCACTCACCGCTCCCATCACGATCGTCGTGGAGCGCGAGAGGCGGCCGCCGGCCACCAGAAACGCAGAAGTCGCCATGGAGATGGCCCGAGGACTGGAGATCGAGAAAGCTCCCAAGGGTCATGTACAGGCCATTGGTGAGTGCCTTGGCCTGAGAGTAGCCCTTGAGGCGGAAGATGTGGCGGCCACTCACCGCTCCCATCACGATCGTCGTGGAGCGCGAGAGGCGGCCGCCGGCCACCAGAAACGCAGAAGTCGCCATGGAGATGGCCCGAGGACTGGAGATCGAGAAACTTGTGCGTGGTGCGTAGTATAATGATGGATCGATCGACGTACACGATCTTTGCATTAATATAGCGAGGGAAGAGGGATCGATCTACGAGTTAGGTTGGATACCCTAACTGAATATGAGATATTTTGGCATAATGACACGTTAGCATGGACATGGATGGACTACATTCGATCAACGAGGGGAGCGTGATATATATGTTCGTGCGGATAACATGCCATGAAACAGGGGTTTGAATTTCGGACGTAAAAGATGCGGAGTAACTCGACACAAACGGCATGTTGGAATGGGCAGATTAATGCTAACCATACTTTTTTTAGAACGTGCTTGGCATGTATTTCATTAAGAGAAGAAGAAAGTTCACATGTACAACGTACAAAAAAATAAAAATAAAAGGACAACCTAGGAAAAAAGTAAAACAGCCAAACAAACACACCAATAAGACCAAAGAACCTACAAACAGGGGGCTATGGCTACGCTCCAATGCTCCAACGAGGAAAGAGGATGGAACGCAAATCCCGAAAACCAGCTAGCGACCAAACGTGCGTGACCTCCAAAATGCTCTGCGTGAGGACAACCGGTTGCAGGGTGCATCTATCGAAAGCCCGACGGTTCCTTTCTTTCAAAGGCTCCACGCGACCAACAAGAGAATCAAAGCCTTTCTGAGTGACCTTAGGGACCCTCTTACATATGAGCGACCACCAGTCTGCGAGCGGCGATTCTCTAGATGGAGTTAGGTTTGACAACTTAACCCTCCCAAGGCCCCTGAACCATGTTTCGCGGCTGTGCATGCATCCGAAAAGAAGGGGGTCAATAGTCTCCAACTCTTGCGCATAAAGTTCACAGGCATCATCCTTTCTAAGCCCGTGACGATGAAGTTTATTGGAAGTCCAAGAACGACCAAGCAATGCCAACCAAATGAACAACCAGCACTTGTTTGGTGCATTAACCTTCCACAAAAGCTTACAACCCGGAATGGAGGACTGTCTCAAGAAAAAAGCTCTGTAAGCACTCGCCGAGGTGAAGACACCGTCCGGGGTCCACTTCTAGACGAAGCGATCATCCTGCGAAGGGTCAAGGTTGCGACCTGCAATGATTCTGTAGAGATTAAGATACTGTAGGATAGCAGCAGGAGAAAGCGCCTCAGTAATGTCCTTTACCCATCTCTTTGTGACCAAAGTCCACGCGACCGTTCTGTTTTGATTGCCCTTTGGTGAAACCACCAAGACCAGATTAGGCACAGTTGAGGCCACAGAAGCCCCGTCCAGCTAGTTATCCATCCAAAAACGAGTTAGCAGTCCATTCCCCACCTCAACGGTAATGGATGACTCATACAGAGCAAGGGCGTGAGACTCAGTCCTGAAGGGGATAGCAGCATAGGACCATGTCAAATCGGTTCTCTGGAGCCAGTTCCATCTCAATCAAAGCGAGCAACCTAAATGGTTAGATTTAAGAAGCCCAGCGCTCCCATCTCCAATGGCCTGTAGACTCTGATCCAAGCGACCGCACAGTGTCCCCCCGACACCACCTCAGTACCTCTCCAAAAGAAAGCCTTCCAAATACGGTCGATGGAGTCAATCATCCATTGCGATAAGTTCATAGAAATGGATATGTAGACAGTAGTCAAGGTCAGGGTGATCAAGATCACCCTGACCTTGACTACGATCATGCGACCACTTCGATTAAGCAATTTACCTTGCCATGCATGTAACCGATTTACGACCTTGTCGACCAGAGGCTGCAAGTCAGCCTTAGAGAGCCTCATGGTGGAAAGTGGCAGGCTAAGATATCGACAGAGGACGTTCCCAATCTCACAAGGTAGCAGAACTCGGATGGACTCAAGCTCCTCCATCGTACAGTGAATCAGGAACAACTAGCTATTACTAAAGTTGGTATGCAACGCAGAAGTATCCTCAAAAACCTGAAGGATCTCTTTCACTACCAGAAAATCAGTGGCGACCAGAGACACAAAGAGGATGACATCATCCACATAGAAGAAAGCACGATAGCATAACACGACATCTCCCAATGGTGTAAGCAATCCACGACCATCCGCCAGGGAAAATGGGACATTGAGACATTCTATATCCAGAATAAAGAGCATAGGTGACAAGGGGCCCCCCTGCCTGAGGCCCCTATGGTGACAGATGCGGCGACCAGGAGAACCATTGAGCAGAACCTGAGTGTTGGCCGTGGACAACAAAAGGGAGATCCAGTCCCTCCAAGTCGATAGGAAGTCGAGGAAACTCAACAGCTCGAGCAGCAGTACCCAAGAGATAGAGTCAAATGCTTTAGCAATGTCCAGCTTGAGAAGAGTGCATGACCTGCTCCTCTTTGCTAGACGCCTCGCAGCTCCTTGAACATACTGAAAGTTGTCATGAATATGTTGTTTTTTGATGGAGGCACTCTGGTTGTGGTGCACAAGGCCGTTGAGCTTATTAGGCGGCAGCCTATTGGCGAGTGCCTTAGCAAAAATCTTGCCGAAGCTGTGCGTGAGACATATTGGCCGGTAGTGCCCCAGCTCCAGTGCGACCTCCTTCTTAGGGACCAGCATTAGATAAGCATCATTAAGATGGTGAAGGCTGTGACTATCCAGGCAGAGAGCACATCAAATGCTTTCATAATGTCGCCTTTGATAATTGACCAAGGACCTAGTAAAACGACCCATAAATCCATCAGGTCTAGGCGATTTGTCTACCGGAAGGTTCCAGATAATCCTCCAGATCTCCTCCTTAATTAAAAGGGAATTTATCCCTGAGAGATCGAATTGTGAGAGACCCAACGCCTCATAGTTCAGTGCTATCGACTGTTGATGACCCTTTCCAAGGAGGGAGTTGAAATAAGTGAAAGCTACCTCGACATTTTTGTTCTCGGAAATAGTAGTTTGACAGTCTGATGAAGCGTTGGCCGATCTTCCGAGAGATAGAAGGTAAGTTCGATTGGTGGAGAACTCGATGTTGGCGATCCGGCTTCAAATAAGACATGATTCGAACCCTGTAACCGTTACACGACTGCTCCGTTGGTTATCAACCTAGCACAACTTGATTGACCTCACCGAGAAGGCTTTTCCCTGCAAGCGAATCGAAGAACACAAGCAAGAAAGTGAAACACGCAATCTGAAATTGCAGATCTATATGAAGCGAAAACAATGGTGTTCAAGCTCTGATCAACAAAGGACTAATCGCCAGAGAGTTGTAGAACAAGAACGGGGGCCTTGGATCACTGTAAACGGACATGTCACCACAGTTACAATGAATCTATTACAGTTTCGACTTCGAAAACTGGACTAAACAAAACTCAAATCTAAAGTGGCAGCAGCTGTTGAGTTTAGTACCCTCAAGGGGCGAGCTAGGGTTGGGGGTGGCAAGGGGAGGCGCCCACAACATGGGCTTAAGGCCCGACACGATACAAAGGCCCCATATGGCCCAAAAAGGTTATGCAGCACCTTGTCATGATCAGACAGGATGATCCACGAATGTTCTGGAGTTGGTACTAGAACCTAAACGACGGCGTCATCGTCCCCTTTCCAACACATCAAAGATTGCCTCGTTTTGATGTCGTATGAAGGAGATATCGCCAAAATCGTACAGGGGTGTTGGCTGAATCCGAGGCAAACATGACAGCTGAGTTGGGGACGAATTGCAACTTAGGGAAGACCATGACGCGTGTATGTCCAACATAGCGATGTCCTCATCATCCTCTCCTTGAATTTGAGTCATTCTCAACTCCTTCCCATCAACAAGCTCCTGCAAAGAGTTAGTGACAGGCGGACGCAACGTACAAGATATAGTATCATGGTAAACACTAATATCTTGACAAAGCATAGTATAACAAGATGCATCATGATTATCACATAACTCAGCAGTAGCAGAAGTTGTAGCAAGAAAAGCACCTACTTTTAACTTAATTCCATTGTTTTTAGCAAGGTCTAATGGAGATTTATTCTTAATTGCATTAGTATGGTTCCTAATATCCACAGGAGATAAAGGAAGCAAAGTAAGTTTCTTGGCCTTATGCATGAAAGTGTATGTATTAGTTCTACCTTGGTGTGAAGCATCAGTATCAAATTTCCATGGACAACCTAATAAAATAGAACAAGCTTGCATTGGAACAACATCAAAATCAGCAGAATCATGATATGAACCCATGGAAAAGTTGATGCGTGCTGATCTAGTTACCTTTGTCTTACCACTATTGTTGAACCATTGGAGCTTGTATGGATGCGGATGTTGTCGTGTGGTCAAGCCAAGCTTCTCGACCAGATCTGAACTAACCAAGTTGTTGCAGCTCCCACCATCAATTATGGTGAGAACACGGCAATCCTTGACGATGAGAAACATGTGGAACAAATTGTGGCGTTGGAGCTTCGTCTCTTCCTCATATCCCACACATGCACTCAACACACGCTGCACAAGAATTCGTTTGTATCCTGCAGTTGCAGCTTGTTGATGCTCGTTAGTGACACCTTTTTAGTGCTAATTAAGTGGTGTTTTGGGACCAATTCATAAACTAACCCGGCACTTGAAATAACCTTGTTTTCGCATATGCATGTGTTTTTGGAGGATTTTGGTTTACACAGGTATTTGAGCTATAAATGAGCACTTTTGGATGAAGACCAAGGTCATGCGTACCATGGAGGAATATGAAGGCCAAAAACCTAATACGACTCGGATTTCGTTCGCTCTCATCTATGGTGAACCAACCTCCAAGAATGTGGAAGGGCAGAGACTTGAAGATAAGGTCAGATGACTTCGGGATCAAGGCGAATCAGGCAGACATTTGGAAAGCTATCAAGACCCAATCTTATCCCGAAGCAACCGACATCCAAATACCACATGCATTGGCACTTGAACTCCTGGAGGATCTAGAAGTTTGCACGCAAAAGATGGGACCGAGGGGCCACAAAAAAACCCTAGGCCGGCCCAGGCCTTTTTTGCGCCACCTCAGCCTCCCCTTCGAGCTAGGGTTTCATCGGACTATCTATAGCCCCGATGCCCGAAGGCACGCATATCAATCCACCAGAGCTCGACGAAACTTAGGGCATATACCAAAAGGAGACGACGGCTGCCGCAAGTCCTCGAAGTTGTCTAGGGGATGGCTTAGGCCAACACTGGCCACCATGGCCTCCCTGCATGGTTGTGCCATGGTGGAGTTCAAGAGCTAGTTGGAGTCATCAATGGTATATACTTGGTGGTGATGATTCAAACGCATCTATTATACGAGTAATGTTCTTCATGTCATCCGATCTTTTAGCGACTCAATATCTCCTTCTATGCTTTCTACCTATCATGAATATGATTGTTACTTAGTCTAATCCTAGGTTAGACTATATAGCAAGCTTTATGTGATCATGGCGATTAGATCTAGCATGTCGACCCTTCATGATATCAAGACACGTTCACTTGTGGACGTGCCCTTGTAACTAACCACGCCGATAGGGAGCATCGTGACAGGGTGGGATCCCATGTAAGGTGGCGTTCTCGGGAGGTTGACCGGAGGTAAGAGTTTAAAGATTGCTTTGGATGAGATGCATGATGTGCTTCCTCTATTTGGCTAGAACTACAACTAGAAGATGATAGGCTCGTTTATCCTTTCGGTTGCTCTTTACCTTTGCCTATGTTCATGGGTGAGATCAACCATTATACTCACTCACATCTCATAGGTTTTACCCTTTATATGCAATCTATGCCTCATGCTAGGATAGATCTGTTAGATTAGATGGAGAACCCTAGTAACTTCATTGTCGATCCACGGATTGATAACCTTGGATGGAATACTCTAAGGGAAAAGCTACGATGATCCGTGCGCTTGCGGTTCACAATTGGCACGTCTAAAAACCGTCAACACAGCTAAAGAATCAATGGCAATGGTCTCTTCTTCGCCATCTGTATCTGCATCAACGTTAGCAGCAAGAGACAATTCATCTTCAACATCACTAGAACTTACATATCCGCCATCAACAGTAGCAATGTAGGCATGTTTACTGGGGCAATCCTTCATGACATGTCCCATACCCTTGCAGTGGTGGCACATGATGTTGGAAGAGCGGCTTGTAGTAGCACCAGGTGAATCACCTTTCTCTGCGCCTGAAACTGCAAAGGAGACAAAGGTGACAAACTACTCACATCGAAAGCAGGTGTAGTGACAGTCAGTGTTGCTGGTAGCTTAGCAACAGGGGTCTTGGACTTGTGGTTTGCCGGACGTGGTGAAAAGTTTCGAACAGTGTTGGAGCTGAAAGAGTGCTATTGGTTTCGTCCCTGTACTTCCCTTTCAGCTTTAAGAGCAAGATGATACAATTGTCCAAATGAGTCCATTCTTTATAATCAAGAATATCCTGGATTTAACGATTTAAACCACCAAAGAATCTAGCACACGTATCCATATCATGTTCATGAATATCACAACGTGCTAAACTAATAATAAGCTCCTGATAATATTCCTCTACGCTTTTTAGTACCTTGAGTCAAAGTTTGCAATTTTAATCTCAAGTCACACTGATAATAAGGAGGAACAAAATGAGATTTCATGCGTCGTTTCAAAGTATTCCAATTCTGGGGTATAGCATTTGGTTGATTAGCAATGTAAAGATCATTCCACCAGAATAAAGCAAAACTGGTAAACTCACTAGTAGCAAGTCTAACTCTATGCTCCTCAGGAACTAAATGAGAATTAAATTTCTACTCAACAGCAAGTTCCCAATCTAAATAAGCTTCAGGATCAGCATTACCAGCAAAAGGGATCATGGTAAATTTAGATTTAGCAAAAGGATCATTACTACCATGATTATTACCTCCCATGTCGTAACGATTACGACGAAGACGATCCCTATCACGGTCATCATGACGAAGTATTTCTTCCTCTTCCTCTTTGTTCACCCTCATGAGGAGGAGGAGGACAGCATTGCTCAGGAGGGGGTAATTGTTCAACATGTTCCATCCGAGTGACCAGATTTGTAATGTTGCGCATCATCTCATCAAACCTTCCGGTCATGTAGGTGCGCTCATCAGCAAGAAGCTTTGTAAGCTCGTCCTTGGCCACGCAATCCTTGAAATCAGTTGGAAACTCTATCCCTGACATGGTTAGAAGACAAGAAAAGACAACACAAAAGTATTATCCCTATCAACTAACAGCGACTATGTGATGGTGGAAAGTGGAAAGCAAAATCTCAAGCGGCTTACCACCGTCTTGTAAGTATTCTTACCAAAGCCAACAGGACGGCACAATCTATTGTCAAGCTTGGGTGTAACAGCTGCAAGGAGAAACCTGTGCTGACAGAAGTATATGTGGAGCTTTGGGCAGGCACAATATAGTAGCAAGGATTAGCAAATCTCGAATGCAGAGTAGCGAAGTTCAATAAATATCCAAAGCACATGTCTCAATTGCTGGCTAAGACGTGTCCTTAGACGTAGCACAATAAGTTAGAACAAAGAACGATGGATAAAGCTGAAAGAACAAGCACACAATAACTTCTGCAATCGTTTTTAATCTTTTCTCAAATTTCCCTCCAGACTAGTAGGAATCAAGATTTTTTATTTTTTCAACTATTTTTTATATTTTTCACTGGACAGGGATGACAAAAGATGGAACCACAAAAATTCACACCTTAAACAAAGGTAAGATGTGGTCCACAGAAATTCCAGAACGTTCTCTGAAACTATGCTGGAGCTTGAAGCCCAAAAAGTCGGTCTTCCTAATTTTTTTATTTTTTTGAGAATGGCAAAACTGGCAAAGCTTGTGAATCATATGTGCAACTTTTCGTTGCCAAAGCTGCTGTAAAAAATTCAGCAAAAACGGAGCATTGAGCGAAAAGTTATGCCTGTTTTATGGAAGGTCGCTCAAGTTATGGTTTTTCGAATGTCACAAATCGGCAAGAACATAGCGGCGGCTAGGGCAGAGCTTCCCTATCCGATCACGGCTAAGCAAAGCTTCTCAGCAATGAAAACCAAGGGCAATATGTATTCACCAGATGAAACAAGATCAGGTATGCGATGCAAAGGCGATCAAAGAGGCTTGCAACCTATCTAGGGTTTGCGCGGCGAGAATTCACACAAGGCGGCTAGCGGGGGAAAGTCGAGTAATGGGGTGGATCGACTTGTAATCTAGATAAAGGTGGAGTTGGACAGCGGTGGAAACAAACACACAGCGATGGACGACTGAACTATGACATCGAACATAACCTAAACCAGCAATAAGACTCGACCACGGATGCAAAGTCAACAAAGCGAATCTGAAAATGAAGTTGCAAGGCTAAATAGGGCGGTAGGACAGTGAAAAATAAATATTTTTAGGGCTTTTTGTGGACTATAGGGGATGAACACGAATGAATCTAAAGGGAACACGATAATACCTCACGGGCAACCTGAATCCTGATACCACTTGATGAAGCGCTGGCCAATCTTCCGAGAGGTAAAGTTCGATTGGTGGAGAACTCGACGTTGGCGATCCGGCTTCAAATTAGACACGATTCAAACCCTGCAACCGTTACACCACTGCTCCGTTGGTTATGAACCAAGCACAACTTGATTGACCTCGCCGAGAAGGCTTTTCCCTACAAGCGAATCGAATAAAACAAGCAAGAAAGTGAAACATGCAATCTGAAATTGCAGATCTGTATGAAGCAAAAACAATGATGTTCAAGCTCTGATCAACAAAGGACTAATCGCCACAGGGTTGTAGAATAAGAACAGCGGCCTTGGATCACTATAACCGGACTTGTCACCACAGTTACCATGGATCTATCACAGTTTTGACTTCGAAAACTTGACTAAACAAAACCCAAATCTAAAGTGGCAGTGGCTGCTGAGTTTAATACCCTCAAGGGGCGAGCTAGGGTTGGGGGCGGCCAGGGGGGTGCCCACAACCTGGGCTTAAGGCCCGACACGATACAAAGGCCCGACATGGCCTAAAAAGGTGATGCAACACTTTATCGTGGTCACACAGGATGCTCCACGAGCCTTCTGGAGCTGGGACCAGACCAAAACGACGGCGTCGTCGTCCCCTTTCCAACGCATCAAAGATCGCCTCATTTTGATGTCGTATGAAGGAGATATTGTCACACCCGGATTTACGGAGGAAATCCGAATGCTACTATATGTGTACCCAGGAAGTCTTAAACACATATAGCTCCAGAAATAGAATATCAAAGGAAACCAATGCTCAAATTACAAAAGAAACTATTACAAAAGAGTCTTAAAACAAACCACAGCGGAAGTCTATCTATTATCTCTCACGATGAAGTCTCCATTCCACAGGGACGCCGGTTGGTGAACCACAACCTAGAACTCTTCTAGGAAATCTTCTTGAAAATCTTCAACTGCTGCCTTATCTGAGTACCCATCCGGGATTTTGTTGAATAATGCAAGTGTAAGTAAACCAACTTTACTTAACAAATATAACACGAGGGATGAAGGCTTAAAAGGCTAGACACGGTTTAACTGCGATAAGCACTTTTAATTGTTCAATTTTAGCATTAACCAAATTACTACAGTGTAATAGGTAATTCCCAGTTGTAACCCAAATTAAGTATAAGTAGAGAAGTATCTTAGTCCACCATCATTCCATTTCATTCCATTTTAAACATCACCAGGGTAAAGATCACTGTCAAAAAGGATCCAGGCCACTCGTAACCGTGAGTACGGCTGATATATCAGTTTTTACACTGTGCAGAGGTTGTACACTTTCCCCACTGGTCGCGTAAAAGCTCAAAAGAACTTTATAACCCAACCATGCAGTGCGGATCAGGCACATTCATCACACTACCTTTGGTGTGACTGCATAGGGACGCTACGAAACCTTTCAAAAGAGACCCTAGCCGCTAGTGACAGTGTGAACCTTCTCTGCTCCCACCAAAAGTAAATATCGACCCATTTCCGAGACAGACCAAGGCCACCGCTTCTGGCCCTCTCCTCCAAGTCAAGCCAGATAGCCACTTAGACAAGCTAGGATCATACAATTTACTTAGTTAAGACTAGAGCCCATTTGATTCCCGTAGTTGCACTGTTTTCCCTGGTTGCCACTTTAAGATAGACCATAACAAGTGATGCCCAGAACAAAGCACACAGCAATTGTCCTAGTTTAAAGGTTGATTAATGAACAAAGCACACAGCACATGTTCTGATTTAGGTTGGATGGAACAAAGCACACAGCACATGTCCAAATTAAAGGTTGCCTAGAACAAAGCACACAGCACATGTTCCAGATCGTGAATTGTCTAGAATAAAGCACACAGCACATATTCTAGTACAAGAGTTTGCTGAGAACAAAGCACACAGCACATGTTCCAGCTACCTAACCAAGTTGCTAAAAAGCAAGTTTTAATCATTCGCAAATGATCATGAGTACCCAAGTGTCATCGTCCAAAGACGGTAAGCTCATGTTGTATAGCCTAGCTTTTGCTACCCAAAGATGCATAACCCGGTTGAACAAGGAAGTAAGTTTTAAGAACACTAGGGATAAACCTAAACAAATTAACTCATGCATTAATGTAAGTGATTATTAATGTGTATAGATATCAAGGGATTCTCGTGTTATACTTGCCTTCCTCAATGTATGCCATTAATCCTCTTCTTCAGAACTTTGCTCTCCTTCAACGTTGAGCAGCTCACCGATGCACGATCAACACCAGCACACAAGATTCATCTAATAAAGCAATACACCAATCAATACAACAGTTTTGGAAAAGCGTACTAGAAAACACTGACTACTACTAACTCGGGAGCGCAAGAAACACTTAGGTCAGAGCTATGGTCGAAAAGGTATGGGCAATTGAACGGTCAAGGGCATACTGGTATAAAGAACATAGCTAGGATTATTTTGGCTGAGGACAATTAGATTGTAACATCATCAAGGCATGAACATGATGTCATCATGGAATATTGGAATAAAGCTTCAATGGAATTTTGTATAAATGGATCAACAAACTTTAGTATATGTACATACAATTCAACATACTATTTTAATATCCAAATTTCACATATGCGGCCGTCATATATGAATTCAGTATTAAAATAATACACTGGAATCATAGTGGTTCATATACTAAACATTTATTAAGCCATATGACAAATACAATAAGATAGAAGTACAAGGTATAGGCGAATTATGTGGCTAAACAAAAGGGCTTAAAGGGGATGAAACTTGGATAGGTTATGATCGTCATGAAAGGTGGGGCTCTACTGCACCTAAGGGCAAGACACAAGGCGGGTGTAGAAGCCTAAACATCTTTTATTTAGAAAAGCTAGTTTAATTGACAATTAATCAAATTAATTACTAAATTAATTTCAAAAACAAGTTCCATGGAAAACAGAATCTCTATCGCATAGATTATGTTGTTACGAACCTAACGCAACTTGAACTAAAACGTGCAATCTAGGGGCTAAACAAGGTCTAGGGACTTAACCGCGAAAAATCAAGGACCTAAACGTAATTAACTATAGACTTCAGGGGCTAGCTGGTAAGTTTCTCGGGTTAAAACTGGACGGCGGGTTAATTTGGGTTTTCCTCGGGGTCTCTTTAGCAAAAACGCGAAGGGGTATGCTGGGATCTGTTTTGGGCCGTCGATCTTGAGATGGAGGGCGGTGGGCGCTCCGCTCGGTTCTGCTCGCCGGCGGAAACAGAGGGCGGCGGCGCACGGCGGTCTTGGGCGGCGGCTCGCCGGACTTGGGCTGCGCAGGGGCTACGGGGGTCGGTTTCGCACGCGGACTGAACCAGGAAGAAGAGGGGGACAGGGCGCATCTCACCTTGGGGTTCTTGACGCCGATTGCAGAGCGGGGGCAACGGACGGCGGAGGATGGCGGGCGATGGTGGCGGCGCTCGGCGTCGGGGTAGCTGGAGCCTCGGCTCCACGGCTCTGGGCGTCGGGTTCGCACGCTGGGGCGTCTACGCACGCGGGGAGAGGACCGGGGCGGCAACAGGGCCTCGCGACGGCGGACCGGAGCGGCGGCGTCACCTCGGACGGCGGCGGCGCAACGCAGAGAGAGAGGGCGGCGGCAGCAGGGGTACGAGGGGCCTCGGGCGCGCGATTTATAGGAGGGGGCCTCGTCCTTATCTTGCGGAGGGGGTCGCGGGTTCTGCGCCCGACGGTTGCGGAAGGGAGCGCGGGCGCGGCGTCCTGCAGTGCTCGGAGCCGAGCTCGAGCTCGTGGCCGAGTCGGACCGGAGGTAGGGGGCGGGTCCGACGCCTGGGGCCCACGCGACAGTGGAAGGAGGTGGCTGGCGGGCGGGGCCCGGTTGGCGGAGAGAGGAGGAGGCGCTGGGCCGCTGCTGGGCCGCGGGTTGGACTGGGCCCGAACCGGGCCTCGCAGGCTCGGCCCGAGGGAGGGGCAAAAGTAAACTGGGACAGAGTTTGGGGGTGGAAGCTAGACTTAGCTGGTTTGGGTTAGGTGGGCTCGGCCCAATTAGGCTTTAGGGTTTTCCTTTTTCTTTATCCGGGAGAATATTTTCAGGTTAAAAGAAAATTCTTTTAGGCCGCGAAAAATGCTCCGAAGTGTCCAAAAATTCCGAGAAAAATCTCAGAGATAGAGTTAGACACAATGAACCCAAATAAAATATTTTAAGCTCATGAAAAAGGTTCTAGTAGCTTCCAAAAATTGGATTTAGCTCTAGAAAAATAGAAATAAATTCCAGAAAAATCCAGAAAATTCCTAGGGAAACCTATTTGAGAACCTAATCGAGTTTTTAAAACTAACTTACACAACAACCACTATGAAGCTCAGCATGAAGCCAACACTCACTTTCTATTTAATTCTAACCAGATCTTAGGATTTACTGGAAACTCCGAGGGGGCCAAAAACAGGGTGTGACAGATTTCGCCGAAACCGTACAGGGTTGTCGGCTGAATCCGAGGCGAATGTGGCAGTTGAGTTGGCGACGAATTGCAACTTGGGGAAGACCATGACTCGTGTATGTCCAGCATGGCGATGTCCTCATCACCGTCGACCAAGATAGAGGCCATGTGAGTACATCGCCAGCACTGGTTGGCATGCAAGTGGAAGAAGTGGGTATTCGCATCTCCCTCTGATAGCCACAGAAGCGAAAATTGTTGGATATCGATCGTCCTCTCCACCGACGTAAAACCCAGTTACTTAAGCTTCAAGAAGTGTCACCGGGCGTGCTTAGCTCTAGATAGCGACCTACGGTCCATATCCGTCTCCTAGTGACCAATGACCTCCTTCGCAATTTGGATCTGCGTTCGGATGCTACCCACTCACTTTGCGGTCCAACTCTTGAGTGCCCTTGCCGTTCGGCTGAGTAGAAAATCGACCATATGTAGTGGGTCAACATCAGGGTTAGGAGCCATCCAAGCAAGTTCGACCATCTTGAGGAAGGCCTGGCACTTAGGCCAGAAACCTCAAATTGGAACCGCTTGTATGGGTGGACCGCATTGTCCGTCTGGAGTAGGAGCGGTGCGTGATCGGATCCAAAAGTCGGCAGGACGGACAGATAGCAGCATGGGAAGATTGGCTCCCAATCAACTAAAACAAACACCCTTTCAATCCGCTCAAGAGTAGGGTGTAAATGTTCATTCCTCCAGGTGAAAAGGTCACCATAGAGGTATAGTTCGACCAGCTCGACATCATTAATGAAGTGTTGGAAGCGACCCATCAGCCAACGATTGGGGCGGTTATTGTTCTTGTCTTGCACTTTATAAATGATGTTGAAGTCCCCGCAAACAACCCAGGGGCACACAAGGGAGGCTCTCAGATCCTGTAGTTCTTGAAAGAAAGCCGCTTTCTCATCATCAAGATACGGGCCGTAGATTGAGGTAAGCCACCATGGCACTGGGTTGGATTTCAAGGTGAGCTGCAGAGAGTGATTGTGTTGTTCTTACAGGCGAAACAACCGACCGAACATTTGTATTCCATGCGACCAAGATACAACCCTAAGAACCTACCGCGGGAAGACAGAAGTAATCAAAATCCGCACCTAACATATCAAGAATAAAGGATCTGGGTACAACCTCCAGTTGATCTCTTGCAGACAGAGCAAGGATATCCGCTCTGAAGAGACAACATCCCTAACAACGACCCTATGGTTAAGACCACGAACATTCCAAACTAAAACAAGAGACTCCATGGGAAAACAAAATAGGAAACGACCAAAACACATGGAGAGGGTCACTGGTCCTCGTCCTCCACGACCACTATGTAGAAGCCAGGCACCCCCATCGGAAACAACTCCCGGATAGCCTCACACTGGCTGTTTGTCAGTCCGGAGGCCATCAGGTCGATGTAGCACTGAAAGACCACCGCATCTGGAGCTATGTCCATCAGAAGTGGCCCAAGCTTCCTCATCACGATGTGCTGAGCGACCGTAGACCGACTGGAGTGACCATCGACGTCGGCTGCGGCCAAGTGACTTAACCGACGTGGTAGGCACTACACCGCTCCAGAACTCAGAAGGCGTGCCTCCCTGTGACACGGTGGTCCCTACAAAATAGGCAGCATGATGGTGCGCGTCGCCTCTACCAGAAACTCTGTGACCAAGTGATCCTCCTCAGAGGTGTTGACTAAGCCACGACCAACTGTGCGACCGAGGCGATCGAGGTGCCTGAGGAAAAGAAGGAAGCTCCACTAGAGACACATTTCAGAAACGGACTGACTCAAGCGACGGCTTCACCATAGTGGGGCGACCCATCCCCCCGTCCAGCGCCACGTGGATGCCACAGAAGGAAAATGATAGAGGAACGAGCCGCTCCGTTGGGGTGGAGGAGTAGCGTCAACCAAACATAATAGAGTGAGCATCGACGTTTCCTGCAGTGGGTCGTTGTAGACGCCCCCCAGAGGCGGGCACCAGCCTGGCCTCAAGGAGCGTAGGGTCGATCCCGAAGGGATCCGAGGTAAGACTACCGACCACTTTGTGAGGAAGCTCCTACTCATCCCTCCTGGACACCCCAATAGGCGCTGGCATTTGCACAGGCAAGGGTGTGGCTGCGGACATAGGGGAATGAGGTGACATTGTCCAGAGCATGGGTGGAGGCAGTGACGAAGGAGTCGGTGGAGCGGCGGCTCTCGGGGTAGCCTCTGGGCCGTGGATACCCTACAATCCCCAGTAGGGGTAGGAGGGTACCCGTGGCATGTGCGTGGGAGTGATCGAGGAGCCAAAGGCCACAAAACGACCGTCGAAGGAAGTAGAGCGACCAATCGACGACGGTGGTGCTGGTGGCCCCCCCAGGCCCCTCAGTAGAGGTGGTGGTAGCCCTCGGCCTAGAGGCGGAGGGGGCGGACAGCCAGATGGAAGTGGTGGCGAAGGTGGTGGGGGAGGGTGAGGTGGCACAGTAGAACCACCCCCCTCCCCCCGAGCCTGCAGGACCACGAAGTTCCTAAACGTGGAGGACGGACAAGACGGTAGTAAAGTGTTGACGCTCCTTAGCGACACAATTTTGCCCTTTGTTTATCTTCAATAATGGCATGAATTTGATATCTAAACTAATGATCATACTCTATAACCAGGACGTTTTCGCATATGCATGTGTTATAGGAGGAATTCTGTTTACACAGGTTTTTGGGCTTAAATGGAGCACATATGGACAAGGCTTGAGACCAAGGACGACACGGTGAAAGATGAAGGCCAGAGGCCCGAAGAAAAGGCCAGGCCGGCCAGCCCCACATGGCTTAGGCCGGCCTAGGTTGTTTCAAGCCCCGTTCGTGCTCAACTTTGGTGAACCGACCTCCAAGAGTATTTGAAAGGCAAGTGCTTCAAGATAAGGTCAAGAAACTTTGGGGTCAAGGCAACTCAATTGGAGAATTTGAAAGTTTATCACTTCCCATTCTTATCTCGAAGATATCCCGCAGCAAACGACGTCCAAAGGCCCACATGCATAGGTGCAACAACTACTGAAGCTCCCCGAAGACTTGGAGAGAAAGATGAAGACGAGGCGGCCAGGGAATGCCCTAGGCCGGCCGGCCTGAACCCCCCTGCGCCGGCAGGCCCAGGTCTTTCCTGTGGCGGCTCGCCTCTCCCTTCGACCTAGGGTTTTCTCAGGGTATAAATACCCCCTGTGCCTCTGTGCCATCAATCAATTCATTCGTCGTTCGCCGCCGAGGAGCAGAGGAGCTAGAGGGACACCTTTCAAAGAGCTGAGGGTCGTGCTAGTTGTCTAGGGTTCATCCCTAGCCGACGTGGGAACCCTGCGAGGAAGACCACGTCGGAGTTCTGGAGCTAGAATCATCAAGATCATGGTAGGATCCCAGTGGTGATCTTGTGATGTACTTACATTCATGGTGAAGTTATTTGTGTTTCCGAATCTTTAGCGATCAAGTGCCTCTCTTTATGATTTTGTTCTTGCTTGGGTTTACTTTTTCTTCAATCTATTCTTAAGATAGATTGCTTGGGGTGTTCTTGTAGCCATGGTAGCTAGGGGTTCATACCGGATCTACCAAGTGGTTCGACACATTCATTTGTTAACGTGCCTTTAAGTTACCCACGCTGAAAGGGAGCATCGTGACAGGGTGTGATCCCGTGTAAGGTGGGGCTTTTGGGAGTTTGACCGGAGATCGTGATTTAAAGATGCTTTTCATTGAGATTCATATCTATCTTGCTTCACTCTATTCAGCTCGGAGCTACAACATATGCATGATCTAGGCGATCTAGATTGGTTATCTCTAACTTTCTCTTGCTAACTCCGGTGTTTGGTTTTAGTAGATTAGATCTGTTTTGCAACCCTCTTCAAGCTAAAAGATTTCTATGCTAGTTAGATTGTTTCTTTTATCTTTAGTTCCACGGATTGATAAACTTTGGGGGAGTACTCTAAGGGAAGAGCTACAACTGATTCGTGCGCTTGCGGTTCACTATTGGCGTGCCTAAGGGCCGTCAACAAGCTTTTCTGGCGCCATTGCCGGGGAACTATCGATTAAGATCCGACTTGACTAGCATTCGTAAATATTTTTTTCATGATTTTCTTTTGATTTCTCACTTTTTAGATCTCTTATTTTCTCTTTTATCAAAAATAGATCTAATCCACAAAAACAAAAAATAAAAATAAATCTAATCTAGTTTTTTATTTTTATCTTTATTTCATTCTATCTATCTCTTTAGATCTTGTACATATATATTTTGTTTTTTCACTAACCCTAACAGGAGATGGATGGCTATCTCTCCAACAAACCAAAAAATTTTGTGGATGATCCAGAAAAACTTTACAGGCAAAGGAGACGCGAAGCACATGCTAAGAAGCTGGAACTAGTGTCGGGGTTCTCTACCGCCGGCAAGTAAATTTCTACGATCGCGTGTCAGGGTCCGGATGGCGACTCAAGAGACAGGGGGTTTAGACTGGTTCGGGCCTCCGGAGAGTAACACCCTACATCCAGTGTGTGCCGATGTTCTCAAGTCCAAGTCTGTAGTAGGGGGTACAAACTAGTCGGGAGAGGGAGAGGGTCCCAAGTCCCTGTGCTGTGTGAGTGAGCGTGCTGTTTGTGTTGTGTTTGAATGTGCGTCTGTTCTCCGTCCCCTCCCACTGGTGTCCCCTTATCCCCTTTTATAGTCTCAAGGAGAGAAGGGAGCGGGAGGTGAGAAAGAAGAAAATTACAAGGGGAGTTACTGCCCCCGAGGCCTTTAACTTGCGCCGCGCGCCGAGCCGTACAGGGAGCAGGTGTTGACGGAGTGGGCGCCCCGCCGGACCCGGGACCGTACATCCCGGGTGGTTGGTGTAGATGACTTCTCGGGTAGTTTCCGGGTCGTGGTTGACTCGCTCGAGGCCTTTGGGAACTCCAGGTGTCCTCCCCGGGCTCCAGGTGTCGTCCTTGGGCGCCTGGGGTCGTCCTTGGGCGCCCGGTGTTGCGCATGCATTTCTCTCAGGACTGTAGCGTTCCTGTTCGGATGAGACGGGCGCCACTGTGGCTGCCGTGGCGAAGGACGGATGCCCATCATGCTCTGGCACGGCGGGTACCAAGTGGGTACGGCACTGGATGGGCCGGGACGGGACGAGGCCGAGTAGTTTGACCGGGCGAGCCGGAGACTCCTCGGAGGCGGAGAACTTCCCGGGCGAATCGGAGAGCCTTTCGGGGGCGGAGAACTCCTCGGGCGAGCCGGGGTACCACTCGGAGGCGGAGAACTCCTCGGGCGAATCGGGGAACCTCTCGGAGGCGGAGAACTCCTCGGGCGAATCGGAGACTCGTCGGGCGGCCTCCGAGCTGTTGGGGTATGGAGAATCTGCTTTGATTTGGTTCTTCGGTTTTTGCTTTTGAGGGGTGGATTATCGTGAGGACCCGGGTTAAGGGTTTGATTGGGTACCCCTAATCCAGACCCTCGTCAGTAGCCCCCGAGCCTGGGGGGAGATGGAGACTCGCGCCCAGGCTGAGAGGCGGCGAAGATATGGTAGGTCACGATTTTTCCGGTGGGGGCGCGCGAAGATGAAGCAGGGGCGGTCGAAGGACTACATCACGGGGACCTTGATCAGCTCGAACAAGGGCTGGCATCTGATGTGGTTCTACCTCAAGAACGACTCCAAGAACCTCCTTCCGGAGTACACCGGAAAGATATTCGAGAAGGCGCCCGACGAGTGGGCGTACGGGCCCGAGAAGAAGCTGCAGGAGAAGCTCCTCGGGAACATCTGGAAGGCCCTCGCGCGACTCCGCGACGCGAGGGTGTCCGCGGCGGAGGTCATCGGCGGGTACCTCTCGAGAGGTATCATGCCGCTGAGGCGGCGCACCCTCCAGATCTGGCAGATGGTTCCGGCGAAGGCCCCCTTCGTGGGGACCGTGACGATGAACCCCTTGCCCTCGGAGGCCGAGGTGGAGCGCCGGGTGACGGCAGCGATGGGGAAGGCGCACGACGCGTATCCTCCCCCGGGCCTTCTCCCTATGCTCCCGAATGCCCGCACCCAGGCTCTGGTAAGGTTTCCTTCATCCGCCTTGAATCCCCGAGTAGTCTTTGGTTTGCTGATCCCGAGTTCTTTTAGATGAAGAGCTATGACTGCTCCTACTCCCTGCCGCCGCTTCCCGAGGACAGGGCGAGGAATCGGGCCGAGGCCGAGTGGGCCAAGGCGAAGAAAGACCGCCGGGAGCAGTGGAAGAAGCAAGAGATCGCCAAGCGCGAGAGAAACGCCGAGCGGTCCAGGAGGAGGAAAAGGGGAGAACGGGTCTCCGAGGACGAGGACCCCGAGTCGGAGCCCGCGGAGGGGGACTCGAGGAGTGACGACGACGAGGAGAGCGACGACGAGGACGCGCCCCCCAGGAAGCTTAAGGCGGTTGCGGCGATGACCGCCTCATCCTCGGCGCAACATCCGGGGTCTAGCGGGAGAGGAGGGCCGCCACCGCCGGACGCAGGGAGGAGCGAAAGCTCCCGGTCGGGCCGGCATCGACGGCCCTCCGAGGACAGCCAGCGCGAGAGGCGCAGCCACACGCCTCCGTCCTCCCGTCACGTGCCCGAGGAGGGGAAGAGTTCCCGACGGGACACGGTCTCCCCTCGTCGGGAGAGGAGCCGGAGCCGGGACTTGTCGGAGCGCGCCCACAAGGGGGGTTCGTCCTCGGGGGCGTCGCGCTCCCCCAAAAGGCTCGCGCCGCGAGATGACAGGCGGCCGCCGCCAGCCCCTCAAACGACGCGGGCGCACGGCGAAGGGCGGGACGCGCCCCGGACGCCCGTGGTGGAGACGCAGGCCCCTCCCGCCCCGGTGAGGGCCACGACGGGGCGGCCGGACCCGTCCCCGGTCGAAGGAGGAGGCCCGTCTGGTCAGGCGGCGCCCCACTCGGGTAGGGACGCTGAAACCGCGCCGGTGGCCCCCGCCCCAACGGCGCTCGCGGGATCCAAGAGGCCCGCATCCCCGACGGACCCAGCGCCGACGGGTTCCAAGCGGACTCGGACCATCTCGTCGAGGTGAGTGATGATCTGTCCTTCTCGACTGGTTTTTGTTTTCTCTGTAGTTACCATTTTTCTCAGCCGGATTCCCCGACTTGTGATGCACCAGCCGGGCCGACACTCCGCTCGTGGTGGCGCCGAGGAAGACGCTGCGCTCGGCGGCGCAGACACCAAGGCCTGCGACGGAGCAGGCCGAGAAGGTGACGCCGGATCTCGCGGCGGAGCCGGCCGAGAAGGCGACGCCGGAGCCTACGGCGGAGCGGGCCGAGGAGGCGACGCCGGTGCCCCTGACGGAGCAGGCCGAGGAGGTGGCACGGAGGGTGGCGCCCTCTGTGGAGGAGAAGGCGCAGGAAGGGGACGGCGACAGCCCGGGGGACGCGCTCCCGACGGGCCTGGCCGTGGCACAGACCGTCCCCACGGAGGCGGCCGTAGCGGCGCTCCAAGCCGAGCTGGCCGAGGAGCTGATGGAGGCGGCTCTGCCTACTCTTCAGGAGGCGGCGGCCCGCCCTGGAGCGGGGGAGGTCGCCGTGTCCGGTGACGCGGCCGGGGAAGATGGCCGCGGGGTCGCTGCCTCTCCGGGGACTGCGGCTGGCCCCAAGGAAGCAGAGGCGGGGACATCCGGCTCCTTCCACGACGCTGCCATCGCGGCGGCAGCAGTCGGTGCAGCCCCCGAGCCCTCCTCCGGGGTGGTTCCCCCAGAGGTCGTCGTGCTCGAGGACTCGCCGGAGGGTAGCTCGCGGAGGGTCATCGGCGAGTCCAGCAGGGGGCCGATCGTGGAGTCCCCGAGCCCTTTGAGCCCTTCGAGCGAGGGCCTGGACTTTCTCCGGGAGACGCCGGGGATGATGACGATGGATCGTCGTTTCGACACCATCGTACCCATCGAGAACAACCCGAACCTGCCGTGCGAGGGTCGGTTGTTGTGGTACGATCGTCAGAACCCGGGGGATCCCATCTTCGAGCTTGACGACACGTCGGAGAGGGAGCAGTGCCGACTTCTCGCGGAGGGCCTCAATAATATGAAGGAAGTCTTTAATAAGATGATCATCGGGCCTTCCCGGGTGAGTTCTCGGGCTTCGTTCTTCTAGTCTTGGCGCCGTTTTGGGGTGTGTCTTACCGCTCCCCTTTCTGCTTTCGTTCAGAAAATTATGGAGCGCAGCTCCGAGAAGTCCCTGTTCCTCCGCCGGGAGTCCGGGCTTTGGCCCGCCGTGCAACAGCTGAAGGCCGAGAAGGAGCAGCTCGAGGCCCAGCTGACCGAGGCCCGGGAGGCCAGGGACGAGGCGATTGAGGACGCCGCGGAGGAAAAGGCCACCCTCGAGGCGAAGGTGGAGGAGGCCGAGAAAACGGTGATGGAGGCGCTGGTGGCCGCCGACACCTCCAATCGGGCGAAGGACGCCGCCGTGCAGGAGGCCGAGGGGTTGAAGGAGAAGGTGGCGGACCTTCAGAAAGATCTCCAGCACCGCGACCTCGACCTCAAGACGGCCAACAACCAAGCGATCGGGTTGGCCGAGAAGCTGAAGGCCGCTGAGGAAGAGGGGGCCCGCCTCAAGGAGGTCGCCCAGAAGCGGGAGGAGGAGATCCTCGGTGAGTTATCCCTCCCCATTTCTTGTCGGGCGGTTTCTTTCCGTTCTCCTCGAGTGGCGGCGAGTTTGCTTAGGCTTGTCTGCCAATGTAGCCCTGCGGAAGGGGAAGGCTGACCTGGAGGCCAAGCTCGAGGCCGAGAAGCGCGAGGTGACCAAGGCCTTTGCTGCCAACCAAGAGCTGGTGGACCTTGGTCGCAACCTGAAGGCGGAGTTGGCCAGTGAGTATTGTGTTTCTGCTTATCCTTCTTCTTGCTTACCTTCCTGCGAGATGACTCCTGACGAAGAATTGTCTACAGGAGCTGTCGAGGACCTTCGGAGGTCCAGGGAGGCGGGCGAGCAGAGCCAGAGGGCCCTCGAGAAGAAGTCTGAGGTCCATCAGGCTTTGGTCCAGGCGGTCGAGCACCTGTTCGAGGAGCTCAACGTCGGCGGCGGCCCGTCCCTGGTGGATCGCCTCGCCCTTGTCGCAGGGAGGACTCAGGCGCAGGCCTCGGATCTTGCTCGGAGCGTGGCGCGGAAGATCATTGCCATGTTCTTGTCGCACTACCCGACCATGGATCGGGAGGCTCTGCAAGGCGGATGGGCCCCCGGCTACGAGGATGCCGAATATGATGAAATTGAAGCCGAGTCTTCCTCGTTCGCCGAGAAGGTGTTGACCGCCGCCCTGAAGGATCTCGGGGTGGAATAGAATAGAAATAAAGGACTTAGTCATCATGTAATGAGCAAAGCTCCTTTTTAAAGGATAATCGTTGTTGCTTCAAAAAGCTCGTGTTTTTATCTGTTGTTTGCCATTTTCATTTTCTTCCGAATGCTTTCGGGGGTCGTGGGTCGAGATGGAAAGGCGCGGGGTCCTGCCCGTCGGACTCTGTTCCGTAGCCACCGGGGCGTAGGAACTCGGGAGATTGGGCACTCGGACTCGCAGCCCCCGAGTGGTTTCAGAAGATTCGAACGATGACAAGCAGCAGATCGATTACGCTGCAAGCGATAACTAGTCGAGGCGGTTTCTTTATTGCTTCTCGGGAAAAAGACGTCGGTCCGGGGACTTGGACTTTGCCCGCAAGTTAGCGCCGTAGCCGCAGGGGCGTAAGCACTCGAAACTTGGACAAGCGTGGTCACGAAGCCCCTCGAGCTGACGCTCCTTTCTCGCAAGCGCAAAAGTATACCGCTTGATCGCGCGCGAGAGCGATCACTTGTCGAGTTTTTGTGAAAAACGGAGGGGCACTGGGCCCCGGGTGGAGCCCCCGAGCGGTGGGCGATCCTGCACAGGGAAGGGATCGCCCGCCGCTTAGCTTTGGGAACTTGCGGGGTACATTTCGGAAAATGACCGTATGCGAATAAAGTACTCGGAACAGCGCAGTACTTTGATTATTATCGCGAATTGAAAAGTACAGGTACTTTCAAGGGTAAAAGCGACGTAGCTGCTCTATGTTCCAAGCGTTCGTGAGGACTTGGCCGTCCGCGTCCTTGAGCTTGAAAGTCCCCGGACTTGGTCGACGATGTAGGGGCCTTCCCATGGTGGCGACAGCTTGTGGCGGCCGCGGTTGCTCTGAACTCGTCGGAGGACGAGGTCGCCGACTTGAAAGGCCCGGCTTCGGATGTTGCGGTCGTGGTATCGCCGTAGGGCCTGCTGGTACTTGGCCGAGTGGAGTAGTGCGATGCTGCGTGCTTCATCCAGCTGGTCGATGGCGTCTTCCAGGGAGGCTTGATTCCCTTCGTCGTCGTAGGCACGAACCCTTGGGCTGCCGTAATCGAGGTCAGTTGGGAGGATCGCCTTGGACCCGTGCACCATGAAGAAGGGCGTGCAGCCAGTGGCTCGACTGGGAGTGGTTCGCAAGCTCCAGAGGACCGACGGGAGCTCTGCGACCCACCTTGCCCGGAACTTCTCGAGGCGTTTGAAGATTCGTGGCTTCAGTCCTTGCAAGATCATGCCATTGGCTCTCTCCACCTGTCCGTTGGTTTTGGGGTGGCTGACGGCGGCCCAATCCACTCG
>CM014273.1:43324530-43339977 GCA_004135705.1 Alloteropsis semialata
TTCACTATCTGCTTCTTCTGCGCCGGGCCAAAGAATCTCTCCTTGAACTCCGGTGACCTGGCCGCCAGCAGCCACTTGTGCACGCAGAAGCTCTCCCTGCCGACTTGGATCGTCACGTCCGTTCCTTGCTTGTTCCACAGGAGCTCTGCCAGATCTTTCTGCAGATCGGACTTGGGCGGCGGTACAACTGCCGCCGGCGGCGGCGGGGCAGCGAGGCCCCCAGTGCCGTCCTCATTGGTAACCTCGACGGCGGCGAGGACGACGACGTCACACTGGATGGCGAAGCTGTCATCCTTGAGACACTGTGATTCTCGAACTCTTCCCGTTTCATGAACTTCTCGTAGCCGTAGCCCTGCGTGCTGAAACCAAACCGGAAGCTGCCGTCGCTGAACGACGGCACCGGTTTCCCGTCCTGGCCGAGCAGGCTGAACCTGTATTTGGCCGGCATGGCGCCGGAGCCGCCGCGAACCTCGTGATCACGGGAGAGGAAGAGAGAGATGAACCCAAAATCGGCAGCTGCCTTCCCGTTGGGGTAATACAGAAGGCTCCAACTGTGGCCGCCAACGTCGATGGCGCCCTGCGCCATGTACTGGCCATTGGGGATTTCCTCGGCCTGCGAGTAGCCCTTGACGCGGAAGACGTGGTGCCCGCTCTCGGCTACCATCACGACCGTGGTGGAGGTGGAGCGCGTCCGCGAGAGGCGGCCGGCGTTGGCGGTGGCCGTGGCCGCCGCCCGCAACGCGAAAGTCGCCATGGATCGGATGATCTGCGGCCGGGAGGGGACAGGGGAGGACGCTGCCCGTGGGTTCTTGATCGCTGGACAATGTGCGTGGCGTTTAGCGTTACTATAGCTAGGGATCTAGTATCTAGATTGGATACCTTTGTGTATGAAATGTTTGAGCACAACACAATTCCTCTAATTTGGTAATTCGTGCGGATAGCATGCAGCTGCAGGGTAGTTTATGGGAGGCATTAATTGCGGCCGTATGGACGAAGGAAACTAATTTCACACAGGAGAGTGCCATCTTAGAAATCATGGTATCCAAAAGCCTACCAAGAACAAGTCCTTTTTGCTGATCTGAAATTGAAGAAGGGACCTTTTGACTCCATCAACTGATGACATTTTTTTAGTATCATAGAGCTTTCATTTAACTGAAGCAGGAGTACAATCACTAGTCGCTAAACCAATAAGCCAGTCTAGAATAGCGTCTAGCCAGAAGCACAATCGTTCGATAGGTGACACCCTACTCGTGCAGGAGTGTGCCACCGAATTCGTTTCTCTACGAACCCAAACACATTTGTTGATGCAGAATTAGGTCAACACACGAGAGCGCTAGATCGTGCGGTACGTATCACGAGCTGCCCGCAGCTCCTCTGCGCAGACCGGTCAGACCGGTCAGGGAAACCGGTCAGACCGGTTCCTGCAGAGAAATCGGGGATAAACCCTAAAAACGCTTCCCGGAAGGATCCGTCAGGGAGAACGTGATCAGGGGTGTCCTAAAGTCGGCAGGCCACCTAGGACGCCTTCATACGTCGCGGAGACGAAGGAAGAACAGCATATGGGGTTGGAAAAGCTAGGGTTGAAGGGTACAAAAAGTAAAGGTAAATAGTAGATTTGATAGATTCGATTGGGTTGCCCTTAATCGGCCGAATCCCCTTATATTTATAGGGAGGGTAGGTCTTGTCCTGCAAGGAAACCAAGCTACAACTCGTTACAACCTCAGAATCCTAAATCTAAGAGTCCTAGTCAGATTACAGGGTAACCGGTCTGACCGGTTCCCCAAACCGGTCAGACCGGTCTGGGCGTAGCTTTGCCTCTTGCGTCATCTTCCGTCTTGATTCTTGCGCCGGGTCCTGCAATCCTTCTGGTCATTGATAAAGTGCCAATTTTGGTTGTCAACAACATTTATAAGAAGACCACTTATATTTGGTTGTGATACAAACATATTATTAGACTGGAGGCTTGGTAACCAGAAAATAAGAACAGAGCAACAATTACTACCAAAAGTAAGAGCAACATTCATGTGTGGTGCATGAAAGCCAACTTAATCAACATCTCCTTCAGCTGATCAGGTAGCTCGGTAGAGTTGTGCTCAATAGTAAGAGCTTGATACAGGAAACACTTGCACAGGTCATCAATAATCTCCTGGAGTGAGCAAATTACATAACAAAGTCAGCTCAAGGTCAACTATGCAACTGGAAATGACAAAAAATAGAGGTACCACACAAGAGAACAAAAATGTACCTTACTAATAGGACTGTGTAAAGAAAAACCATCGTAATAATGACGTCCAAGATAAAGCATAACTATCTCACTATCCTCCCTCATAAAAAATATAATAAATTCAAAACTCTCTCAGTTTATAAAATGTTAAGACCGGAATGTGCCTACTAAAAGTTTCAGCATGAAGCTTGGGATAGTGAAATTCCCAATCAATATGTGCATCAACCACCCACCCTACATAGAATTCTTGAGCACACTGACCAAATGAAGTGATTATCATCTTGTGAAAATACTCATGAAGAGCATAACGATCAGTAGAGTACGCAGAGTCAAGTATGTGTGTGTCAGTAGTGTTCATGTTCAACATGAATGCACACGAGACACCATCAACAACAAGAGAAATTATGATCTGAAGAAACAAGGGAAGAACCTGTTATGAAGTATGTTCTTTACGTACTAAAGGTAATAGAGAACACTTGAAGTTTACATACCATTGTGCAGTACGGCAGGCAATGATCAATTTTTGTAAACTGACTTAGGATTGATTTAACCTTATGAGGTTCAAAGTGTCCTATTGTTTGCATTGTTGACAATGACAACTATAAATTATAGAGCCCATAATTTCCAAAAAAAAAGGAATAAAAACATGTAGTACACTTATAGCAAAGTCAGTTTCCATGAAGTACCTCCAACGCAGGGGTGTGTCGCCAGTTATAGTGGCGAGATCAAGCTGGTTGAAATGTCTTATCAAGACATCGCTGACATCAGGTTCAATGAATGAAGGGTAGGTTTTGATTCACTTCATTAACAATGATGCACAAGCATCGCAGATGCAAACGAAATTACCCATGGGATACGATTTGATGAGCATAGCATAAATTAGTGGGTGAAACAAAATGATAATATGTGTTCATACACATAGGGTTTATACCTTGTGCCAAGCTGGTCTTCATGATCAACATAGAATTGATGTAGTGCATCAATGTTCTGTTGATCAGGTGAAGATTGGCATTCACAATGGATCCAATCTGGAAAACATGGAGGTGTGTCTGAAACACAAGTTTTGTCGATGACTCCATTCTTGGTTTCTAGGTATGTGGTGCTTCGATCATTGTCCATTCCATCCTCATCCACCATAATGTCCATGGCAACACTCTCTGCATGTTGCAGTGTGGCAGACCGTGGTGATAGCTTGTTTATAGCAAATGGTACCCCATGCTCGCAAGGAGAATGAGGTTCATATGTCCCTGGTGATGGTGCGGTATGGAAATTAACAGTGAATGATTGGGCGCCGCATACACGGAGAAAGTTTCTTTCCAGAACGTGATGCCTCATGCCGGCAAGTAGAATACTGTTCCTATGGTACTGGAGATGGTGGTGGATGGAAAATGAAGTATTGAGTGATTGGGGGCCCCTAAGGTGGAGAATCAGCAACTTTGTCTATTCCCAAATCAAAAGAGGGTGGGGCGATGTTTTTTTCCGTCACAATAACAATTATTAATATAATCTAAAAAGTGAAGATAGGGCAAAGTAGGAATGATGTGTGCTATATCTGTTCGAAATCTCTTCCATTTTCCAATATCATCAGTGGTATACTACAACATCTGCAATTTTTTCCAACAGCTGAAATGATTAGCAACAGCATTGATGGATATTGATTTTAGATAGGCAACAGTGCTGTCATCAGTAGGATTAATGACAGCATTGATATTGTTAAAACATCCATAGGTAACAGCCTTGTTAAGAAACCATTGTTAACAGCCTTGTTAACAATGGGTGCTAAATGCAGTTATCAGTTGTAACCATGCTATGAAATCCTCTGTTGAAATTTCCTATGATCAATATATCCTACAAAACTAACATGCCTATATGGTTCCAAAACTTTCATATTTACTTGCTCCCAGTGATTATAAATTGTACATGTAGAACAATTACATGCTTGAGAACAAAATAGGCTCCATGTCATTTAGCATAGAACACACAACCTTTGCATAGCAGCTTCCACTATGTTTTCAAACAAATATAGATTAACTAATTAATTTGTTAAAACATAGGAGAGAGTTGCAGTCTCCTAGAGGAGGAATCAGGGCCTAAGTCATGTTAAAAATAAGAGTTGAAGGAGCATATAGGATTCTATTTTCATGGCAGTTTGAAATCGTTAAATTTCAGAGGGCACAGGTAGCTGGCTTGCTGCTTGAACAATTCATCAAGCACAGTAAAGCTAATGTGCGCCGCCTTATGATATTTGTACTAACCCTAAAAGCTAATCATCTTGTAAAAGCACATGCACATGACATTAAACAGAGCTAGTGTAGCAGTAGACTAGGTGTGGTAGTCATGTCTGTGTATGCTTTATTTTCCACTAATAGGAACAATTTGCAGGATAATTATAGTGATGGTATGAAACAAACTTATGGACCTGAAGTTCAGTGGGTGAGGGGCCAGTTTGATCCACAAGTGATGTATAACAGCACAGGAAGAAAGCCTCATGGGAAGTTTGCCATTGCTGATGGAGCTATTGATAGCTCTACCATACAATTTTCCACTACTGCCCATCCATCTCAGTCTCAAAGTGCCCAATCTTCTACACACAGAGAGATAGAGCTACAACAGGAAGTTCAAGTGCTAAAAAGACAAAGGCATGAGGATCATGGTATATTACAGTAAGTTCTTTAATTCTCCCAGCAGATGTATCAGGTTGTTTTCCTTGCCTGTGTTCATATATACCTATTGTGATTTTATACTGTGCAACGATGATTTTATGGTTACTAAATTTCGTTAAAAAGAAATGATGGAATAAAGTTTGGGTTGGTGGCATGGCATAAGTCTTTTGGTTTGAAAACGTGGAGGTTTCATTTTTCACATGAATGTCTCGCTGGACGTCCATTCAGTAGCTGTGCACCATCGCCGGCCATGTGCCTCCTCATCCTTTTCATTTTTCCACATGTTCTACTTCTGCAGAGGAGACAGTAGTATTACCTGAACTGCAGATGTCTCGATCGGGTATTTGCTTTTGAACCTCCCACTGAAGCATGCTTGTTTCTGGGCTGGTAGCACTAGGTATGAACAGCCTGCAAAAGAGACTGATTGGCATGCAGTAGTTCATAGTGCTTGTCACAACTCACAACTATTTTAGCTAGTTTGAGCGCTATAGATGAACAATCTATCAAATTTGCCTGTGTTCATATATACCTATTGTGATTTCAGTAAAGTGACTAAAAATTTCTTTTTGCAACACATGATGATGAGTCAGGGACAGATGAGCACACCTCCACCACAGCTCAATTTTGCTTCGTTGTTCCCTCCATTTACTAATGCTCAGGTGCGAAGGAAAATATGTATATTCTTATTACAAGCACTTATTATTTCTTTTTGGCTGAAAACTAAACACAAAACATATGCACTAATCTGTCCCTTTTTTCTTTTGGTGCTTGAAGGATGGAACATCAAACAATTCTAATGGAGGAATCCAACAGCAGGCAGCAAGGAACTCTGAGAACACTGAACATGATGATCCAATCTCTGGTGAGCATAGAAGCAATGATGTTGAGGCGACTGAGAATGAGCTCAATGGGCTTCGGATGTGGTTTGGTCCAAATATATAAGGAATGTGATGGCAGCATTCTATTCAGTTTACAAAAGATACCTCTATCTTCTGTTTAGTCATGAACATCAAAAAGTTTAGTCTATAATGTTGCTAGGCTACTTTCATGTTGGAACACCATCGTTTAGATTGAACAATTTGTGCACAGATATTTACCTTATTTGCTACTTGTTACCACTTCTTGGACATATATTATGACTGTATGGGATATCCATGTGATATGTGTGATCTTTCAATGTGAATTTGTTTATATTTGAATTTCAGTTTCAAATTTGCACATGTAAGTTACAAATGTGCAAAAAGAACTAACTTGGTGGCATTCTTGTGATAAATGGGCATGCATGCTTGTTGGGTCATTTCAATATATCCATGACATGGATATCATTTATATAGAATGGGTGACACGCAAGAGGGCTGTCATATACATGTTTAATTTTACGCAACAGTGTTGTCACAAATATTTAATTGGAACTCCAACAAGCTTGTCATTGATCTAGGCGAAGATGTATGACATTCCTGTTAAAAATAAAGAGAACACACCTTGTTTCAAGATGGATCCAACACACAAGATAGCTGACAGCATACCCTACCAGTAATCAACACTACCATCAAGGATGTCATATATCACACTTGATTTCTGACACCGCAATTCCGACAGGAGATAGCTGACAGCCGACTGTCATAAAAACTCAAATATGACAGTGTTCAGTGCTTTAGCAACAGTTTTTCATTGTCATAGATACTATGAGTTGTAGTAGTGACAGCCCTCTTAACATTGCGTTTATCACGAGCAGAATCATTTTTTTGACTTGAGCTTTCATCCAAAACTAAACCACCCCACATAAACAGAACACACTGTTATGAATAGTACTGGGAAAAAAGAAACAGCATGAACTTTTGCAGTTGTAGGACTAATATAATCACTCTCATAGTTTGATGTATGTTCATCTGTACATGGGATTACTGACTTATAGAATTGACACACAAGTACAACATCTTGAAAAACAGAAACAAGCATCGCACTTGCCAGAGCTCAAAGAGGATGGAGGAGAAAAACAATCTCCAGACATGCTGGCATCAACACTTGCACCAAAAAAACAATGTGGTTGGTTGGGCATATAAAATGACTGCTAATGTATGGAACACATCTGTACCACTGAAGTACCTAGTACATATATTAGCATTTTGTTTTCTAAAAGGAGCTACAGGTTTTCCAACGTATCAGTTCATGTTTTGATGTACCAACATCCTCCACTAACAAATCAACCAAATGAGCACTGCATCACATGATTCCAGTGCACACCTTACAAATCTCTTTAATCATGGCATTCTGAATCTTAATGAAGCCAATTGCATATAGACTCTCCTAAACACACGTATATTTGTAAATGTTTTGTGATGATAAAAAACAAAAAAGGAAAACACAAAGTTCATTAGAATGGAGAGTGTGGCTTGCAAGAGCAGGATACTTCATCCGTATTTCGAGCCCAAATTAGCTAGATTGTTGAACTCAAAAGTGTCAGGATAAAGCTCTATGCCATGGACTTTTGGCGGTCAGTGCGCATAGGCAACATTGCCACAATAGGTTATGTCTTGCTTGGACGTTCATCATAAGTAATCTTGTAAGGAGTCTAGTAAGTACGCCTCATGTATACAGATGACTTGGCAATACATATCTACATACATGAAAATGTACATATTAATGCAGCAACATAATTCTAGAAACAAAACCTCAGCTACACAATTTAGGAAAGTTACACCCAAGAATGCTAAATAATCGTTTGAACCACGCGATTCACACATAAACGCCGTCCTCCGTTGTGATTCTGCATCAAAAACCTTGATATGTGGGAGAACATAACAGGGTTTGTTGAAGCTCCTGATGTCAACATTATCTAGGAACATTATTTGTGCATCAAAAAATCGATTTCAGAAGAAAGAGTACGTTCTGCGGCCTTATGATAAAATGCAAGTTGTGTAAAAAAAAGACTTCAATAGACACTATCTGTAGGAAGAGATGGCAACCGGTGAAAGATGTTACTTCCCCCTTATGGATAATTTCCTCGCGAACACTCTTGGCGCCATCAAGAACATATGTGTACACACACCGACACCAGTTGTAGCGCGAAATCTGATTTGATCGCTTCAGGGCACCCTAGAAATCAAGATCATCGTGATCATGCTTCACAATTGGTGCAAGAAGATGACCCATTACAAAAATAACAAAAGAAACCCTAGACCTATCGACCTCCACATTAGATGAATTATCATCCAAGTGCTGATCCAACTCCATTTTCAGGACCTTCAAAGATCTTGAATCTTTACTATTGAACTCACCACACTGCCTAGTCACTTGAAACTTCCAGTTCACCATCAGGGCTACCAAACATGTTGCCATCATTCTCATGTATAAATATGTGATTTCGCTCAGAAAAGACAAGGAAACTTTCCTCCTTATAAAGATTGCTTAACAACCAAGAAGAGAGCTTGACGTTTATCTTGGTGATGCTGGGCACATGAAGTATCCCACCAAAACCCGTCTCCTCTACAAGTATTCGCTTGTACATGCTAAGCTTGGAAACCATGACATGAACAACTATTGGCGAGTAGCGGTTGGTAACGCTCGAACTGCTTGACTCATCATCGCTAGAGTCACAAGACCCTAGAGAAGACTTATTGTTACTCACCGAAGGAGCAGACGAACATGGATGTAGCGGACGACGAGCAACAGTGTTCGGCATCCAATCCGGCGGCTATTGTCAGCAGCGAGTATCTATTAGTAGGTGGGAGTAGTTGGAAGCTAGATGGAAAAGTTGTGCAATGGAACGGAACTGGCACCGGACTTCCTGGAAGAAACATAACGACCGGCACCTATCTCAAAATGTACCTCAGTTGTACCTCTAAGGCCACAGTACAAAGAGGAGGTGGACAACCAGAAATAACACCATGGGCCACCGGCATACAAAAAAATGGCCAATGGTACAGTGCGCAGATCCACATGTCGAACTAACATCGTCAAAAAGTATTGCTCCTAGTCAACATTGACCCGCTAGGAGGGAGAGGAAATACATGGGGCTCATCTTTCGAGAAGCAACGTCATTGTTCTTAGTCAACATTGCAGGTGTGCGTGTCTAAAAAGCAACCGGAACTACACTGTTTATAGTAAAAAATGTATTTTATAGTAAAAAATGTGTTCAGCACCATGGGGACGATGCCACTTGCCAATGTTTTTAGTAAAAAAAAAAGCATTCTACACCATGGACCCTGATACACTTTATGTCAACTCGTGGTGGCGCAAAGTTCTATCTGGCAACTGGAACAGTTGGATTCCGTGCATGCATACGTGACATTTCTCAAAAGAAAATTTATCTACAGATGGAATACATCGAAAATAAGACAACTTTGCACAGATCTCAAGCTGATCTGAACGGACATGATACACCCCACGCATATGACCAGGCGTAATCCATCTTTTTCCCTAGTGAGAGCACAGGAAGCTTGGTGACAACCTGTCAACAAAATGTCAAAAAGAAAAAGACAACACTATGGATGTATGTACGTGCCGGGCGATTGGCCGTCCATCCATGCTCCTATCACATTGACTCCTTTCACAGGAATTGTTTCAGCTAGCACGATCCTTGTTGCTACTGCTAATTGCATTATTCTCTCTCAAAATCCATACCGCCACCGGCATATACACAAGTGGTAAAACACATCACCATGCCCCCATCACATGCTGCCACATAATTCGTGTTGCCATTGGCACATTCGCAAGTGGTAAAACACATCAGCATGCTCCCATCAGAGGCCACCACATAATCCGTGCCGCCTCCGGCACATGCGCAAATGGTAAAACACATCAGCATGCCCCCATCACTGGCCATCGTACAGTCCGTGCCGCCACCGGCACCCGTGAGAAAAACTGTACCGTGAAATCCACAAAGTTGTAAGGAATTTATAGAAAAAACCTTATGTTCTAGTAAATTGCATAATAGTTTATACATTAAGTATATCTATGCTACTTCTTTATGTTTTAGCCCCCAAGTTAAACAACGTACGGGAAAAATCTGATAGTCATTGTATAGATGTTAATATTAGTCAAATAAATGTCCCACGGGTATTCTTTTGTCCTATGTAGTTTGACCCACCTAAATTTTGATTTAGTTCCATGGGTTTGTACAATTTATTTTCAGCCTACAAAACATCTGTTCCACTTTACATTATATTTCGTTGCTGTATAAAGTGTAGATTCAACGTTTCCATAGAATTTATGTTAATAAGTTGATATGATATTTTAAAATGTTTCGCTCCATGCGTTCATAGTTTTAATCGAGTTTGCCCAACCTGTTTAATGAGTGAGAGTCGTTTGTTCCACTTATAAAATTTTAAATATTTTTATGAACGTTTATGTTTTCCTTATTGTGCTAGAACATTTTTTCCATGTATAATTTTCTTATAAATATTGGACATTTTTTCACAAGCTATAGAACGCCTTTTCTCAATAAGCTGTAACATTTTTCCCTCTTCACCTGGAATAAATTTTTCATGGACATGTAACATTTTTCTTCTAAAACGATTTTCTCTTTCAGCCTGTTTTTTTTTGAAACACCAGTACAAATAAATATAGACGCTCATACACATACCCACCCTATTAATACACCATCATAAACCCTATCCCTATAAGTACCTCCAAAAAAATAAATTGGCTGTTCCGATATTAAAATTGACGAAGTCACTACATATGTCTTGTTATTGACAGAGATTTGACTTCCACTAAAAGAATGACACATCTTTCAGCCTGCTTGGGAAGCTTTTTTTAGTTAGTCTCTCCCAACTACCCCAAATCCATTTTCTCATCGTTCCTCCGGTTCTCCCCGACTTGCTGTGAGAGATAATGTAATTATGTTCATTCTCATATCTGACAACTTCGGTTAGTGAAGATACATGTGCTCTCATATTTTCTACGTGGAAGCGTTTTTTCTCTTTTCTTGCCGTTCCAGATCATGGGTTTGAGATGGTAAAGAAAAGGTAGCCCAGACAGGCAGACACTGCACTGTTTTGGCTGAACAAATCCCTCGGTCCTCGGTCCTCGGTGTCCTCGGTGGGTTGCCTTGTCTCGGGCTCTCGGCAAGCTCGCCGTGGAGCCAGGCTCCATTGATTAGCTCTTCCGTCTCCAAAGCCCCCCCTTTTTCATGCGTACACGTAATTTTCGTGCTACATGACTTGTTCAAATTCGGCAGCTTTTTTATTGCCACAGTAAATTCGAATGTTCGGATACTAATTAAAAGTATTAAATATGGATAACCGATAAAACTCATTTCATAACATCCGGATGAAATTGTGAGACGAATCTATTAAGGCTAATTAGGTCATGATTAGATAATGTCGTGCTACAGTAAACAGTCTCTAATGACAGATTAATTAGGCTTAATAGATTCGTCTCGCGATTTCCCGTCCATCCGTGTAATTAGATTTATAATTAAATTATGTTTAGCTCTCCTAATCTTCGGTTTAAAATGCTACAGTAAATTTCACATAATTTTTCACTGAATTTAAACAGACCCATCTCCTAATCTTCGGTTTAAAATGCTACAGTAAATTTCACATAATTTTTCACTGAATTTAAACAGACCCATGTTACACTGACGTCTGCTTCCTTCCTCTCCGGCTGAAGCTGTCCCTTGAGGCCCTGACAGGCTGACACAGAAATGGACTTCAAATCAGGGTACTGATTTGACGCAGAACGCATTGGAAGGGTCAAAGAGTCTTACCGAGAGACAAATTCCAGTAATTTTAAAATTTAACTTAGTTCCTCAGAAGCGACCATGATACACGTTTGGCTATAAGCTTGCTGCACGCCTGTAGGTAAAATTTCGGACAGGTTGCATCAAGGCTCGTGTACCAGTAAAGTTCCAGTTCCATACAGGATAGGAGGCGTGCACCAGAAAATTACATCTCCAAAAACTGGGTACAGGTCGGGTGCTGTGCTCCGCTTCACACAAGATCATGATCGAGCCGCTTCGCTAATTTTACAATATGATAAATAGTGCACAACTTACACCTAAGCTTCTAACTTGCATCACCGGTAGAAATAGCAAGCGATGCTTCACACATTATAGCACAAAGCTGAACCCCCTATACAGGAAAAGGGCAATAAAACACCGTAACAACTGACATGTCCACGATTTTTATGCTGTGGGAGTGTGGGTTCACGAGGAGCAGGACAGCATGCACACTCCGGGTCTGTATGCCCAGGCTGGTGGCAACCGTGCATATTTCTCCATTCCCGGCTGCGCATCATACGGATGCTGCATTACTTTCAGCAGCCGGCGAACCTCCTCGTAATCACCTTGCTCAGCTGCATCGATCGCAGACTGGCAGAGGTAGTTGCGTAGAATGTACCTTGGATTCACAGAGTTCATCGCAGCTTTCCTTTCTTCATCAGGAATGCCACTCTCCACCAGCTTCAGACAGAATAAAAACTATGTCAGACTGAGGAGGTTAAGATAGTCGCCTGCTCTATGAAGACATCTCAATGAATACTGATGCCACATGGTATATGATATAAAAGAATGGTAGATATTACATGAACTATACAAGATTATCAAAACTATTGGTATATATTGAGTGTAGTAATGTAAATGTCTGGCAACAATGGTAGAACACAATAAATGTTATTGGGCATTGGACCATGCGACAATTCATAATGAAAACAAAATCTGAAAATTGCATTTTAAAACACATGCATGCAGTTCAAATGCAGGTAATTTTCCAGAAGCACGAAGGCAGCAAGTCTGCAATGGCCAAAAATCAGTGTAAATCTTCGCCCTATTCCAAGCGATTTTCAACTAAGCACCAAAGGGGAACAGAAATACCAAAAATAGCAATAACATTGTTATCCTAGCTCCAAACCATCCCTTTCACGTTAGAAGTGCATACAGAGGAAACAATTAGCAGAATAGGTGACCCACCTCTTCAATATAAGTCTGTACCCAACTAATCCATGCTTCCTTTCTTTCTTTCCCAATATCCAGGAGAGCTGCCTTCAGTGGAACAAGCAGCTCATTCTCCGGAATGCCAGGATCTGCTTTGACATTTGAAAGAAGACGGAAAAAATTGGTGTAGTCAACCTTATCAACAGCTAGGTTGTTAAGCAGCTTACTAATTAACTGCTTATTATACTTGGTTAGGCCTAGTTTTCTGGTCATGACAGATTGATACTCATCCATGAACTTTGTCCCATACCTGCAACACGCAAAAATCAAAATGTTGAAACAAATAAGTTATTGATGTCTACTGCAAATAATCAATTTAAATGGGAGGAACAAACTCACCTCTCCATTACATAATTTGCCTCATCTTGGCTTATAAGTTCAGCAGATGACAGTGGTCCAGTAAACTGAGCAATATTCCACAAACCAACATCAGGTTGATTTGCAAAGCAGTACCTCTTCCCAGGAAGGTCAGTGGTATTTGGAGTATAGCTTGGATCAAAGGCATCCAGAAAGCCAAATGGTCCATAATCAATAGTTAGGCCCAGCACGCTCATGTTGTCAGTGTTGAGTACACCATGGGTGAAGCCAACACCTTGCCATCTGGCTATCAAGTATGCAGTCCTCTCTGCAACCTCAACTGCCCAGGCTGTACAAACAGATTGCAAGTGAGGCAAGTTTAGTTCTCCAAAGCATTGATGAGAATATTAAAATAGATAAAATATTAAAATGTGACACAGATATTTGCCTGCATATTTGTTGGATGTAAGATCTATTGCCGGAGAATCTCCCATAGCTGCCTCAAATGATAAACCTTCGCTCTTCTTAAGATTTTCAAGATGCGGATAATGATGACGTATTGTGTAGTCTGCCAAATGACGAACAATTTCAAGATCCTCTTTGCCTCTTGAAGCATGTATCTGGTATGAACCAAAACGTAGAAAGGATGGTGCTACACGACAAACAATTGCGCCTGGCTCTTGCTTTGCATTGCCACTGTGTATGCAAGACAATTGATTAAACACTGGAAGCATATCAATAGACACACTGTATTTACTGAATTCATTCAAAAACATGATCCTTAAAAATAATATCTATTTTAACAGCTGCAATTCAGAGCTATAAATTGCAGATTGTGGAGGTGTAATAACAGTAGTTTTCTACAGCATAGCATGCCCCAGGTGACATACCGAGATCGACACTCATCCATGGTAAAATAAACTTAACAGGTAAGTGTGCCTACAGCACAAACTGGGTGTTATGTACAAGCATGAGACTTGGCCTCATTTGCAGAAATAAAAATAAAATAACCTAATCCACATTTTATGACCTGCAGCTCGTGTTCATGAATAAACTCTGGGCAGTTTTGTGCTTCACAATCATGTCTATGTAAACAAAAATGAAAAAAGGCACATTAAAATAACAAGAAAAGGAAAAATACCAACATAATAATGCCTCCTGGACACACAACAAATAAAAAAAATTATGAAGCATGCTGTCATTCAGGGAAATTTAACCACTATGTACGAATAAACAAATAGGTTCCTTAACAGTGATATTGAACAGTTGACGAACTGCTTTTCCTAGTTAGAATATATGTGGCTCAAGTAGCCTTTATTCATATGCTTTGAATGCTACAGATAATACTGCTGCCATTACCTCATTCAGCTTAAAATAACCTGGATCATCTACAGCTTTTTTATCCCTTTTTCCCCTTTTATGACTACATTAGTTTAAAATTGCCTGCCAGAATTGGGATACAGCAATGGATACGATTTAACCGTGCAGATAGAAAATGAAGGTATGGTGACATACTCATAGAACATATCTCGGACAACTGATTTGCCTGTTTCAACTAGACAGAGAGCACGAGTTGTAGGAATGCCTAGACCATGCATAGCTTCACTGCATAAGAATTCACGGATGCTACTGCGTAGGACAGCAAGACCATCTGCAAATCTGCTGTATGGAGTCTTTCCACTACCCTTGAGCTGCAACTCCCATCTCTCACCTCGAGAGTTGACAACTTCTCCAAGAGTTATCGCTCTTCCATCTCCCAACTGACCAGCCCATACACCAAACTGATGACCTCCGTAGCACTGGGCGTAGGGCAAACTGCATGTTGATCTCCATCAGAAGGTTGATTACTTAGCTGTTCAAAACCAAATAGTAATATGCAGGTATCACGAACCTTCCCACCAGTGGAGTTGCTCCCGAGAAAAACTGAGGAAAGTCAGGTCTTTCAAACCTGAAAAAACATAAGCACATAAATGATTGTGAATTACCATTCTCCAATATCAACAAAGATGCAAAACAAGAAAAAAAAAGATTACTCAGAATTGGATGATAGCAGGAGATAAGATAGGCAAAAACAAAAAACCACATTTCAGTAGCTCCTGATTATTAAAGTGAATATATTGAATTGCTGAGAGATTGTAGGTCAAATAGACTCATATAACAATTCCATAAAAATAAGCACTACCGTAGAGATTGTAGGTCAATAGAACTCATTGCCTAGGAGCCAATTTTAAAAAATTCTTATCATAGACCTTAAAAGTCACGATGAGTAGTTAGCTAACACTCAACACTTGATCGAATGCGATATGCTATCTGGAATGTTTTGCAAT
>CM014273.1:43340818-43389486 GCA_004135705.1 Alloteropsis semialata
GGGGAGAGGGAGCGGGAGCTGCCTGGTGAGGAGGAGGCGGGCGGTGGGGAACTGGGGCGGCATGGCGACGCGTGCCAAGGCGTATTTGGCCTCTCTGCCTTGCCTCGCGAGGCGGAGGGTCAATCCCTCCCGTCCGTGCTGCTGCTGGAGTGCTGGTGCGTTTGTGGCAAGCGGCGTGGGCCGGCCGAGCCGCAACGCGAAGGGATACCGGGGGGTGGGGGGGCTCGGGTCGCAAAATCTCTGGCCTGGCCTGGCCGGCACGTTTTAGGTTTGGGACGGACCGGACGGGACTTGGGGGCTACACGTGGGCGTGCGGAGAGGGGGAACGTGGCCAGACGTGGGAGCTCCCCGTACGCGTCCTTTGTCCTCGTGTCGGGCACTCGTATGCGTGTGCCGCTCTTGGACCGCCGAAACCTTAAAAGGGCTCAAGGCGAGCACGGGCACGGCGGCCACGCCAGCGGTGCTGGGCTGCGGTTCGGGAGACGTGGCCCGTCCTGCCATTCATCGCATGGGCCGATCTGCGCATCAGAGACGGTGGTGGTTTCGGCGGCCGCCACCGGGCCGTCGAATCGACATGGCCCGCACTAGCGCGCGCGAATCAAAAGGCCCAGGGAATCAAAAGGACTTACTTATTATTAAGTCCAAGGTGAAGGGTGAAAATAATGATGAAAAAATTATAATGTATTTTTCTAATGTATGTAACGATCTTCGCTATCATTTCTCGAAAAGTTAACTCTAGAAGTAAATTTGATGAAATTACATAGTAGAAGGTAAAATGTAGCAAAAATGATAGTTTAGAGGTGTTATCAGGACTTTGCCCATAGTTGAGAGAAGTAATTTGGAGTTTTTTTTAGAAAATAATTAAAAACAATGAATTTTCACTAGGGACAAATCATAATATGATATAGAGATATATTTGTACTAAACAATAATCATATATAAGTTTCTTCAGATCCAATTACAAAAAACAAATTTGAGTTCATATGGATACATATACTGGAGAAATATATGTACAAAGTGACTACAAGCTAGTAATAGAAAAGGATAATTTAGGAATATAAAAAGGAAATAAAGCAAAAGGAAAAAAGGAAAGCATCTCGGTTGTAAACCAGGACTAAAAGGTCGTTGTTGGTATTTCTTATGTCACAGATAAATCTGTAAGCATACGGATACTGTTGTAGTTTTCACCCCGAGAGCATTCTAGGGTTTTGAATCCACGGGGAGCGTGTGTACTAGTCTTCTAGCTAGTTCGTCCAAGGACAACAAGTGTTTAGGTAGGCGATGGTAAAGAGGATTGCTATGGCCTAAGGACCTTGATGAAATATAAGTTCAGCTCTTATTTTTCTTACTTTGAGCACTGGTGTATCCTAGACCGCTAGAAAAGGGCTGGTCTCAATGTTGCGAATAGCGGGATATAGCGGGGCTATAGCCCTTGGAGAGAGGTACTGCGACAATATTACTCATTTTAGGGCTATGACCGCTAAACTATAATGGGCAATACCCCCGCTATTTGACATTCGCTATAGCGGGCAATAGCCCCGCTGATGGCATGAAGCCATAAATTGATGAAGTTATGAACTCAATTTATATTCTCGTGTGTTATAAACTTGTAATTTGTGACCTGTCTTGTGTGTTTTAGCTTATTTCTCATGTTTGCTTATGTAATGCACTTAAATATGTGCTAAAATTGGTTAAACATGTGTAAAGATATGATGAATTCTGATGGTTTTGTGCAAAACGCTAAATGCTATAGCCCCGCTATTGCCCCGATAGCCTTTTTGGTAGGGTGCTGCTAAAATCCATAGCCCGCTGTTCGCAACATTAGCTGGTCTATAACTCTATGTTGTACATGAGAATAGTGGATTACGAAGGCCAGCTAGGGTTGCCACCACCTAGGGGGCTACCACTACTAATTCGTGGGGTAACGAGGCAAACAAAGTTAGCTTCTAGCCTAGACACCAAGTTTAGGCTATCAATTACTATTTTAGTCTCATACTTAGACAAAAGCATTCATTAAGCATTCGCAAATGATTAATGAATGATGATCTTGCAAGCAATTATAGAAGGAAACTTAATCAAGAGTACACACCACCATAAGAGATCACGAACACTTACTCATAGAAGAAAGCATCCATCGAGGTACAAACTCGAAGAAGAGTTCCAATGGCCCGACACTTTCCCGCTCTACCCCTCATTCTATCCATATTCTCTAGATACCAGTGGAGTAGAGATTTGAGCAATTCTTTGTGTGTCTTGAATGGGAGAGAGGGGTGATCTACTATTTATAGTGGAGAAGTTGTCTTGGAAGAGTGGAGATCCTCTCACGATTATATGGAATATCCCCCCTCAATTAATTCATCTCCTCAAGTCACTTGGTGTAAGATGGACCCCTACAAGTCGGTTGGGGGGAGGGGGCAGAAGCACTCCCCCTCCTCGTCAAGCATGGTAGGGGCGAGAACCGCGAAGAACTGGATCCTAGGTGCGTGAACTGAAGGAAAATTAGCCGTAGACCGTGTCCTTCTCTCTACTGTAACGTCGGTAGCAGGAAATCACAAAAGAACCAGTGAGAACCCACAAACCGGGGCTAGACCGGCTCTTCACCCGTGCCTCCTCCAGCGACCAGGTGCCACATACCCCCCTCCCCCCAGTTGGGTGACCTGTGCTCTCTCCACATGCCGAACAAGTTCAAGAACCTACAAATGCATTTTGAAAATTTAGGCACTTAGATGACACTTTAGAACAAGTTTAATGATCATTTTACCCAACGAAACCACCAAGATAAACCCATACAAACTTAAAAGTTATGACGGGACTCACATCTAGTACTTCAGTTGTGGGTGGTTAGGGACGGAGCCAAACAATCGATTAAGTGCTAACACTACTGCAGAACTCGCTATCGGTCCACCCTCATAGGTACCGGTTGTTTAGAACCCGGTTGCAATGTTTACATTGGTATCAGGTCAAACGGCTAGAAAAAGTACGCGCTTATAGATACCGGTAGGTGGCACCAACCAATACCAATGGGCTCACATAGGTACCGGTTGGTGACATCAACCGGTACCTATGAGCCGTGGAGCCTTTGGTACTGGTTGGTGGCACCAATCGGTACCTATGAGTGCCCCATTGGTACGGGTTGGTGCCACCAACCGGTACCAATGAGGCTCTGCGTATATAGCTCCTTCTTACTCCCCCAACCCGAGCCATGGCTCATTTTTTTCATCCTCCATTGAGCTCGGGTTGGGGGAGGTCATGCCTGATTTTTTTCATAACTTTAGGAGATTTTGCAATCCAAGTCCGCTAGAAGGTTATCAACTTCATCCTCTCTCTTTTGACCGTTAGCATGGTCTATTTCATGCTCTATGTTTTGAGTAATCGAGTGTTTTGTGGAATGGATAGAAATAGAAGATTCTAGAATTATAGATCAATTTTATTATGATTTTGTGGCAGAGGTGAACCATATAGATAGTTGTTGCATGTGTAGATGATGCTCAATTTTTAGACATTGTTTAGATTTTTTTGACTATTTGTAGAAACTTTAAATGATTATTATATTTAGGCTAATTAAGATTTTTACATACTATAAATGATATTAATTGTAAAGGCTTATCGAGAACTTTAGAATTACATCATTTTAGAGGCTTCAAATGATGTTCATATTTAGGGTTATTACGAATTTTAGATTTTTAGAGTCTATAAATGATATTCATATATATGCTTATTATGAATTTTAGAGATTATAGATGACATTCATATTTAGGCTTATTAATTATGAACTTTAGAATTAGATCTTTTTAGAGGCTTCAAATGATGTTCATATTTAGGGTTATTATGAATTTTAGATTTTTAGAGTCTATAAATGATATTCATATTTATGCTTATTATGAATTTTAGAGATTATAGATGATATTCATATTTGGGCTTATTAATTATGAACTTTAGAATTAGATCTTTTTAGAGGCTTCAAATGATGTTCAAATTTAGGGTTATTATGAATTTTATATTTTTAGAGACTATAAATGATATTCATATTTATGCTTATTATGAATTTTAGAGATTATAGATGATATTCATATTTAGGCTTATTAATTATGAACTTTAGAATTATCTTTTTAGAGGCTCCAAATGATGTTCATATTTAGGGTTATTATGAAATTTAGATTTTTAGAGACTATATATGATATTCATATTTATGCTTATTATGAATTTTAGAGATTATAGATGATATTTGTATTTAGGCGTATTAATTGTGAACTTTAGAATTAGATCTTTTTAGAGGCTTCAAATGATGTTCATATTTAGGGTTATTATGAATTTTAGATTTTTAGAGACAATAAATGATATTCATATTGGGGCTGAATTTTTCGTTGTATTTTGTGAATAGATGAATCGACAATGGATGATAACGCGGATAGACGCTCATCTGACTTCAGTAATGGCGTTCCTCAATTCCTTGATGTGGCAGAGGCTAACTCGGCCTCAGGTTTTATATGTTGTCCATGCAAGGTATGTGATAACAACAAGGATTATCACATCTCAAAGAAGGTGGTTCACACGCACTTGCTAAGGAGTTGTTTTATGCCTGGCAATATCTGTTGGACCAAACACAACGAAGAGAGGATTATATTAGAAGACAGTGATGAACCAGAAAAAGTTACGTACCACACTGGAACTGTTGCAATGGAAGGCAACTAATGGCTTGTCTGACAAGGGTTTCAGAGAGTTATTGAAAATGATAAAGAAGATGATACCAGAGGGCAACACATTGCCTGCAACAACATACAAGGCAAGAAAAATTGTTTGCCCTCTAGAACTGGAAGTAGAAAAGATACACGCATGCCCCAATGATTGTATCCTTTATCGCGACAACGCAACAAAGTGTACGAATTTTTGGATGCCTGTCTGGTTTGCAATTGTTCATGATATAAAATCAGGTGAGACGACCTTGGTGAAGTTGAGGGAGAGCTCCCAAGAAGAGAGTCCCTGCCAAGCTGATGTGGCTTTTCCCTATAATACCACATCTGAAGCGTTTGTTCAGAAACAAAGAACATGCTAAATTGATGCAGTGGCACGAAAAGGATCGGAGGGAAGACAATATGTTGAGACACCCTGCTGATGGGTCTCAATGGAGAAAAATCGTCAGAGCATTCCCAGACTTTGCAGAAGATGCAAGAAACATAAGATTTGGTTTGAATATGGATGGCATGAATCCTTTCGGTGATATGAGAAGTACCCACAGCACTTGGCCCGTGACTCTTTGTATGTACGACCTTTCTTCGTAGATGTGCATGAAGCAGAAGTTCATTATGATGCCAGTGCTAATGCAAGGGCCAAAGAAGGCTGGCAGCAACATTGATGTGTATCTAAGGCCACTGGTTGACGATCTTTTGTTGTTATGGGGCAAAGATGGTGTAAAGGCGTGGGATGAGCACAAGCAAGAGGAATTTAACCTACGAGCATTACTGTTTGTGACCATCAATGATTGGCCTGCACTTGGTAACCTATCGGGACAGTCAAAGAAGGGATACAAAGCATGCACACATTGTCTAGAACACAATGACTGCATCTATCTAAAACATTGTAGAAAGTGTGTGTATATGGGCCATCGTCGATTTCTTTCTGAGAAACATCCACTATGAAAGAAAGGAAAGCATTTTGAAGCAGAAACCCGTAAAAAACCAAGGCATTGGGATGGAAAATATGTATTTGCTATGGTAAAAGATGTAAAGGTGGTCTTTGGGAAGAGACCTGGCAGCCAGCCAGCGGCAAATGAAAATGGAAAGGCACCCATGTGGAAGAACACAGTCAATATTCTAGGACCTACCATATTGGGAGGTCTTAGATGTCCGGCACACAATTAATGTGGTGCACCTGACCAAAAATCTTTGCGTGAACGTGCTAGGGTTCCTTGGTACGTACGGAAAGTTGAAAGATATGCTAGAAGCACGACAGGACCTGAAATGTATGAAACAACGAGATCCCCTGCATCCTGAGAAGAGGGAGATTTCACGTCGGAACTTATGTCCTGCTAGCTACACTCTAAGCAAGGAGGAGAAGACCAACATATTTGATTGCTTGAACAGTATTAAGGTCCTGTCCGGCTACTCATCGAATGTAAAGAGTCTAATAAATATGAAAGAGAAGAAATTCATACACGTCAAGTCTCATGGCTGCCATGTGCTGCTGACGCTATTGCTTCCGGTGGCGCTGAGGGGAATTCTACTCGTTAATGTCCAAACAACTATTGTGAAGCTATGTGCCTTCCTTAATGCAATCGACTAGAAGGCAATCAATCCAAGTAATATAGCAAGGCTATAGGATGATGTGTGTCGGATACCAATATTAGGGGTATCCAATGACGGCGATTAAAAATAACCTGCAGCTTGATGTACACCTCCTGTGTGCGATTAGCAAAGAGCTAATAACCTCCTGCATGCCCACATGCATGGTCGGCCTGCTTGCGGCTGCTGTTGCTCTGCAGCTTCTGCTGGTTCACGTGGCTTGCGTCTTGGGCCACGAGCTCAACCAAGCCTGCCCAAGGCAGCACGCGCTGCTGGTGGCCTCCTGCCGCTCGAGCCTGCTGCAGACCTCCAGGCTCCAGCGATCGCCCGAGGAGTTGGCCTAAGGAACCCCCGAGTGGTTTTCGCTCGGGTGGCTCCCGCCCGAGTAGCTCTCACTCGGGTGGTTTCCGTCCCGCTCGTCCGACCAGTCACCATTCGCCCGACTACTCTCCGTCCCGCCCGAGGAGTTGCTCCTTCGCCCGATAAGAACCGCGTCTCGCCCGACAAGCTGCGTCCTCGCCCGACGAGACTCCGATTCGCCCGACAAGATCTCCGTCTCCGACTGGTTCGCTCCTTCGCAACGAAGCAACCTCCGAGAAGACCGCAGCACCCGGAGTCAAGCTGCTACACTGTGCCAACCACTCCCTGACGCAACTGACACCAGCAGGACATGGCTACAGTGCTCGGAAGGACGACGGGCCCCACAGCATGGGCGGGCACGCCTCCTTTTTTCCCGTTTTACCCTTTGACTGTACTTCTTCTACAGCCTTCCCTTGAAGTTATAAAAGGGAAGTCTGGGCCTCCTGCGCGAGGCAGATGGACTCTTTTCCTCCTCTCTCCCGGGCCTCCTACGGGAGGCAGAGAGCCTCTTTTCTCTCCCGAGGAGTACTCTCCCTCGACCTTCTTCTTTCTCCAGCCGGTCACTGGACTGAGCTCGATTCACGCACCAGAGACTTGGGAAGCTCTCCCTCTCTCGCCCATTTGTACCCTCTACTACAAACCAGTGCAAACAACACGAGCAGCACGAACTGGACGTAGGGTATTACACCCCATGGGTGGCCCGAACCAGTATAAACCCCCGTGTCCTTTTGCACTACCACCCGAGGCCCGACGCGCGCTCCACGATTTTATTATTTGCCGGCGGTAAAGAACCCCGACAATGTGGCCCAAAGCCTTGTCAGCCTTGCGATGATATTTCCTCTGTCTTTCTTTAATATTATGACATATCTCCTGGTCCATGTTGTCAAAGAGATTGGCATTCTTGGTCCTGTATTCCTATGCAATATGTATCCTTTTGAGAGGCTCATGGATATTCTAAAGAAATATGTTCATAACCATTCTCTTCCAGAAGGATGCATCACCAAGGGATACAGAACAGAGGAGGTCATTGAGTTCTGTGTTGACTATATCCCCGAACTGAAACCGATTGGGCTACCTGAGTCACGCCATGAGGGGAGACTAATTGGGAATGGCACATCAGGAAAGAAACAAATAAGGTGTAGTGACTACGATTTATTCATGAAAGCCCATTACATTGTATTGCAGTCATCAACCATGGTGGCTCCTTACATCGAGGAGCATAAGGCTATAATATGCTCCCAAAATCCAAGAAAGTCTGACACTTGGATTACACGCCATCACATTGAAACTTTCGCTGATTGGTTGCGGCAAAAGCTAATGGGTAACGAGACAATACATGCTCAACTGGCGTATTTGGCAAGGGGACCATCAACCTCATTCTTGACATTCCAAGGCTATGACATAAATGGATATACATTTTACTGAGAGCCCAAGACAACAAAAGCACCAACCAAAACAGTGGTGTCTGTATAGATGCTTGTGACAACAATGGGAATAGAGACTCATATTATGGTCAGATAGAGGAGATATGGGAGCTCGAGTATGGACCTTTGAAAATACCTCTTTTTCGGTGCAAATGGGTAAAACTTACCGGCAGAGGTGTAAATATAGACCGGTACGGCATGACAACTGTGGACCTCAGCAAAATTGGGTATATAGACGAACCATTTGTGCTCGCCAAGGATGTGTATCAAGTGTTTTATGTGAAGGGCATGTCTAGCAAACCCAAGACGGGGACTCTCCAAACAAATAACTCCGAATTTGAGCCAAAACTCCACATAGTTCTCACGGGAAAAGAAAAATCATGGGTATCGAGGACGTCACAGATGAATATGATTATAATAGGTATGACGAGGTCTCTTCGTTCAGTGTGGAGGTTGACACAAGCATCCTGTTGGCCAATGAAGATGCTCCTTACGTTCGCAACTATCATAATGATGGCACTCTTGTAAAGAAAACATTTATTGCTATTGAAGCATAATGTAGTACTTATGTTTAAGCTTGATGGTATATAATGGTACTTATGTTCAAGCATTATGGTATGTAATGGATTACTATGTTCAAGAATAATGGTATGTAATGTAATAGTTATGTTTAAGTATTATTCTATTAATATTTTCCATCCCGATGTAATGTAGTACTTATGTTATATTTTATTTGGGGACATAGAAAATACAAACTATTAAATGCTAGTGAAGTTATATAGCAATAATTAAATAGTAATGGAGTTAATATATAGTACTAATATCAATGAAGGTAAATAGAAAATACAAAAAATAATATATACCTAAGGTAAATAGAAATACCAAATAGAAAAAACCAAATAGGAAAAGGAATGGCGGGAATGGAATTGCGAACCACCTTCGGCATCAGTACCTAAGGTCTGGGAGTTAGCGCGCAATCAGCCTTTGGTACCGGGTGATGTCACCACCCAGTATCAAAGGCCCTTTGGTACTGGGTGGTGATCACCTGGTACCAAAGGATGGGGGCCTATATAAGCCAAACAGCCGTGCCTCACCCTGATCGATCTCGTCCCCACACGACGCCATCCCCTTCGCCAGCCCCTGCGCACGTGCCCCACCGTCGCCCCTGCGCACGGCCCTCCCCGCCCGACCCCCTGCGCGCCCCGCGACGCCCTCTTACGGTCGCAGACAAATCCGCAAGCGCACGGATACCGTTGTAACTTTCAGCCGGAGGTATTTAGGAATCCACAGTGAACGTGTGTACTAATCTTCTAACAATATCGTCCAAGGATATGCAAGCCAATCAAGGGTAGACATGTAATACAAAGGAGCATCCAAGTTCATTTTACCCTGTGTTTTAATTTTAGAGATCATCTCAAGATGGGATTGTATTAACTCATGAATCAGAGAGAATGAGGGATAGGTTGTGCAAACCATCGCTCTGGGCGAAAATGTGGACGAGAGGCGCCAGAGGGCCTTCGGCCGACCAAGGGGATCGACCGACCCCTTATGAGCCTTGATCTTTCCTCTGTAAGCCTGTGTGATGTTGTGTAGCCTATCTGTGGGCGGTCTCGAACATGTGCACGTCAGAGACTTGAGAGACCCTCACACTTGATCTTGTACCTGCATTTATTCACATATGGTGGAAACAAAACAATGGCTCCATGGTTTTGAGAACCAAGAGCCTTTATTGGATTTAAATATTTTATTTATTTATTTAGTTATACAAATTTTTATGGAACTTTTTTTATAGAGCAAGACGAAAGACTAACACCACCTGAAAACCAAAATAAACTTTTGTACAAATGGAACTTGTTGTGGAATGCTTACTGACCTCCCCTACACTTGGATTTTTGCGTCACGGGACACCAAAAATCAAGTGTGTTTGCTTTCTTCAAAATTTGTTCCATGAACAAAACTTACCAAGGTGTTACTGCTGATGTAGCTCCATGTTCTTAAGCATCACCTGTCCATCGTTCTTCTTAATATCCACCTGAAATGGTTAGCGACCAAGAATACCCGAAGAAAAGCTTATCTTAAAAACATGTTCTTCCTTTTATTTGAAAGAAAAAAATAAATGATAATCCGGGCCATCTCTCGGCAGTGCTTTGTTTATGGTCCGAAGCTAGACCATGGGGATCCTCACATTGCAACTATCACTGGCGATGTAGTTTCCATGTTTATCGCCAATTGTTGATGTACCATTGAAGTTCTAGCTGCAATGTCAAAGATGGAACACGAAATCTGCAATGCTTATGATAAACGAATCCATCCACAACCAATCTCCTAAATATTTTTGAAATGAGGACCTTAAGGTGGTTGTAGCCTTCGTGTGTGCTTGTGGCACAAAGTGTGACTAACCCTGGAGATTCATTAAATGAGCATGACTCTTGTGGGATTTCGAAAGAGAAGGTTTCATGCTCTTTTATAGAATCCTTATACTCAGACTCCAGAGTCAATGCTTCAAGTGTGTCCATGGCCCTTGGGGTGTCCAACTCAAGAGGTTCATCATTGAAAATCGAAGTTGTTTCTCGTCCATTATCAAGAATAACTTCCTGAGGGCCTAAGGGACATGGCTTCCGCTTGATTGAAGGTGATGAAGGTCGCTCGAGATGAGAAGTAGGTTCGAATGGCGACACAAACATCACCTTCTCGAGTGAGTTATGCTTAGGAGATGACTTTGCCCATGGAATTCCTGAGCAAGAGATTGGATTGGCAAAAGCAGCTTTCCCAAGCGTGTCATGAAGGCTCCCATGAGATACTTCTTTTTGGAGAAGCTTTTCTGGTGGGCGGCCGAGGAGGAGGTCAAAATCGAGGGTATCGAAGATATGAAAGTCTAAGTTTACCTCGATTTTGTCTAACGTGATCGCCACGGCACTTGCGAGCCCCGACATTGAAGGATGTGTCCGAAAGGACAACTTTTGAGAAGCGTGTCGGATGGCCTTAGTGGAACATTTCCTAAGAGAGTGTATGCTAGGTGCCATGGCATGACATTGACCTCCGTGATGGGGTTGAAATGGGCGTCTACGACAGTTCCCCTTATAGAACATGGAAGGATTATGGAAGGTGAACTATTCCAAATTGCTTCAAAAAAGCGCCTCCCTTCATCCGATCATTCCTCCTTTATGGCTTTCACGAGAAATGCTTCGTTGGAAGGATCGGGAGGATGAGAAAGAGGTAGTGTCGAAGCCTTCTTGTGCGAAGAGTGGTTCGAGGTATTTTCATGGTTTTCATATAGATCATCCTCGAATTTAAAATTGAATCTTGAAGGTTGAATTTCTTCTTCCTTCAAGGATGTTGGTTCGGGAGTGGGCTCTAAGGCTATGCGAGGTAAAAAGGTTTGGCTCAGATCTTGGCTTAGAGCTATGCTGGGGTTCGTGCTGTGTTTCGGTGGAGGGAGTGTTTTCCAGAATCCTTTCTAGAAGAGCTCTCCCTTCATCCAGGGTTACGTGCATGAACGAACCACCGGTGGCACCATCTAGGATGAAAGCAGCTTCCTTTTTTAGGCCCGATTGAAAATGTTGCATGAGCATGAAGTCGGGTATGCCTAAGTCTGGGCCAAACTTGTTTAGTGAAATAAATCTTCCCCAAGCTGCAACTAGAGTTTCCTTCTCACCCTGCTGGAAGCAAATGATCTCCCTCCAAAGGGCACATATATGGTGAATGGGAAAGAAGTAAAGACAAAACTTGTCTCGTAGTTTTCCCCAATTTCCGTTTACGTCCCTGACGGTCTAGTAGTACCATCTCTTTGCCTTTTCATCGAGAGAGAACGGAAATAACATCCATTTGATGATCTCTTGTGTTATGCCTAAGATCCTCAGACATGAGCACAACAACTCGAATTCTCGCAGGTGATCATAAGGATTTTCATTGTCGGCTCCTGAGAAGGATTTATTTCGAACCATGGCTATAAAGCCAGGGCGGAGTTCAAAGCTAGATGTGGTGATTGGTTGATCAGAAGGTGGTAGCTTAAAGAACTCACGCCTTGGAGCAGAGAATTTTTGAATAGATAATTGCTCCATGGTACAGGGGGTATAATATAAGAGAGAAGAAAAATAAAATAAAAAGATACGAGGACAAACAAGATTCGAAGATAATACAACAACCGTTCCCCGACAACGGTGCTAGAAAGCTTGTTTGTATTTCTTACGGTCGCAGATAAATCCACAAGTGCACAAATACCGTTGTAGCTTTCACCTAGAAGTATTCAGGGTATCGAATCCACAGGGAACATGTGTACTAATCTTCTAACTATATCGTCCAAGGACAACAAGAGAAATGATGGCGAGGGCAGAGAGGATTCCTACGGTTAAGGACCTTGATGAAGGATAAGCTCAGCATCTATGGTTTGCTTACTTTGGGCACCGGGGTATCCTAGGCCTCTAGGAAATTGCCGGCAAACAGCTCTACGTCGTACCCGAACGTGGAGGATTACAATGGACGGACAGAGCTGTCACCACCTGCTGCCTACCTCTACTAATCTGTGGGGATACGAGACAAACAAAGGTAACTTCTAGCCTAGACACCACATCTACGCTATCAATTACTACTTTAGTCTTGTTTCTAGACCAAAGTATTCACTAAGCGTTCACAAATGATTAATGAATGATGAACCCGCAAGCAACTATAGAAGAGAACTTACTTAATCAAGAGAACTTAATATCATAAGAGATCACGAACACTTACTAGAAGAAGAAAGCATCCGTCGAGGTACAAGATCGGAGAAGAGTGCCGACAGCTCCAGCACTTTCCCCAGACTACCCCTCACTTCTCCCTATTCTCTAGATACTACACTGGAGTAGAGCTTCGCCTTGGAGTGGAGCTTGTGGCTTCTCAATCTTGTGTGTATTGAGAGTGAGGGGTAGGGTCTATTTATAGTGTAGAGGGTGCCTTGGGAAAGTGGAGATCCTCCCTATGTCCTAGGGAGTATTCCCTTTCCTATCCTCGTGCCAAGTGTCTTGGGAACTGACCTTCGGCGGCGCGAAGGAACAGGTTTCGAGTGAAAATCCGAAGAGCCGCCCGCGCCTGTGCTTCCTGCGACAAATCACGGCCGCCCTGGCTTTCTTGATCCGCGTGAAGGAGCTCCAGGCGAACAAAAATGTGCACATGGCCCAGGCCTGGTTCCTTCGTCCTACGCTCTCTATGCTCAGGCAGTGCTGGCCCTTCCTGCGTGCGCCGTTCTGTGGGGCCGCCCATGCAGCCCGGCACTCCCACCTGGCCACCGTATGCACGTCGCACCGGGTGGAGGGCGGCAGCCAGCGGGCAAGCGCAACGCCGCCCCTGGCCCAGTTCGCAGGCGTGGGTGCATGCACTGGCTGCCCGTCCGTCGTGCCCTGTGGGCCATGCCAGCACCTGCCCCCTTGTGGCCTTGCATGTGTTCGGCCCTGTGGGCCCCGCCTCTGCATGCACTGCTCTTCTGCGGAGAGCCTGGCCCCGAGCGCCTGGTCGTGCGGGCCTGTGGACCCCTCTGGTCACCGTGGCCATCTGCTGGATTCGCATGCCTGGGCGTTGACCGCCCAGAGCTCACGTGTCCGGTGCCGCTGAGCTTCTGGCTAACGGGTCCACCCAGGTGGGCCCCAACTCTAGTGGGCCCATACATTATATTTTGTATCTTTTTGATCCATGGTCCAAATGATACGAATAATATAACATTCAGAATCGTTTCGACGAGATCTTCACAATGGTACACTCCAACTTGGCATTTGAGATAGTTTGTGATATTGATATTTTATATCTCATCTCAAGCCCATAGTATCATTTCCACCATAACAATATAAAACACCAACACTTGTGGTATTTGTTAGTAACAACCCCTATCACTATGTTTGGTGATTATAATTAATATATTTTTTTGCAGGCCGTCGATCTCTCGTCTCCATGCACGCNTTCCCAAGCTGCACCTAGAGTTTCCTTCTCACCCTGCTGGAAGCAGACGATCTCCCTCCGAAGGAAGAAGTAAAGACAAAACTTGTCTCGTAGTTTTCCCCAATTTCCGTTTACGTCCCTGACGGTCTAGTAGTACCATCTCTTTGCCTTTTCATCGAGAGAGAACGGAAATAACTTCCATTTGATGATCTCTTGTGTTATGCCTAAGATCCTCAGACATGAGCACAACAACTCGAATTCTCGCAGGTGATCATAAGGATTTTCGTTGTTGGCCCCTGAGAAGGTTTTATTCCGAACCATGGCTATAAAGCCAGGGCGGAGTTCAAAGCTAGATGTGGTGATTGGTTGATCAGAAGGTGGTAGCTTAAAGAACTCACGCCTTGGAGCAGAGAATTTTTGAATAGATAATTGCTCCATGGTACAGGGGGTATAATATAAGAGAGAAGAAAAATAAAATAAAAAGATACGAGGACAAACAAGATTCGAAGATAATACAACAACCGTTCCCCGACAACGGTGCTAGAAAGCTTGTTTGTATTTCTTACGGTCGCAGATAAATCCACAAGTGCACAAATACCGTTGTAGCTTTCACCTAGAAGTATTCAGGGTATCGAATCCACAGGGAACATATGTACTAATCTTCTAACTATATCGTCCAAGGACAACAAGAGAAATGATGGCGAGGGCAGAGAGGATTCCTACGGTTAAGGACCTTGATGAAGGATAAGCTCAGCATCTATGGTTTGCTTACTTTGGGCACCGGGGTATCCTAGGCCTCTAGAAAATTGCCGGCAAACAGCTCTACGCCGTACCCGAACGTGGAGGATTACAATGGACGGACAGAGCTGTCACCACCTGCTGCCTACCTCTACTAATCTGTGGGGATACGAGACAAACAAAGGTAACTTCTAGCCTAGACACCACATCTACGCTATCAATTACTACTTTAGTCTTGTTTCTAGACCAAAGTATTCACTAAGCATTCACAAATGATTAATGAACGATGAACCCGCAAGCAACTATAGAAGAGAACTTACTTAATCAAGAGAACTTAATATCATAAGAGATCACGAACACTTACTAGAAGAAGGAAGCATCCGTCGAGGTACAAGATCGGAAGAGTGCCGACAGTCTCGGCACTTCCCCCAGACTACCCCTCACTCTCTCCCTATTCTCTAGATACTACACTGGAGTAGAGCTTCGCCTTGGAGTGGAGCTTGTGGCTTCTCAATCTTGTGTGTATTGAGAGTGAGGGGTAGGGTCTATTTATAGTGTAGAGGGTGCCTTGGGAAAGTGGAGATCCTCCCTATGTCCTAGGGAGTATTCCCTTTCCTATCCTCGCGCCAAGTGTCTTGGGAACCGACCTTCGGCGGCGCGAAGGAACAGGTTTCGAGTGAAAATCCGTGAAGAGCCGCCCGCGCCTGTGCTTCCTGCGACAAATCACGGCCGCCCTGGCTTTCTTGATCCGCGTGAAGGAGCTCCAGGCGAACAAAAATGTGCACATGGCCCAGGCCTGGTTCCTTCGTCCTACGCTCTCTATGCTCAGGCAGTGCTGGCCCTTCCTGCGTGCGCGGTTCTGTGGGGCCGCCCGTGCACTCCCACCTGGCCACCGTATGCACGTCGCACCGGGTGGAGGGCGGCAGCCAGCGGGCAAGCGCCACGCCGCCCCTGGCCCAGTTCGCAGGCTTGGGTGCATGCACTGGCTGCCCGTCCGTCGTGCCCTGTGGGCCATGCCAGCACCTGCCCCCTTGTGGCCTTGCATGTGTTCGGTCCTGTGGGCCCCGCCTCTGCATGCACTGCTCTTCTGCGGAGAGCCTCGCCCCGAGCGCCTGGTCGTGCGGGCCTGTGGACCCCTCTGGTCACCGTGGCCATCTGCTGGATTCGCATGCCTGGGCGTTGACCGCCCAGAGCTCACGTGTCCGGTGCCGCTGAGCTTCTGGCTGACGGGTCCACCCAGGTGGGCCCCAACTCTAGTGGGCCCATACATTATATTTTGTATCTTTTTGATCCATGGTCCAAATGATACGAATAATATAACATTCAGAATCGTTTCGACGAGATCTTCACAATGGTACACTCCAACTTGGCATTTGAGATAGTTTGTGATATTGATATTTTATATCTCATCTCAAGCCCATAGTATCATTTCCACCATAACAATATAAAACACCAACACTTGTGGTATTTGTTAGTAACAACCCCTATCACTATGTTTGGTGATTATAATTAATATATTTTTTTGCAGGCCGTCGATCTCTCGTCTCCATGCACGCCGCCGCCTCCCCTCCACCCGCCGGCCCCTGCGCCTGTCCTTGTCGACCGGCCCCCGCCACCGCCCCTGCGCACGGCCCTCCACGGGCGACCCCCCTGTGCGCCCTCCGACGCCCTGGCCCAGCAGTCGTGGATCGCCGCACCGTGCCGTACGACGTCCCTGGACTCCCTACTGTCCCGACCCGGCCCCAGCCGACCCCTTACGCTCGTCCTCGCTGGCAGGCCCCCACCGCCGCTCCTGTGCTGGGCCCTCCCCGGCCAACCTCGCCCGGTCGTCACCGACCGCTGCCGCCGCGCCGTCATCATTTTGTGTGTACGTGTGTGCATGTGTTGTGTGCTGTTATGCATTGTGGTGGCGTGCGTGCATGTGTTTTTTTATCTTTGATTATTGGATAGGATTTTAGAATATGAAATGTGTTGGAAATGATATATAGGAAATTGATTAGGAAATGTGTAGGAAATGGTATATAGGAAATGTGTAGGAAATGATTTTAGAATATGAAATGTGTACGAAATGATTTTAGGAAATGAAATGTCACATCTTATAGGAAATTTTTTAGAAAATGGTATAAGTATGAAACGATCCGGATTCTTATTTCTAAGAATCCGACTCCCTATACCATTGTGTTAGTCCCAGAATCAACAACTAACATGTACAGAACTCATTTCAGCATATATCACATCCATACTTCGATTAAACAACACATAAATGTCTTACATAAGTGGATAACAAAGGAAGTACGATTATTACAAGCCCCTTGGGCTAATTGCGACAATGAGAAAGCCAGACGAAATGGTAGGTAGTCTTCGGTCTTGAAGAACTCCTCCACAGGCTCTTTAGCTCGAGCGCAGCAGCAACCCTAGTTGTACCAACCATCCGCATTGTTATCATACTCCGATTCGTAACCTGCATCATCACAAGATGTTCCCAAGAAATGGAATAGTTCCACATCACCATACGTAATGCAAGCTTTAGGTGGCCTAAATCCGGTATAAGAAATATCAAGGATAGGCTTAAGGTTAATCCTATGCAAGAAGCATCTTCATCCCAAAACCATTTCTCACAACAGCATGAGTAATCCTGGCGCACCAGGTACTCGGCTCCAAGTATCTTCCACCCTTCACTCTCTAGGCGATGCGAAAGCTCCCATCCTTCGCATCTCAACTGCCTGAGGCAAGCCCTACTCTAGAGGGGAGGTATAAATCCCTAAAACAATGGTGGAAATAACAGTTTCCACAGGAATCGTGAGATTATACTCTGCAGAGCTTGTACTCCTGGAACCACTCGGGCTGCAAAGCCGGTTGTTGCCAACTTGAGATACAACCCACAGCATAGACCCTAGCCAGTGAACGGTACCCTCCTGCTTTTTCCAGCTTAGGATACACTGAAGACGCAACTCGATGTCCGAGAACTGTGATGGCCTTCCCCGCGGTGGCCAAGTCCTGGGGTATGAGCCTCTTTTGGGGGACAAAGGCCAGTGCCAGTTCCCCCACACACTTTCGCTAACTCCTTACAGTCTGGGTACCGCACTTAACTAGGCTGGCTGGAACACCCCCCGTAGATGTAAGTGGTGAGCACGGAAAGTCCAGGGAAAAGTTATAACCAACTCGGTTTTTGGTGTCGGGGTGAGCGTCACCGTCAAATAGCGTATCCACCTCCAGTGGTCCGGTCGCGCACCCATTACAGGTATTGCCGCCAAACTCCTCAAGTAACACAAAGAACATGTACCCACCTTAGGTACTCTGTAGGATGTGCCCATGTACACACCCCAAGCCCTTGATACGAAGATCAAGTTAATCTGCTCACCCTCGCAAAGATCCCAAAACCCTTTACTCCTTTCCCGAGTTTTTGCCCCACACACGCCAAGAATCCTATCACAACCATCCCATAACACATGCAAGCATAGCATCAAGTGTAGCAGGTTTATCAAGGAATACGATAATTAAACAAGGCTATGCAATAGGTCATATTCATCATCATGCAAACAAGTAAAGTGCTAGCATACTTGTTGCAATGCCTAAATAGGATTCAAAGCCGAATGGGCGTGAACCTTGCATTTGGTAGAAGTCCTCTTCAGCTTGTTCCTCAAAGTGGTGGTAGCCGTCTCCTCCTTGCTCCTCCTCAGCTGGCCCTATTTATGAGAAATAAAGACATCCCAAACGAAAAGCAAGAAGAGCCAAAAGCCCTCAACTCCTGTTCTAACGCGTAGATCATGATTTTAGAAAATTATAGAAACTGGTTTCATAATTTTCTGAGCTAGAATGAATTTATTATGAATTTTCTTAGATAAAATGAATTTTCTTAGATGAAACCATTTTTTGAAATTACCCTAAATTCTGAAAAAGCAATTAAATCACACGGCAACATGTGGCAGCACTGGGGTGTGCCATGTGGCATGCTGACGTCAGCATGACGTCATCAGTGGGGTCGGCCACTGCTGACGTCATGATGATGTCAGCGTTGATCGGTCAAGGGGTCAACGTTGACTGGTCAACGAGTCAACTGGTCAGTGGGTCCGACCGGGTCCACAAGTCAGTGAGAGATAGTGGATGACAAGTGGGGTCGGGCTGTCTGGCGGAGAAAAAGAAAAAGGGCGGACACGGGGCTGTTTATGGGCCGAAACTTCCATGGGCTTTGATAGTAGGAGGGGCTTAATGGGCCTAGCGGATCTGGTCCATGGCCACACAGTTGCGGCGAGGATTAAACAGGTGGGACAGAGGCGAGGCGGGGTTCACCAGTCAGCGTCACAGGCGCTCGGGCCCACCAGTCGGAGAGACAAGGAGAGGGGACGCGGGATCTGCTGCGGTCTTCTGCGGCCAGGCGTGGGTGTGGGTCTCCGTGTGGCTTCGACCGGCGAACAGCAGAACGTGACACCTTCACGACAGCGGCGCTCTCCGATCACACAGTATGGCGGCGTGGGCTTCCTGCCCGCGGCCGTGTTGTACAAGGGCGTGGTGGTGTGGAGAGGCAAAGGGCGTCCTCGGGTTAAGCACCGAACGGCGACGACACACGAACGGCGGAGCGGAACAGGATCAAGGTGAGAGTTCAAGGCGGCGTTGCTCACTTAGGAAGGCCGAGATGCGCACGGGATGGTCCTCCTGACCATGGCTACGCAAAACATGAGGGCACAAGGACGTCTTGCGAACGGCTAGGCAAAGAGGGAGAGGAGATCGCGGCGACCGAACGGCGGCGGCGCAGGACACGACGATGAGCAAAACAGAGAGGGGAGCGATGAGCGAGGGGGTCAAGGGGTTTGATCGGGTCCCTGCACAAGAAGAACGGCGTGAAGGCCGGCCTGGCATGGTTCAAAGGCGGTGCGATGGCCGGACAAGACATGAAGTAGAGCAGGGCGAGTTCGACGGAGAAGGGCGGCGGAAACAGAGCACCATGGAGGGGGGTCTGAGATGGTCAGAGCGGGGTTGTGCTCATCGTGGGGCGGCGAAGTAGTACATGGCCGTGCTCAGGAAAGACTTGACGCAGGCTCGTGGTTCATCTTCGTGGTGCCACGCAGCTTCTCCTCCAAATCCGGCGAGGTGGCGGCTTGGTGTCGCGGCACGGTTCGATCCCGTGGTGACTCGGCTTCTCTCCTCCATGGACGGCTTCCTCCACTCCTTCAACTCCTTCACGACCGAATTTGTGGGGTGGTGGCTTGGGCAGGGCTTTGCCCCTCGGTGATTTGGTGATGGAGACGGCAGAGAGGGGAGCGGGTTGTAAAGAGGGAGCAGGCTTGGGGAAGGGGAAGATGCCATGGGTGAGGAGCTTCCTTGGCGGCCAAGGGGGAGCGGAGGCAGGGGCATGTGCGTGGGGCCGGGGCGGTTGCGAGCATAGTGGGAATTATGGGGAAAAAGCTGGCGCTGGCGTGGGAGAAAGAGAGAGGAGAGCACGGCGTCGTGAGGGGAAAGGAGGAAGACAACGAACAGTTGGGGCGGGGTCCGCGCGTCAGTGAAACAGAGGGGGTGTCCGCGCGCGGGTGGGAAGGCCGGCGGGCAGTTAGACCGGCTGGGCCGACTGAGCCGCGCGCAGAGAAGGAGAGGGGAGAGTTTAGGTGGGCTGGGCTCAGGTGGTTTAGGCCTGGGAAGGGTTTAGTTAGTTAGTTAGGTTTTGAATTTGTGTTAGAATGGTTTGAATTCAAATAAAAATTCCATTCAAGCACACATATAAAACCAAAAAGAGCCAAATCACTCTAACATTAAATTCCCTAATGCAATGCACAAGTTTTACTAGGAATTTTTGGAGAGAGAGAGATCCTACTTAGGTTATCAATCAATTGCACAAAAATTTTAAATTCACCCAAATTTAAACCTAGGGATGTTACAAAGTACTTATAGGAATTGAAATGTGTTATCTCCTCATCATTGATTTCCTAGGATTTTTGTTTAGGATTTGATTTTAGGAAATGGAATGTGTCATCTTATAGGAAATGATATAAGTACTTATAGTTTTTTTTCCTAGAATTATTTTAGGAAATGATATACTTGCCGCCTTAATTATAATTTGCAACAATATCAATCTATTTTTGTCATGTAGGATGGAGATCCATACATGCCTCGAGAAATTGTACAATGATGTTGGCTTCATGGATCCATTGATGGTAAATGTCGTACTTGTATCCGGTAAGCCACTACAGATGGTGGTCAATATATACTTGTACCTAGAGAGACAAAGAAGCAAGAATTACAATCTTCTGCCTTATAATTTCAAGTGAGTACTTCTCTATATATATGTATAACTTTAAAAATTTGTTCTCAATACTTGTGCGTAATTTGTATATATCTACAGGTTTCACTGGATACTCCTTGTGTTTGTCATAAACACCGGTCATATTTTTGTCTTGGACTCAATGCGGAAACCCCAGGAGGATTACCAACCAGTTATAGACCTGATTGACATGGCATGGACGTGTTTTCGTGCAAATGTTCGAGAAAATTTCAAAGAAAAATTGGATGTAAAGACGGACTTTTCGGTATGTGGCTAGAGTACCCGCATATCTCATCATATCACACTAATATATAGTTGTCACGGCTAACTTTATTTTTCTCCACTTTCAGTGTGCCAAAAAGGAACAAGAGACAAATCTGTGCAGATACTACGTCTGCCAGTGGATCCACAACTTTATTTATCCGAAAAAACTGACTACCGAAGATCTCATGGTACGAAATCAAACCATTCATACTTACATATGATTTGTTACTTAATGTATATAATCTAGTGTTATCTCATGGATAATTCGATTAAAACATTGTCGTTTGTGATTAATGCAGAGAATGTTTTACCACAAAGAGCTCCGGATGAGAGAAAAAGCAAAAGCTATCGCTGACCTACTATTTGGATTCATTATGAACCAAGTTATAAATTCAAATGGACAGTACACTACAACGTTTTGGCCCTATTGCCATGGATGTCTTGACGCAACGCCCTGTTTTCGTTGCATTACATAGGATTATTGCGACAGTTTCTGCTTTTCGTTGCATTAGAATGGCTTACTGCAACGAAATGTGTAGTGTTGCGAATAAACTATCGTGCATTACGATAAATAGGATATATCGCAATGCATAATGTTTTGTTGCAATTTCGCTGTAGTTATTGCAATGATATTTTTGTCACAGTTACAATAGGTGGCCATATTGCAACGATTATATCCCGTTGGTATTAGTGCTATCATCTGTTGCAATAGAGTCGTAGATATAGCAACGTAAATGCGTGCGTTGCAACTGAGATGTTGGATATTGCAATGGAAAGCTATGATGTTGCAAATGTGTCTTAGATATTGCAACGCTAACACGATACTATTGTGAGTAGGTCTTGATATAGCAACGAAAATAGCAGATGTTGCGAATTGGTCTTAGATATTGCTACGCTCGCATGACTCATTGCGAAATGTGGGTGCGTGCACCAGGCCGCGTTTAGTTCGTGAGCCTTTAGTCCGTGGGCCACAGAAATATACACAGCAGGCCTTTGTTCTCACGACCAAACCCTAATCAATCCCTTCACGCAACGACTCGTCTCCTTCGCGCCGACCTGCACAAAGAATCCATCTTGCATCCTCTAGGTATCATCGATTTCGATCTTGCATATGAAACTGTTGAGTTCTTTAATTAGTATATAAATTCATGTTTGAATGTTGATTTTATGAGAACCCTTTTTTTCCCGTGGCTCAGGAGAGATCTAAACCTATGCTCTGTATTTGCGGTTGATTTTCCAATGGCAAGTGAGGATCGTAGTTGGATGCTACTGCCTCAAACAGATGATGCGTGGCAAAAAGGATATGAGAAATTCATTGATGAAACCTTTGAAGGCACCTTTGAAGGAGAGACTGCGCCCTGTCCATGTAGTAGATGTCGTGCCATGGCATTTAGAGAAAAAGAAGAAATCCAAGTACACTTGCTTGCAGACGGGTTTGACAAGGCTTTCATGATGAAAGGACAACCTCGTGCTTCTACATCTATCCCTGTGGATGATGATTGTGACTTTGGTGATGTTGAAGGTACTGATTATGAAGATGGGCCATCCACCAATAATCCACTTTCATCGCTAATTAGTGGTGCCGTACATGGTAATATTGAGGAGCCAAATAATGAGGCAGCAAAGAAAATTTTCAAATTAATGGAAGAAGCCTGGATTGAATTGTACCCAGGTTGCAAGGAGGCTTCCAAAGTATCTTTCATTGTCAGGCTTTTCCAGATTAAGTGCATGTTCGGTATTATGAACAATGCAATGGAGCACATAATTCACTTATTTGCTCTTGTGCTCCCCAAAGGACATTGCATCCCAGATACCATGGATAAAGTTCGAAGTGTAATTCGAGACCTTGGATTGGACTACCAAAAGATTCATGCTTGTGTCAATGATTGTGTGCTATTCCATGGAGAAGAGTATGAGAACTTGGACTCATGTCCAACATGTGGGGAGAGTAGGTGGAAAAATGCTGATTTAGAGGGCCTTGGGGATCTTGCTGATGATACTGGTGCAGTAAAGAAGAAGCGCTTTCCTCAAAAAATTCTGAGGTATTTTCCACTGATTCCTCGACTGCAAAGATTATACATGAACGAGACCACATCATTGTATATGCGTTGGCACAAGGAGGAATTGGTTGAAGATGGGAAAATGTGTCACCCAGCTAACTCACCGGCATGGAAGCACGTTGAAGATGGGAAAATGCGTCACCCAGCTAACTCACCGGCATGGAAGCACGTGGATGAGAAGTATAAGGACACATTTGCATTGGATCCACGTAATGTCAGGCTGGGACTTGCATCAGATGGCTTCAATCCATTTCGGATGTTGAATGTGACTTACACTACATGGCTAGTGATCCTAATTCCTTATAACCTGCCTCCTTGGTTGTGCTTGAAACAATCATATTGGATGATGTCGATGCTAATTCCTGGGCCTAAATCACCAGGAATTAACATTGACGTATATTTGCAGCCTCTGATCGATGAGCTTAAAGAGCTATGGGAGAATGGAGTTGATACTTGGGATGCAAAGGTGAAGAAAAAATTTACTCTACGTGCAATGCTACTCTGGACAATTAATGATTTTCCTGCATATGCCATGTTGTCCTTATTGTCACAAAAGGGAGGTTTGCTTGTCCTTATTGTCACAATGATACTGATTACTTGTGGCTAAGATTCAGTTCCAAAGCACTGCTACATAGGGCATCATCGTTTTTTGTCTACAAACCATAGGTAGCAAAGGAACAAGGTCAGTTTCAATAATAAGGTTGAAATGAGCGATGCTCTAGAGCCGCTCAGTGGTGCACAAGTACTGGAGCAGTACCAGAGTTTTGAGCAGGTCACTTTTGGAGCGACTACTTCTCGGAAGAGGAAGCAGTGTGACGAAGATAATAGATGGCACAACTGGAGGAAGAAGAGTATTTCCTTTGATCTTCCATACTGGGAATCGTTGCTTATATGCCATAATCTAGATGTCATGCATATTGAGAAGAATATATGTGAGAGCTTGCTAGGGACTCTGCTTCGTTTGGCAGGTAAATGTAAAGACAGCGAGAAGGCTAGACTTGATATGCAAGAACTGGGTATAAGGAAGGATCAGCATCCGATCATTGAGAAAGGAAAATACACTTTGCCACCAGCATTGTACACGTTAGGTGATCCTGAGATGAAAATTCTGTGCGAATTTCTTCAAGGTGTTAAGATGCCAGATGGTTATGCCTCAAATTTAAGAAGATGTGTTGATGTCAGTGGTTGCAAGGTTGCAGGACTGAAAAGTCATGACTATCATGTTATATTACAAAAACTTTTACCATTGGTGGTGCGCCACATATTGCCTGATGATGTTGTGATCCCATTGATCCAGCTCAGTAGGTTTTTAACTCCATTTGTTCAAAGGAGCTTGACCCTACTGAGATGGAACAACTTAACAATTCGATTGGAGAGGCCCTTTGTCGGCTTGAGATGGTATTCTCTCCAGCATTTTTTGATATTATGGTGCACTTGCCAGTTCATATTGCTCGGGAGGCTAAACTCGGAGGCCCTGTTAACTATAGATGGATGTATCTAATTGAAAGGTACCTACGTACCCTCAAGGGCTATGTGAGGAACAAAGTTTCCCTGGAGGGTTCAATAGCTGAGGGATACATCTCGGAGGAGTGTCTTACGTTCTGTTCTCGATTCTTTGAAGGCATTGCTACAAAGCTGAATCGGCCAGAGTGACAAGAAATGAGCACTGTTAATGAACCACCTGCTGGTCTAAGTGTGTTTGCGAGCATGGACATTGATAGAAAGAAATCTTCTTGTAAGCATAATATTGAGATAGCATCTTATGATGATCTGCAGAGGATGAGGCACTACATATTAACCAACTGTGATGAGGCCATTCCATGGATAAAGTAAGCTACATGTTTATGAGTTTATCTCTAATAATATTTTCACTATCTAACCGATAAGTTTATCTCTAATAGTGTGTTCACTATCCAACTCCAGGAGCGTCGCCTGCGATGGCGCCAACTCTGGGCCCGACTCCTCCGCCGGGTCGGCTGCACCCCGAGCCCTCTTTGGAGACGGCGAGCGCGAGGCGGGAGACGACGGCGGCGACCACGAGGCAGGAGATTGGCCACGGCAGCGCGCCCCCGACGACCCGCCAGCAGCAGCACCCTGCAAGCGATGAACTCAGTACAAAAAACCCTAATGAACAGTACAAAAACACTAATGAACCTGACGATCCTTGCCAGCAGCAGCACCTTGCCCCTGAGATGTACGGACTTACCGAAGATGGTGTCACGCCGGTGGGAGCCATCGACGTCGAGAGAGGCGCAGCGGCAAGAAGGCGGAGCGCGGCGAGCGAGGAAAAGCCGTGCGGAAGGATGAATGCGCACTGCGTTCTTGTTATAGCCTCCTACGAACTGAAGACCAACGGACTCTCATCCATCCCAAACTCACTGATGGCCAGGCCCTCTTGGCATTGGGACTCATCCGTCATGGACTAATGCTGGCAGACTGAAGGATGAGCGTGGGGAGTCGACGGGACGGGACATTGGGAACCGACGAGCGTGAGGCAGAGACGACGGGACGTGGGGGTCAGAGAGTTTTGACCTTTGGTTCACAGTGTACACCCTCCATCGCAGACACATTGAAGGTCGGCCCCCTTGGCATTGGGGCCCATCCGTCATACACTCACCTACCAGTGAAAGTGGTGACGGTAATAAATGGGTCTCTCACCCCTCCCATCTTCGGAACAAACAGTAAATGGGTCTCTCCCCCCTCCAATCTTTTGTCTCTTTTGTCTCTTGGCCAAATCTAGATCTATATTGGATTTATTTTGATTTTTTTGAAACTCTTAACATGTATAGAATTCACAAATTTGGGCCAAATATAGTGGTTTTTTTTCATGAATTTCTTAGAAAGAGTATATTATATCACTTGAAAGAAAATGTCATCACCACGTACATAATCAATTGAGAGTCACAAGAATTGGGTACATAATATCAAAAGTGACCATATGGTACTAAACACTTCAAAGTGAAGGTGAGTGGGATGTGTCAAAGTGTTTTGTCCTTCTAAAAATTCTATCATATATTTCTATGACCAAATGTCTGTGAGGTGTGCATACCCACAAAAGCACATTAATTGCCAAATCCAACTTCATTGGAGACTTTGACATTAGTGTATGACATGAATTTGGGCCAAATAAAGTTGGTTTTTTCCCAAAATTCTTAGAAAAAGTATATTATATCACTTCTCCACGTACATAATCAATTGAGAGTCACAAGAATTGGGTACATAATATCAAAAGTGACTATATGGTACTAAACACTTCAAAGTGAAGGTGAGTGGGATGTGTCAAAGTGTTTTGTCCTTCTAAAAATTCCATCATATATTTCTATGACCAAATGTCTGTGAGGTGTGCATACCCACAAAAGCACATTAATTGCATTGCCAAATGCAACTTCATTGGAGACTTTGACATTAGTGTATGACATGCTAAGTTGGTCTTTATAATGAAGTACCAAATAAACTCATGAAACTCAACGCAATGGAATCCATTAGGTTGCTTATGTTGTTCTAAGAACATAGAAAAAAATCACCTGATTTGGACAACAATTGCATAATATAAACATGTTTAAAGTTTTGATTAAGAATCAAAATACAAAAAAATATGAACAACTGATGAACAAATGGCCAAGATCCTGGCACCGACAGGTGGGACCCATAAGGCAACCGCACGCGAGGAAGACTTCTCCTCGTCAGTGCGTCGTCGCGACCCGAGCGGTGTGTCGTCAATAGTGCATGCGTCCCTTGATTGTGGGCCCGACCTTGTGGGCCTCAGGTTGTTGCCCGTATTGTCAGTGACTAGGATGAAAAAATGCCGTATCCCCAGATTCCATTAATAGAAGCCCAACCGACCCATCCGCCAGTTGCCTTTTTGCCTTGTCCCCAATACGTCCCATCACCATTCGGGTTTTATTGCCTTCCTCGCCGCTCGCCGCCCGCATCGCCTTCCTTGCACTTGAAAGGACCTTGATGTCGCCAAGATGGGGGGGGATGAATAGGCGAATCTACAGATTTACAAAAACTAATTCCAACTGTCAGCACCCAAACCGGTGAAACCGGTTTGGTAAACCGGACATACTGGTTTCACACAGATTACACCAACAAATGAAATTTTCCCCTCTAAGAATTCTAGCACAAACCACAATTGTTGTGAGGTTTCCACAGATGTTTCCAAGTGTTCCAATGAAGCCCCTGCACACAGCTCAAGCACACCAAAGTAGATTGAAGCGAAAGCACAAGTAATGTGCTAGAAATGACAAATTGAGGAAAGCTCAAACCAAGACACAAGGAGTTGTTTTCCCGAAGTTCGGATTCACTGCTTGCACCAAGCCGCCACCAAGGCACAGTGAATCCTACTCTCCGTTGAGGAAGCTTATGCGACCACACAAGGTCAAGCTATCTGCTCCTTCCACTAAGAGACCTCCTAGGCGCAGTGGGCACAATCTGAGGCCAAGGAAAAAGAGAGCAGCTTCCAGAGATATTGAAGATGTTCATGAGGAAGCTGTGAACACATCAAGTGATGATGATGTGGTTAGTGATGAGGACTACAGAGTTGAGCATCGTCAAGGCAAAGGGATAGCTGTTGAGAGCAGCGAAGAAGGTGAGGAAGGTGCTGATGGCAGCGGTGAGGAAAAGAGAAGTGGTGATGAAGTTGGGGAAGGAGAAGAAGAGGAAGAGATGGCAATGCCTGAAATTAGAAAGCCTATTGCCCCAAGAAGGGGAGAAAACTTTCTTCTAGGTGGGATGACTGAGGTGGCGAGGAGAAAGAGAAGAGAAAATTATATTGGCACTCCTAAAACCGCCACTGATTATAGGTTTCACACTTTGTTCCACCAGGATTATTATGCTAGTGCTATTGTTGGAAAGAAGGGACATATTGAGGCTGAGTCAAAATGGATTGATTGGGATTATATGGCAAAGTTTGATCATCCCATCTTCAATGAAATCATCAGTGTGTGCACTAACAAAAGGATCAAGAGACTCATGAGCTTCAAATATTCATGGAACAAAGAAATCATAGCTCAATTTTATGCCACTTTATATGTTGAGGAAGGTGTGAGTGTGAGGAAGATGTATTGGATGACCGAGGGAAGAGCTTATAGCATCTCTTTTGCTGCATTTTCTAGAAGATTTGGACATGGAGATGAGGATGCCTCTTATCCCACTTTACATAGAGCTGACGGTCCCATGCCTCCTAAGGACACAAAGTTTATGTATCCTAGGAATGAGCAAGGCAACATTGGGAAGGTAAAGGGTCTCTATACCTACTATCAAATCTTGAATCATCTCTTTAGAGTGACCCTTACACCTAGAGGTGGAAATCAACAAGATGTGTCCAATTATGCTAGAGATTTGCTTGCTGCCATGAGACCTCCTGGGGCTAATTTGAGCATTGGGGAATATCTATGGGAAGAAATCAGGACTATATCTGAAAGTCCCCAAAAGCTTTGTGGATTTGCACCTTATGTCATGTATTTGATTGAGAAAACCACTGAAAAGAAATTTGTGAAAGATACAAAGCATGAGCCACTAAGGATAAAGCCACCCAAGAAGGTCAGAGTGCCATCTCCAACTCATGATCAAGTTAGCTTTGCTTTGCCATTGAATGAATTCCATTTGAAAGATTCTTCAAATGCTTGTTCTTGATTAATAAAGGATATCCCACATAATGCAAGCTTCCAATTGAAGACCAATATGTAACACATATGCTCATGTCATTTTTGTCATACATACATGAAGTCTTGCACTGTCACTTTCCTTTGTCAAATAATTCATCTCATAATCTTAGGGACCCACCTAAAATATCCCTAAGTCATTGCTTCAACATTGCTTCTTTTGACCTAACACCTGGGTCACTTGGGTTGGACTTGGCTGAGCCGGGTCAGCTTCTCTGTCCTAAATTTAATTTTACCTGGCTAACCTGGGTGCCACCTGGCTGAGCTGGGTCAGCTTTACTTTTTCTTTTGCAATGAGCATTATTTCTTCATACACTTGCTTGCTTATATCAATAAATAACCATATACCATGATGAGCACATTAAATGCAATGAATCATAAGAATAATCCCCTGCTCATCACCTCAAGCAAACAAGTTAGTTCTTTAATTATTTTATCATTCAATTCACCAAAATCCTCTTGAGGGCCAAGATGCACTTTCAGCACTGCCCTCCCTCACTGCTCGCCGGACGCCTCGCCTAGCTTCCACGCCTCCCCGATGGCGCGCAGCAACGAGAGCCCCCGCAGGCAGCCGGGCAACGCTGGTTTGCACTTGTTCCGCAGTCCGGCGCCGACGGCAAGCACCTCGTTGCCTCCGGCCAGGCGCCGCCGCATTTCATCCACCTGGCGTGTCGTGGAGGCGTCGGCCTCCAACGACAACGTATAGGCGGAAGTCCCCGACGTCGGACTGGGACTGCAACTGTAGTCAAGCGCCGCCGCCGCCGCCCGCCGAAACAAGGTAGAAGCCGAAGCCTCATCGTCGTGCCAAAAGATGGTTAGCCAGACACTTCTCTGCATCTCTGTATTCTTAGTTCTTTCGATGTGAGCACTTTAGGATTTTGGTGATGGCGGCATGATGAGTTTGAGGGAGTAGTATTGTGTGGGGCTTTTTCGAATCGGATGCATGCATTAGATTAAGATTCACTAATCATAGATTCACTTTCGCTAGATTCACTTTTGGTAGATTCACTTTTGGTAGATACAGTAATGATAGATTGATTTTTGCTAGAGGCACATTTTCACCGAAGCTTGGTTCGAGGTTCAGCCGGACGTGATGTTTACAGACTGGCCGGATTGCCCTGCAACCTTGAATGAGGTAATTAACTTATATTTTACATTCTGATGATTGGTAGTCTATCAGGATACTGCTAGCATTATGCTTAATAAAATTTGTGAGCTTTACTAGTGGCATGTGAGTAAAATGTTCAGCATTATTTTGCATTCTCCAATCTGTGTTTTTAAGAAAATGTGATAGGCGCAGTGAAATAGACAGTTTTTATTGAAGGATAGGCGGATTTGGCACCAAAATTGCATCTTACGGACTTCTACTTGATGATTTATATTTTCTGACCCATGTTTTCCTTGTAATGCAGAGAAAAGGAAAGAAGTATGAAATCTGCTTCCCAAGATGCAATGCAAGATGATGCTAGATGAGGGGAGTGACGAGGACGAGTACGATGGACCTACCAAGTCTGGTAGAGAGGTACAATGGTCCTGCCCTTTAAGTTAAGCATGAGTAGCTAATTGAATTCAGTGTTAGTTTAATCCTAGCTGATTATATTTTCTAAAATTTTATTTTGCAATTGCCATGAATGTCCAAATGCTTACTAACCCTGATTTAAAATGTCAGCTTCGAGCGATGGTGTAGAATCTTCACTTTGAGATCAAGTGGAAGCTGTAGAGGAATGAGTACTACAACATCAACTCAGACGAGGAATGAAGGTGGAGGCTCAATCTATCAGGCCAGAAGAAGTAGAGATGTCTAGGATGTCTACTTCTTTAGCTTCTGCAGTTTGCTTTTGTTGTAGTTTAATGTGATGTTGAATGGAAGTTGCCAGACATGTGCTACTGTGAAAACATGTTGATGTCTTACTGTGGTGCTACAGTAATGATTATACATTAGCTTTGCTAAATTTTACTTTGTCATCTTTTTTTGTTAAATTGTGTGGTGCATGTTGTGTTGTCAGCATTTTGTTATCTGCTTGGCAGATAGGTGGCATTCTGTAATGTTGTGAGCATTTTGTAAATTTTTTTGGTAGAATGTTTTGGAGTGCCTGGAGAATGTTGTGAGTATTTTGTAATTTTTTTTGTGCCTGCAATTTCTCCAAATCGAACAACCATGCATTTTGGAAACGAATTCTTCGGGGTCGCCGACATGTGGACCCACTACTAAATAGTGGAAAATTTGGGCGCCGCCGACGACGCGATGCTCGGGCGATGAGGCGTCTTTCCCCAAATGAGTAGTTATGGCATTCCTTCGCGTGGAAGATATTCATGGGAATGAGAGGACGACGCATCACATCCCACAGGAACTTCCTCCACCCAATAAAACCATGCCTTCACCAGCGTGCTGCTCTGCTCCACCAGCGCGCCGATTCGCCCCCAATAAAGCCTTGCTGTCACCAGCGTGCTGCTCTGCTTCTCGTCTGTCCTCGTGTGCCACCGTTGCCCCCGTCCTCGCCATCCACTAGCGCCTCATCCAGCGTCCAGGTCCCTGGCCATCTCGTGCTCCGATTCGACGAGAATGGAGTCGCTCCCGACGGAGGTGGCTGAAAAGATCGCCGGCATCGTTGCGGCACAGTGACTGCACCCCCTGGACGACCTCGGCGGCCTGCGGCTAACCTGCTCGCACATGCGCAGTGCTTGCCGCGCCGCGCATGTCGGTCAGCGACTAGCACTGCGGCGTGTGCTGCAGCGAGCTGCTTACTAGCACCAAGAACCCTTCTACAGCATGGAATTTCGCAGCATCCTCACCGCCAGCCTGGCCAGCATCGGCAACCCGGAGGCCTGCTTCCTCACCGGGATGCGCGTCATCTTTCAGGAGAACCGCGACGCGCTATCACCGTCCCTCAACATGCTCCATCGCGCCGTCGCGGCGGGGTATGATTTGGCGGCTTATGTGCTTGCCATGTTGCTGAACAGGCGTAATAGTGGCGCCGGCGATGACGACATGGCAAAGCGGGTACTGAGGAAGGTCAAGGGGGAACAAGCGGGTGCACTGGCGCCGGCGACATTCTCGAACCAGAGATGTGTCCCAACGAGTACATCTGGTGTTGCAGGAGGTGCTACTAGATGTGCTGGTTGGTGAACTGCAAGCCATGGTGAAACCGGTGCAGCACCATGACAGCGATCATCAGTGCACAGGCGGTACCAGCGACAAGAGCGACGAATGGAAATTGGAAAGATGGGACTGATGGGCTAGGTTCTGTAGTGAGGAGTGTAGGATTCGTGCCGAGTGCACAGCGTTCTTTAGGTAAATGTGGTAGACTTTTGATCTTTTGTTGTATATATAAAGTTGCTTTTGTCAGCAGCAGTTTCACTGTTAAGTATTAATGAAAAACCTATTGCCTCTTTCATTTAATTATTGATTCGAAAGCATACAACCTGTTTGTTCAAGTTCAAACTCCTGCCATGCCAACATATATCAATTGAAAACATATGCAGCTTGCCTGTTTAGTCAACTTCAAACTCATACCATGCATATGTCTTTCGAAACATGTAAAAGACGCCATGAACCACATAAAAAAATTAACAAGCATGCTTATACCAGGACAACAATTAATAATTAAAGGCGCCTCCAGAACAAGTGCTTATCATAGTTTCAAACATTCAGAACATGTGCCTCCAGTTTGATACATCAATGACTAATAGTTTGAACTAACTTAAGACGACGAGCAACAACCAGCCACCTAAACCTAGCTGCACCAATCTTCAGTCATCATCGGGCGTAAATTTGAACCGTCCTTGCCTCATCTTGGCCTTGACAGCTAGCCGGAGCTTCTCCACCATAGCTTCGATCTGACATTTTACAAGGGAATCAGTTATATTAGCATATGCAAATGAAAGACGATGCTATGGTGCTCGGAGCCAGTCCATGGCCCTGATCGTCGCTGTCCTCATAAGAAATGCAGTTTGAAGGTTGTTTTACCGAAGTCGAACATATACTCCTTTCCATCCTTCAATTTTACATGCATGCACAAGACATATGTTAACTACAGACAAATGTATGTGAAAATATAATCCGACTCTCCTGTCAACTACATCTGACTCACCTCAAAGATAGGCATGGATGACGCTCCGGTTACCTTCACCTTGGCCTCCTCTGCGTGGTACCTATCTACAAAATACTGCGGCACTGGCGTCTTTGCAGATGTCATCTGTTGATAGGCTGAAATGATTAAATTGGGCTACCATGATTAATGTACCTTCTATATTTAGATTATGATTGCATAAAAAAATTAAGAGATGGATTTATATTAAAAAAACATGCTACTTGTCGAGGTTGTGCTCGGCAGATATTTGTCCGGCAAGCACCCCGCTTTGTGCGAAGATTGATCACGGTGGATGAACAGAGAGACTCGGGATTTTATACTAGTTCGGTCCCTAGAGATCGAGTAATAACCCTACGTCCAGTTGCTGCTTGTATTATTTCAGCAAGTACAGATTACGATGGTGTTCCCGGGTGGATTGGCTAAGATTGAGAATACCCTCTACGTACAAGACCCCCCACTATTTATATCTAGGGAGACGTGTCTTACAAGACAAAACAGACCTAAACCTTGTAGGACTCTAACTATCATTGGGCTTTCCTTCTACGATCCAGTCGTCGTGTCTTGTTCGGAGTCTTCTTCATTCAGAGTCGGTAGTCGGCAATCCTCGTGGTCAGGTACCCAGGTATTATGGCCTCAATAGTAGCCCCCGAGCTTATCTTCTTCAGAAAAGGTTGATTCTTAAGTAGCCTTTGGGTCTTTTTGCTCTTCGGGTGATTTTAGGATATGTAAATATCTCGACAATCACTTGAAAATGAGAGCCAGAAAAGATCTCGAACTCTGAATGGAGAAACCTGCATCTGAATGATAAGGTCAGAGAAAATATCAGCCATAATAGTAGTAAATAAAGAATACTCCATCTTGGAAACTGAAAGGTCAAGGGTTGATGTAGCCTGCCCCGTGCATTTAAAAACCACTTCGCACGTCTCCCGAAACTCTAGCAGCGCACGTGGCATAAATTACGGCACTGTTTTGATTCCTCGATTCTCGTGCAAAGCGTCGCCTCAGGGTCTTTAAATATCGAATCCCTTGGATAGATGTGCACTTAAACTTTCCTCTCTAAGCCTTCTCCCTCTCCACACCAAGGGAAAGAAAACGATCAGCCGCAAGTTCAAGTTGCCTCGTCTTCTTAGACTCTCCCCACAGCCCTGCCGAACCACCGTCCAACAAGCCGGAGGACCCGCCGGCGACGACACCACCTCCTGTTCCTCTTCAGGCTCCCCTCCTAGCTCTCCCCTAGTATGGGGATGAAGGAGTCGAGGTCGAGCCACCAGAGGAGGCTCCGAAAATGGCGTCTCTGGCTCCCAAGGCCGCTGCATCAAGCATTGCCGCCGAGAAAAGACCCATGTCGCCTTCTCCAGCCTCGGCATCTCCCATCTTCATCTCCTCCGACGACGAGCCGAAAGGTGTAGTCAGTGGAGCCCGACTGAGACCGGAGTCCTCGGGCGCAGCGCATCTTCGTCTTCTGCTCCGGTCAACACCAGCTACGACGAGGAGCTCGCCCGGCGCCTCTTCGTCCCCCTGAATCGTGAGCTGATCGGGGTCTCGGGAGACGGAGGAGGCTTCACCACATGGTGCCACACCGCCCTGATCCTGGCGGATGACGTTAGTCAAAGCCAGGATCGTTATTTTGAATTTTTAGTTTTAGGATAGTTATCGATCACCTGTGAAATGTACTCCCTTTTGGATTAACGAAGAAATTTCACTTGAGAGATGTAACAATAATCCCTTTCTCTGTGTTCAAAAACTTTCGCGTTGATCTGTTTATGAAACTGCTTGTCCAGAGAATAAAATCCCTCGAACAAGACCTTTTTCTGAATAGACCAACTATTTTAGCATGTTCAGGAAATTTGATCCCAATCAAAGATGATCGGGCTATTTCCTCTGGAGATACCAAGTATTCGGTCATTTAAAATTGGTAGCTTCCTAAGCAAGATATCAATCCCAAATGCATTGTATTTGACTTGCACAGTTTTTGAAACGACGCCTATCGTAGAGAAAGTAAAGAATCTTTTGACCCAACAGTGATTGCGGATGCGCGGATCGAGGCCAGTTTTCTCGGGGTTTGTGCTCCCTCGCGAAAGCATAAAGCCCCCAGGCGCAGCCGCCTGGTCTCCATTTGAGCCTTCGTCTTCCTCACTTGCATCTGCAAATGCTCACCATTCCGCATCCGTCCTTTGCCCTTCATCCTCTTGCTCCTCCAATCCATTGAACCAGCTTTTCGCTGCCATGGCCTCCTCACACCAATCCTCGTCCGGTGGTGAATCATCGGGGGATCAGAGCAGCGCCGCCGCCGGACGGGAGCTGCGCAGTGGTTCCACGATCTGCACCACCGATAAATACTAGGACAAATCCACCACCACAGCGAAATAGCTGCAACAGCTGGAGAACCTTAGATTGCTCCCAGGCACTACCACTTTTCCTCGTCGCCATGCCAAAGGTCAGCTTTATCCGACACCCGACACTCTCGAGTTGGTGGCATTCTTGGAGTTCTTCCACTGTGGATTTGGGGTTTACCCATCAGAATTCTTCCACAATGTCTGCGATTTTTACCAAATCGAGCTCGTCCACCTTACGCCAGGCACCATTAGCAAGCTTAGTGTCTTCGCCTTTCTATGTGAAGCCTGGTTAGGGACTAAGCTGTCATTGCTTCTGTGGAGATATTTTTACGCTCCTGCATTTTACAAAGAACAACTCATGATCGGGTCAATTGGATTTTCCTTGAGATATCGGGAAATCTATATCCCCTTCCCAGTGAAAGATTCTTGGAAAGGTTATCAGCATAATTGGTTTTACATCACCCTTCCCCAAGCCTCAGTAGCAAAAGGGAAGCATTTGATGCCCTATCTCAAGGAAGAAACCAAAGCCCTACCGAGAGTTACTCCTGAGATGCAAAAGCATATCGATTGGATCTTGGCACTCCATGATGCCGGCCTGACAGCGGTTCATGTAGCAGAGATTTTCATTAGATGAAGATTTATCCCGCTCATGACTCATGCCCACTACGCCTGGTCTTTCACGGGTGACAACGACCCGAACAGGATGAAGCCAGATGGTAAGCCTTTTTTTTGTTGTTCAATAATATTTCTGAGATCATTCGGTCATTTGTGATACCATGACCCTTAACCAACAGTTGTCCCAGAGTTGGAAGTGGCTGCTCGCTTGAAGAAAATGTTGGGCGCCAATATCCCGGACTGGACAGGCGTCCCAGCACCTTACAACGCTGACAACCCTCCTCCAGAGGTAAACTGGCTCTCAAAAAATTTTCTTTCTTGCTTGACGTTCATATGACATGATTCTTTTTCTCGAATAGGCCCCACCTGTCATTGATGCTCCCGTTCAGAGTGGAGCCATCAATGTTGATGAGGAGGCTGAGCCGCCCGTCGATCAAGGCGCTAAGACCCCGACTGCGAACTGCTCGAACCATCGCCTGCTACGGAGAAAAAGACCCCGAACAGCACCAAGGAGATCGTTCCCCGAACCCGCAAGTGCTCTCGCAGCGCAAGCTTGGAGAGGACGACTCTGGGTCCGGGATCTCTTGGTGTGCCCGAAACTAGTGAGCTGCCGCCCGGTCGTGATCCACCTCGTCTTGATGACCAGGTACCAAGCATGGTCGTATTCGGGCGTTTATTTGCAGACTTTGATCGCATAACCAAAGCTAAATGTGTTCGGGAGATTTCTCGTCAAGAAACTCGTCCAACCCCACCGCCATCAAAGCCTTCCTCTGGCGCCAAGAAGTTCAAAGTCACACTCCCGATGTCTGAGAAAGGGCTCTGACTTGTTTGGTTTTGCTTGATTGCTTCTCACAGGGGGAATATTTTTAACTGTTTTGTTTGTTTGGGAACTCAGGCCTTCCAAGCCTGCAGCTTCTCCTCCCACCAGGCCATCAGAAAAAGAGAAAACTCCCGAGCCTGACTCAGCAGCCCAACCCGATGGTGCAGAGAAAAGCACAGAGGCCAGGAGACCTGCCACGACACCCTTGGGCCCGATCATTACTTTTCTCTCTGTAGCTGAGGAGCGGTGGCGTTCGTTAGATGCTCGTGCCTCTGCTGCGGAAGCGTCTGAGAGAGAAGGTACTTGTCTTATGTTACCATGTCTGTTTTTGGTCCTTATCCCGTAAACTGTTGTTTACACACTGCCTCTGATTCTATAGTTGACTCCAAGAGCATTGAGGTGCTCGAGAAGAAAAACTCGGATCTGGAAGGCAAGCTTGTTGTCCGGGACAAGGACGTTGCTGATCTCACCGCCCGTCTTGAAGGTTCAGAGAAGCGCAGCTCGTCCTTGGAAACCAAGCTCGTGGAGGGTGCATGTGTTGCTGCAACACACACTGTTGGGGCCTTGAAAAGCCACGTTCCTGATCTCGACGCCTCACTGCTCTCCAAAGGCTTCAAGTGTTCGGCGGCGAGTGCTCAGGTATTGTTTGATAGTCTTGCCCCACTGGTGGAACCCTTCGTTAAGAAACTCGATCTCCATTTGAGTGATTCAGAGGACTCGTCTTAAACTCTGTGCTTGAATCCTGTAATAGGGCAAAACTTGAAGGTTTAACATGCGACTTTTATTTTGTGAAACATATGCTTGCATGTTTTTGCTTAAGTCTTAGAGCTGATCGGTCATTTTGTGGAACTTTTTAACTAATAGCTTTGTCATGGCTAAAGGTCCCGTTATCATGAGCTATTTTGGAATTGTTTAGTCGCTGAGACATGAGCGGTCTTCTGAACTGTGTAATTCCTTGTAGTCATGATGTTTGGTATCTTAGCGCAGCCTAGCTTTCTTGATTTAAAAACCCCGTTTCTTGCATGGTAGTAGTACCATAGTAGCCCCTGGGCTCTTTTGCAGTCATGCAAGCATGCTGGAAAAGAGTCTAGAAGTACTAACCACAAGAATCTCCCGATCATGTGGGGAGCCCCCAAGCGTTGCGCTTGGGATGCATAGAATAGGTCTGAAAAAACTTTCAGCATGGTAATCCCCGGCTCTTTGTTAGTATATGCAGTGTGGTAACAAAGAGTAGAAACAAAATAGAAAAAGAACACCCAGCCCCCGAGCATAAAAGTGAGGGCGAGTAAAGTGCATAGAACTTATCTCTTTTTTTGCTAGCGCTGGAGGTGACGCGGATGACGGCTTTATCTGCCAAACTTGCTGGATAGGCTTGAACTTGCTTGATTACCTTTATTTAGGCGTAGAATCTTCGTAGTTGATCCATGTTCCAGGTATTTGGCAACATATCTCCATCTATCTCCACGATCCTGTAGGCTCCTGGTCGTGCAATGTCACCTACAATGTAAGGCCCTTGCCATGGAGAGGACAATTTATTTTTGTCCTTGGGCGTTGGTCTAATTTGAGCAACATGTCACCAATGCATAGGCTTCTGTTGCGAACTTTAGCATCGTAATATTGCCGCAGCTTTTGCTGATACTGGGCCACCCTGAAAGTGGCTGCGTCGCGAGCCTCCTCAAGGAGGATTAGCTCATCGGTGCATCTGTCAGGCTCTTCAGTCTCTGAAAACATTGCCACGCGCGGGGCTTGTAGTCGGATATCGGATGGCAAAATTGCTTCGGCTCCATACACCAAGAAGAAAGGTGTCTCGCCTGTCGCTCGGTTCATGGTGGTTCTCATCGACCATAGTACTGTGGGAACTTCATGAATCCATCGTTTGTCGTAAGCTTATAATCTGTTAAAGATCCTCTTCTTGATGCCCTGGAGCAGGATGCCATTGGCATGCTCTACTTGCCCGTTTGTTTTCGGGTGATTTACCGATGACCGATCATGCCTAATCCCATGGTCGTAGCAGAAATCAGAGAACTTTTTGCTTTTATACTGTGTTCCATTATCAGAGATTATCCTGTTCGGGACACCGAATCGTACGACAATACTCCGTAGGAATTTGACAGCTGCCCCTTTTGTTATTTTCTGAAACGATTCGGCTTCAACCCATTTTGTAAATGTGTCGATGCCGACGAACAGAAATCTGTAACCCCCGACAGCCCTTGGAAAAGGCCCGAGGATATCTATTCCCCATGTGGCGAAGGGCCATGACAGGGGAATAGTGTTTAAAGCTTGCGCAAGTTTAGTTTGTTTCCATGTGAAGAATTGGCATGCCTCACACTTCTTAACTAACTCGCTTGCATCTTGAAGAGCTGTAGGCCAGTAGAAGCTCTGTCGGAATGCTTTCCCTGCTAGATATCTGGGAGAAGCATGAGATCCACAGATTCCTCCATGAATATCGTGGAGCAAACTAATGCCCTCGGCCTGTGTGATGCATTTGAGGAGCATTTCATTGCGGGTTAGCTTGTATAATCACCAGTCAACCAATTGGCAGTTCTTGGCTTTATGATGGATTTTCTCCAATGTCGCATCATCGTCGGGTATAGCTTGGTTTGTGAGGTATGCCCGGATTGGATCCATCCAGTTCTCCTCGTTTCCAACTAGAGCGGCAGCTCGAGCCGTATCAACCAACATAGCCTCCTTGACGGATTCGTTGGTTATAGAAATTGTTCCCTTGGCGGGCACAGTTTTTTGGTTCGGTAGTGAAACCGACACAGATGGTTCAGTAAGAACTTCAAGTAACACGTTACCTGGGAGCCGTGTGCACTCGGCAGCTGCCTTTGCTAGCTTATCTGCGTCGCTGTTGAATTCCCTTTTGACATGTCATACTTCAAGCCCATCAAATTTGCTCTCCATCCTCCTGTATGCTTCCAAGTATTTGGCCATGACATTGCTCCACGCACCTTTCATGACCTGCTTTGCAGCTAACTCGAAATCCCCTTTCACGAGCAGCCTCTTAATGCCTAGAGATGCAGCTATGCAGAGTCCTGTTAAAAGCCCCTCATACTTGGCAACATTGTTAGTAGGAGTTGGATCAACAAAATTGATTTGTAGCGCGTACCTGATGATGTCATTGTGTGGAGAAATCAGGACCACCCCAGCCCCTGCGCCCGCTCTGCAAAATGCTTCGTCATAGAACATGGTCCAGTGTTCGGGATTTTGGGCAGTCTCTTCGGGTTCGGGATTAGTCCACTCTGCGATGAAATTTGCCAGAGCCTACGACTTGATGGCAGTTCTGGGTATGAATTCAACGTCGTAAGCCCCCAGCTCCATAGACCATTGTGCAATCCTACCCACGGCATTTCGATTGTGTAAAATGGTGCCTAGCGGATAAGTTGACACGACCTTGATCTTGTGGCTCAGAAAATAATGCTTGAGTTTCCTAGAAGTCATTAGCACAGCATATAGCAATTTCTGAATCTGAGGGTGCCTTGTCTTCGCATCATGCAGCACCTCGCTCATGAAGTAAATGGGGTATTGTGTTGTTGACTTTTTCGTTGGTCTCTCGACCACCAGAACAGTACTGACAACAGTTGGTGTTGCTGCTACGTATAACAACATCTCTTCTTTTGGCTGCGGTGGGACCAGGACGGGCATTTTCCGTAGGTATTGCTTGAACACCTGGAATGCCTCTGCTTCTGCCGACCATTCAAAGCGATCAATTTTACGCAACAGTTTATAAAATGGCATACCTCATTTGCCTGACTTGGACACGAATCGACTCAGGGACGCCATCATTCCTGCCAACTTCTGGACCTCGTGGCGGCTGCGTGGAGACTTCATGTCGTCGAGTGCCTTGATCTTGTGTGGATTTGCCTCTATACCTCGCTGGGAAACAAGGTAACCGAGGAGTTTACCCGATGATACATCGAAGGTGCATTTGGCGAGGTTGAGCATCATCCTGTTTTCGCGCGAGTTGTCGAATGTTTTGGTTAAATCAGCGATCTGGTGGCCTTTTAACCTACTTTTTACAACGATATCATCTATGTATGCCTCCACATTACGGCCGATTTGGCCTTCGAGAACAATGTGAACACATTTTTGATAAGTGCAACCTGTGTTTTTCAGACCAAAAGGCATCTTTATATAACAGTAAACACCGAAGGGAGTTACAAATGCAGTTTTCTCCTCATCATCAATGCACATGCTGATTTGGTGATACCCTAAATAGGCATCTAGAAAACAAAGCAGCTCACATCCAGAGGTTGAATCTATAATTTGATCTATCCTAGGTAATGAATACTCGTCCTTCGGGCAAGCTTTACTTAGATCGATGTAGTCCACGCACATCCTCCACGTTCCGTTGGGCTTCTTCGCCATGACTGGGTTTGCCAGCCACTCCGGGAAATGGACTTCTCGAACAAAGCCAGCTTTAAGTAGTCGGTTGATTTCTTCATTAATGGCGTCTCGCTTCTCCGGGGTATATCTCCTTTGCTTTTGCTTGACTGGTCGGACACCAGTTCGTATGCCAAGCTTGTGCTCGATTACCTCCCTGGGGATCCCGGGCATGTCAGACGGTTCCCAAGCGAACACATCTGCGTTTGCCCGGAGGAAAGCAATGAGCTCGAGTTCCTATTTGTCACCCAGACCAGAGCCCACCTGGGTGGTCTTTGTCAGGTCTGCCTCATCACGGGCCACCGACTTCGTGCCTGGCTCGCTGCGCTTTACCGCCTGTGTGCTTGGTGAGGCCGCGGCTGGCGACTCGCCTGCTTCCTGTGTTGGCGTCCCCTTGAGCGGGGTCTGGTCCACCATGGTCTACTTCTCGACGATGCCGTCATTGGTCTTTTTGTCCCCCGTGGGCACCGGCACGGGCACTTCTTTTCCCTTGGCCTTTCATCGGGCCTCCGCTGCTCGAGAGGTTTCTGTGACTGCCACCTTTGCGGTAGTGGTCAGCAAGTTCTTGGTCTTTTTCTTGGCAGGTTCGGCAGCCTTGGCTAGTTCCTACTCTTCTCCCTTGATCATGTCTAGGGTCTTCATGTCGCACTGGACTGTGCCCTTGCGATCCCCGCAGACAGTGATCGGGCCCAGTGGCCCCAGGATCTTGATCATGGAGTAAGCAAAATGGTTGGCCGCCATGAATTTCTTCAGGAATGGCCTGCCCAAGATGCAGTTGTAGGCTGATGTTATATCATCCACCTCAAAGGTGAGGAACTCTGATCGGATGTTTTTCCCCTCCATGAGGGTCACCTGCAGATCGATCCTCCTTAAGGGAAAGGCTTGGATGCCTGGTATGACCCCGTAGAAAGGCTTCTCCACTAGGGACAAAGACCTCCTTGGGATTCTGAGTTCGTCAAAAGCGTTGACGAACAGTAAGTTGAGGGCACTTCCACTATCAATTAGGGTTCGCCCGATCTTGTAGGACCCGATCCAGGGCTTGATGCACAGGGGAAGCAATGGCCCATCGTACAGCGTTTCTGGGTGATCCCTTTGATCTAAAGAGATCGAGACTTCAGACCACCTCAATTGCTGTGTGCAGGGTTCAGTGCTTGCTATCTGCCTCTCGACCAGCTTAAGCTGGGATTTGGAGGTTCGGGTAGAGCAGCCACCGAATATTGTGGCGATCTCCAAATCTTCAGGGAGTTGTGGCTCATCGTCACAATCCATGTAGTTCACTTGCCGAGGGTTATGGGTGGCCTGGTCGTGTGGAGCCCCTTGCTGTTGGCTCTCCTCCTCCTGCTTCTGCTTCTTGTACACCGTGCAGTCCACAAAGTGATGCTTTGTTGACCAGTGAATAGGGCAGTACATCGGGAGATCGGTAGGTTTGCCCTGGCGCCTGTACGGGGCTTTGTTGTCCACAGCCATGATTTCTTCACCGTCAGACTTGCGCTTCTTGTTCTTGTGTTTGTTTTTCTTCTTGCCTTCCCCGGATGGCTAGCTTTGTTCGGGCTTTCCTTGGACCTGGGCTCGGGCGTCCACCATCTTGGCGGTCTCCTCCAAGATCCCATAGAGCTCGGCCACCGTCTTTGGGTTCTTCTTGGCAAGTTCCTCCACCGTCCATTTGTCCCTGCAGCCCTGGTTAAAGGATACAATTACCCGATCATCCACCATGTCGGGGATGGTGTTGCGGGTATCGCTGAATCGGCAGATGTAGTCCCGGAGGGATTCTCTAGGCTTCTGCACACAGTTGAGCAGATCTCCTTTGTGTCTGGGGCGTTTGTAGGTGCCTTGGAAGTTGGCTTCAAACGTCTCCTGGAGATGGCCCCATGACTTGATACTAACCTCGAGCAGGTTCATGAGCCACGTTCGGGCTGATCCCTGCAGGGCTGTCGGCAAGTAGTTGGCCTTGATGTAGTCGTCTCCCCCAGTGGCATCGTTGATCGTGGAATAGATCTGAATCCACTCGTGATGGTTGGTTGTTCCATCATGCTTCTCGATGTTAGTAGGACGGAACTTTTTCGGCCAGTTGACCTTGCGCAGGCCTGGAGAGTATGCGAGGCACTCCCTAGTGCCTGTTTGGTAGTCTCGTGGTGGTGAATCCGGATGGGACCGATAGTAGCCCTCACGTGCTCGATAATCTCGATTGTAGTTGAGAGTTTCCCGAGCGTCGCGATTGCGATGGTTATGTTCGAGCTGCGGCTTCATGTCACGCCCCTCATGCGGGCGATAGTGGGGTTGTCCGTTAACAGATCGGGAGCGAACCGGTTGGGGTTCACCAGGCCTGTTTGACGGAGCTTGTGGTGCGGCAGCAGTGGCCTCGAGCCGCTCCTTGGCCTTGTCTGCTACTTCCCGAGCCTTCTTGGTGATGGTGGCCATCGGGGTTCCCTCGGCCATTGCCTCCTTTGTCTTCAAGAGGGTTCGGATCTGCAGGTTGTCCTGTTCAACTGCCCAGAAGTCATTGTTGAGATTCCGGGAGCCAGCGAGGACGGAGCCTACTGTGTACGGGTGTTAGCCGTCTGAAGAGTCGGTGCATTACTGAAACGTGGAGGAGGCACGGGTCTACGCGAGTTGGATGACTCGGTGGCGGCCTCTGTCCCGTTTGCAGCAAGCACATGGATGCGGCGGTCTTCCGGCTGTTCCAATCCATTGCTAGATCCACTGTAGTCGAGATCCAACTGTGCAGTGCGATCGGCAATGTCTTCGGGAGTCGGCTCCGTGAAGGTTACAAAAACTTCCCGACCGGCGCATGTGAGATTGGGATCATGGATCCCTGTCAGCTTCAGCTCGTAATCGCCTTGGTGCTCGAACACGAGATCCCCGAAGTGGATCTCCCGTGTAGGCACTAGATGACTATGAGCGTAGAGATCGAAAGCGGAGGCGGAACTCCCGATGGCTTCCGACTTGACGGAACTGGGCGTGTAGGGCATCGATGAACTTGACGCGTCGGCGAACCAGACTCCGTTGATGATCGGTATGATCTTTCTTCACGCAAGGGCCTCTACCTGGCACGCCTCTGTCGAGGTTGTACCCGGCAGATATTTGTCCGACAAGCATCCCGCTTCGTGCGAAGATTGATCACGGTGGACGAACAGAGAGTCTCAGGATTTTATACTGGTTTGGGCCCTCGAGGTCGAGTAATAACCCTACGTCCAGTTGCTGCTTGTATTATTTCGGCGAGTACAGATTACGATGGTGTAACAAATACTCTCGGGTGTATTGGCTAAGATTGGGAATACCCTCTACGTGCAGGACCCCTCCACTATGTATATCCAGGGAGATGTGCCTTACAAGACAAAACAGACCTAAGCCTAGTAGGACTCTAACTATCATCGGGCTTTCCTTCTGCGATCCGGTCGTCGTGTCTTGTTCGGAGTCTTCTTCGTTCGGAGTCGGTAGTCGACAATCCTCGTGATCGGGTACCTAGGTATTATGGCCTCAACACTACTAATTAACAAGCCAAGTACAAAATACATGCTACCTTCTGGTGACATTACTCCTCAAGTACTTAGAGCATATGTAAATCATTATCTAATTATTACTGCATGCATCACATATGATAGCGAGACACCATCGAATCAAAACATCACAATGACAAACTAATGCAAACATCTCACTATATCTTAGTTAAGACATCACAGGTGAACATAAAAATAGAACACTCCTCCCTACTCCCAGCCCGGTTGTGCTGACATTAATCTTCATGTGCTATAGTCAAAATCATATAAGACAATAGAGATGTTGTAAGGGTTTGGCTCACAGGAGTTCTGGGAGTTGCAGAGGCACCCAGATTGATCCCCTAGCTCCTGGGGGGGCCGGGGGGGGCTTGCTTGAGAGCCCACTGGCACATCGCCGATGTCGGGCTTGACGTCCTCGTCAAAGTCAAGCGTGGGTGGTGGGAGGCGGTGGGGAGGGGGAGCGTCTCGACGACGAGGGCCTGGACGAAGCAGGGAATTGCTTGAAGCGACCCCATTTATCGCGGGGCTGGCTCTAGGAGATGTAGTTGTTGTGCCGGGGCATCCTTGACGTACGATTGGAGGGTGGTTGGAGGGGATTAATGTAACACCCTGAAAATTTGCTTTCTAATATAGTAATTAATTTGCTAGGTTTTTGTGTGAGCATTCATAAAATTTAGGAAAATAAAAAGTTTTTTTGGAAAATAAAATCAACTAGGTTTAAAAACTTGTCTGTATGCATTTCATGCTGGTGCATCATTTTATTGTATGAGTGTTTTGAGTGCTAAGTATCCAAGCCCTAAAGCCCGGAAAACCCAACCCTATCTCGGCCCGGTTTTGTTTTCTCTTTTCTTTCTTTCCCAGTGTCCGAGAACCCTACCCAAAAACCCGGGCCTAAAACCCGATCCAAGACCAAGACCAAACCCAGATCCAAACCCTTACCACAACCTTAACCCGGCCCGTTTCTCCTTTCTTTTTCTCCCTGAGGCCCAAACCTTTTTACCAATCCCAGCCGGCCTGTTCTTGCTTTCTCCTTCTTATCTCTAAGTGGCCCAATAAACAGGCCAGCCCAAACCTAGTAACCTGCAGCCTGCCCTCATGCACGCTCTCCCAGCCACGCACGCAGGCAGCCCAGGCCGTCTCTCTCTCTTTTTTTTCCACGCACGCAGGAGAGGACACCGTCGCCCCCCCTGTAGGACCGAACAGAAACAAGTACAACACCCCAGAGCCCTTCATCCAATCATCAACGGCCCAGATCATAACATAGATACCCCTTCGCCCTTTTTTCTAAAGAGACCCTGGAAAAATAGCATATCAACCCGCCATCCATCTGCAGTTCAGAAAAACTTCCCTGCTACCCCCTGCAGTCTATAGATATATACGTTTAGGTCCTCGGTTCTCGCAGATTAGACCCTACGTCTTGTTTTTAGCGTAGTTTAATCACCGTAAATCCGATTAGAGTGATTTTCGCGTTGTTGTGTTCGTAGAAATGCGTAGATTAGTTTTCTATCCTTTTTGTCTCTGTTTTTATTGTATGATGTACTGTTCTAATAGAAATACTTTTGTATACATGTATTGGCTTGTGATGGATGTATGTGTGGTGATTGGAATGCGTGTATAGTTTGCGAGCAGTTCGAGGCCGGCTTTGATCAAGAGTTTGAAGACCAAGATCAGCAGCAATATTTTGAGGAAGGCAAGTGTAACATGATATCACCTTGATACCTATGCACTATTAATTCATACTACTTGCATTGCATACATGAGTTTAATTTGATGAAACATAAGGATGACTAGACTTTGATCCTATACCTTGATTACCTTGGGTTTATGCATATTTGTAGCTAGGTTAGTTATGCTTAGTTGCTCAAACGCAAATGTTTGGCAATGATATTAATCTTGATTAATGGTTCAATGGAATGAATGTAAATGTGCTTTTTAGCAACATGGTTTAGGGAGCTTGAGCATGTGTTTGGATTGCTCTAAGCGTCTCTTCTTAAGGTTCTGTTCTTAAAGCGCCCACCCAGGAAAACCGTACAACCACAGGAATCACATGGTTGTGGTCTTGACTAAGTAAATTGTATGGCTCTAGCTTGTCTAAGTGGCTATCTGGCTTGACTCGGAGGAGAGGGCCAGGAGCGGTGGCCTCGGTCTGTCTCAGATGGGCTGACATTTATTTTGGTGGGAGCAGGAAGGGCCTTTGGGTCCCTCACTTGTCTCGGATGGGCTGATATTTACTTTTGGTGGGAGCAGAAGAGGTTCACACTGCCACTAGCTGCTAGGGTGTCTTTTGAAAGGTCTCGTAGTGAAACCCCGTACCTGTTTTTGGAGGTACACTTGTCTATGACAAAGGGGAATCACGACTTGTGGGTAAAGTTGTACAACCTCTGCAGAGTGTTATGATCTGATATATCAGCCGTGCTCACGGTCAAGAGCGGCCTGGATCCTTTTCGAGTGGTTCTTTGTTTTCTGGATAAATGGTTTAATATGATGTTGTTTATTCGTAATACTTCACGGGTTTCATGATGTGGGTTACAACTGGGGTTGTCATATAATTGTAGTAATTCAGGTTAATTTTAAAATCAATCAATTAAAAATGCTAACTGCAGTTTAAACCTTGTCTAGCCTTTTGAGCCTCATTTAATCATGTTATGCTTGCTAAGTAAGATGGATTACTTACACTTGCTTCATATCAACAAAATCCCGGATGGGTACTCAGATGAGCCGCCAGTGGATGCGTTTCCCAAGGAGTTTCTGGACTTCTAGGCAGTGCAGTCCCCCAGTCAGAGTCCCTGTGGAGGCTCAGTGGATTTAGATGCTTACTCTTCCGCTACTTTGATAAACCCGATAATAATGTAATGCCTGTGATGTAATGACTTTATTTCTGTTTATGTTATCGAGCACTGTTCTTTCTCTTTTGATAATCATTTCTGGAGCTATATGTGTGTAAAGACTTCCTGGGTACACATATAGTAGCATTCGGATTTCCTTCGTAAATCCGGGTGTGACAGAGTGGTATCAAAGCAGTGCTGACTGTAGGATGCGCAGCCTAGAGTAGAATGGTCGTTTAGAGTTTAAGATCCTTGGTTCATTTCATTTTGATTTAACCTTGCTTATTTTATTCATCGATTATACATACCTCATTTTATTTATTTAATCTATTCTTGTTTTGCCTTTTCATTAATTTATTAAAAATCTCTGCTTATACTTCTATCTTTATCTATTGCAAAATTTGGCTCTCTCCTTTGTTTCCTTTTATGAGATAGGCCGGGCCACCAAAGGTAAGGATCTTTAGATTTGCCCCATGAGTTGTAATAAAACGACTTAGATGCGTTCTGAGTTTGTAATAAGTTTGTCATGTTTGAACAAGTGCTCTTGGATGTTTGAATAAATTGTCATTATGATTAATGCATGAGTTGGCTTTTTGTAATGATTGTGATGAATGTGGGTTCTATACCCACAAGCATCTAGTTATAGGTTTAAGTTAAGTGTGTAAATAGTTGGGTGGGTTTTTGTTCTGCACAATCTACCATCCCTGGAAATCCACTACCATCCAAGAAAAGCAAATTTGGTGGCAGATACTCTAAGCAGAACAAGTCATGCAAATAGAATTACAAGAAATGGCAGAAAGAGTCACAAGGAGTAAAGTGATATAGATCTGTGACGTGCAGTAGACCCGGCACTCAGTGGATGAGGCAGCTTGAGAAAGAGAAGAAGATCAAAAGGCAGAATATCCGCAGTTGTTTGAAGGCTCAACCGAATCTCGAGGACGAGATTCATTTTAAGGGGGGTAGGTTTGTAACACCCTGAAAATTTGCTTTCTAATATAGTAATTAATTTGCTAGGTTTTTGTGTGAGCATTCATAAAATTTAGGAAAATAAAAAGTTTTTTTGGAAAATAAAATCAACTAGGTTTAAAAACTTGTCTGTATGCATTTCATGTTGGTGCATCATTTTATTGTATGAGTGTTTTGAGTGCTAAGTA
>CM014273.1:43390486-43403116 GCA_004135705.1 Alloteropsis semialata
TGGAGTCGGTAGTCGGTAATCCTCGTGATCGGGCACCCTGGTATTTTGGCCTCAACAGTAGCCCCCGAGCTTATCAAAAGGTTATTCCTTGAACTGCATTCGGGCTTTTTTGCTCTTCAGGTGATTGTGAATATGTTAAATATCTAGCATCACTCTTAGGTGAGAGCTTGAAAAAGATCCCAAACATCTAATGGCATAACCTGCATCTGAATGATAAGGTCAGAAAAAATAGCAGCCATAATCGTAGTAAATTAAAGAAATACTTAATCTTGAAAGTTGAACCGCCACGGGTTGTTGAATTCTGTTTCGCGTATTTAAAACCCCACTTCGCATGCCTTCCGAAACTCTCGCAGCGCACGCGCCATAAATCACGGCACTGCACATGCTCCTCGATCCACACGCGAAGCGTCGCCTACAGGTCTTTAAATACACGATCTCTTGGATAGATCCGCATTAGAACCTTTCCCACTAAGGTTTCCTCCTCCCAGTCATGGGGAAAAAGAAACTTAGCCACCAGTTCAAGATGCCTCGCCTCCTCTTCGGAGACTCTCCTCGCAGCTCCACCGAGCCTCCGCCCAGTGCGCCAGAGGGTCCATCGGTGGCGACTCCGCCCCCTGCTTCCCCTCAAGGTCCATTCCTAGCTCTCCCCTGGCATTGGGATGAGGGAGTAGAGAGGTCACACCTCAAGAAGAAATGCCGGCAATGGCGTCCCCGCACCCCAAGGCTGCATCATCAAGCGCCGCTGCTGGGAAAAGTCCAGCACCGCCGTCTCCAGCCCTGGCGTCTCCCATCAGCATCCCTTCTGATGATGAGTCAGAACACGGGATGAGCAGGGCTCGTCCTGGGCCGGAATCCTCGTGTGCAGGTGCATATTCATCTTCCGCTCCGGTCGACACCAGCGGCGACGAGGAGTTCGCCAGGCGCCTCTTCGTCTCCTTGAACAACGAGCTGATCGGGATCCCAGGAGACGGCGTGCTCGTGGACCTCGTCAGTGACTCCTAGGAAGAGGAACCGGAGGAGCCCCCATCGCCTGGTGCCGCGGCGCCATCATCCTCGCCGATGAACTAGGCTTGTGCGAGGATGATTATTTTGAATTTTTGTTTTAGGATAGTTATTGATCTTCTGTGAAATGTACTCCTTTAGAATTAATGAAATCATTTCACTTGGAAGATGTCACGATGACTTTTTCTTTGTCTTCGGAACTTTTATGTTAGTCTTTATGCGAAAATCGTTCATCCAGCATGTTCGGGAAACTTGTCCCCAGCCATGGATGATCGGGATATTTTCTCATAACATATTATATTTGGTCATTTAAAACTGTTAGCATATCTAGTAAGCCATCAGTTCTAAATGCATTGAATTTGACTTGCACAGTTTTCGAAATGACACCCGCTGCAGAGAAAGGAAAGAATCTTTTGACCCAACAATGACTGCGCACAATGTGAATCGAGGCCAGTTTTTTCGGGGCTCGTGCCCCCTCTCGAAACTATAAAGCCCCAAGCGCGGCCGCCTGTCTTGCTCACACAGGCAACAATCGCCATCTTAGATCGATTTCTCGCATCCTCCAAGCCCCAGCCAATCCTTGGCCTCCATGGCCTCTTCTCGCCAGTCCATGTCTGGAGACAAATCATTCGACGAGCAAAGCAGCGCTGCCGCCCCCAAGAGGGAACTGTGAAGCGGAACCGGCATCTGCACCACCGACAAGTACTGGGAAAGATCTACCACAATGGCGAAGCAACTGCAAAAGCTGGAGGATCTTGGTCTTCTCCCCGACACCACAACATTCCTCCGCCGGCCAGCTAAAGGTCAGCTTCACCCGACGCCCAACACTCTGGAACTTGTGGTGTGCATCGAGTTCTTCTATTGTGGGTTCGGGGTCTATCCGTTAGATTTCCTCCACAAGGTCTGTGAGTTCTACCAGATCGAGCTTGTGAACATAAAGTCGGGCGCCATGGCAATGCTTAGCGTCTTCGCCTTTCTGTGCGAAGCTTGGTTAGGGATTAAACCGTCATTGACCTTATAGAGATATTTTTACACCCATGGATATTACAAGGACCAACTTATGATCGGGTCGATTGGCTTTTCCTTGAGAGATCGAAAGCTTTATATCCCTTTTCTAGTCAAGGGTTCTTGGAAAGGGTATCAGCATCACTGGTTTTACATCACACTTCCCCAAGCCTCATCGGTAAAAGGGAAGTATCTGATGCCATACCTCAAAGAAGAGACCAAGGCCCTGCCCAAGATTACCCCTGAGATGCAGAAACACATTGACCGGATTTACTTTCTTCGGGAAAAGGGGCTGACTGCGGTTCATGTGGCGGAGACCTTCATCCGATGGTGGTTTATTCCGCTCGTGGCACACGACCGCTTGGCCAGCCTCTTTACCGAAGATACTGACCCGAATAGGACGAAACCCGAAGGTAAGTAGTAACTTTACTTGTTTGGTATAATTTCTGGTGGTATTCAGTCATTTGTAATCAACGACTCTTTAACCAGCAGCTGTCCCTGAATCGGTGGTGATGAGTCGCCGGAAGAAAATGCTGAATGCCAAACTTCCCGAGTGGGCAGGTGTCCCTGCACCCTTCAGCCGCGACAACCCCGCTCCAGAGGTAACTCTGCTTCCAGAATTATCCCTCTTTGTTTGTTACTAATGAACTTATTTCTTCTCTCCATCAGGCCCTTCCAGTCGTTGATGCTCCCCTTCATAGTGGAGCTATCAACTTGGAGGACAAGAACTGGCATCAGCTCAGGGTGACAAGACCCCTCCGACCAAGATGCCTGAACAACCTCCTGCTGAAGAGAAGAAAGCCCCGACTAGCACCAAGGTCACCGCTCCATCACATTCTCGCAAGCGCTCAAGGGGTGCAAGCGCAGAGAGGATGACGACTAGATCGGGCTCCCTTGGGGCTCCGGGTGCTGCTGAATTGCCCACCATGCGCGACTCGCCTCAGCCTGGAGACCAAGAACCGCTCATGATCATATTTGGGCGTTTATTTGCAACTTTTGCACGCATAACCAAACTTAATCGTGTTTGGGAGGTTTCTCGCCAGGAAACTCGTTCCGCCCAGACGTCGTCAAAGCCTTCTTCTATCTCGCGGAAGAAGTTCAAGGTTACCCTCCCAAGAGCCGAGTAAGGACTTTGACTTGTTTGATTTTTGCTTGATCGTTTTCCCAGGGGAACTCTTTAATTATTGTGTTCGGGAATGCAGGCCCTCCAAGCCCACAGTTTCCCCTCCGGTCAAGCCGTCTGACAAGGATAAAACTCCCAATCAAGGTATGACAGTTGCACCCGACCAGGAGGCGAAGTCTGCTGAAGTTCCAGAGCCCGTCCCGACACCCTTGGGCCCGATCATCGCTTTGCTTTCCATTGCAGAGGAGCAATGGCGCTCATTAGACGCTCGTGCTTTCGCTACGGAAGCGTCGATATCTAGGCTGGAGGCCCAAGTTGCTCTTTTGCAGTCCGAGAAAGAAGGTACTTGATTTACTTTGTACATTTGTTCCTTACTCAGCAAACTGTTACTAATATAGTGCCTCTAACCCTGTAGCTAACTCCAAGAGCATTGAGATGCTCAAGAAGAAAAGCTCGGATCTGGAAGGTCAGCTTGCAGCTTAGGACAAGGAGATCACCGACCTCAGCACTCGACTCAAAGCTTCCGAAGGGGCGTGGCCTGACTCTGGAGAGAAAACTCATGGAGGGAGCTGTCGTTGCTGCAACGCACACCCTGGGAGCCATGAAAAGCCACGTTCTAGAGGTTGATGCTGCGCTGCTCGCTCAAGGCTTCAAGTGCTCGGCTGAGGAGGCACATGTTTTATTCGATGCTCTTGCTCCACTGGTTGAACCATTTGTCTAGAAACTTGTCCTTCACTTGTCTAATTCTGAAACCTCATCCTGAACTTATGATGGATTCCTGTAATAGGGCAAGAACTTGGTAGTTTTAGTTTATGAACTTTTAATCCTTTGGCTGAACATATGCGTGCATGTTTCAAATAGGAAATAGAGCTGTTCGGGCGTTTACGCTACTTTTTAGATGACACCCTTTAACATAGCTAACTATTCCATTACCATGAGCTATTCTAGAATCGTTTAGTTGCTGGGACACGAGCGGTCCTCTGAACTGTGTGACTCCTTATAGTCATAGTGTCTGGTATTTTTAGCGTAGTTCGACCTTTCGATCTAAAAAGCCCGATTTTTGTGTGGTAACGGTACCGTAGTAGCCCCCGGGCTCTTTTTTAGCATGTAGACATGCTAGAAAAGAGTCTAGAAGTACATGCCACAAAAATTACCCGAACATAGGGAGAGCCCCCGAGCGTTGCACTCGAGGGCAGTAGAATAGATCTGAAAATTTTCAGCATAGTAGTCCCCGGCTCTTTGTTAGTACATGCAATATGGTAACAAAGAGTAGAAACTGGATAGAAAAATAAAAACCCAGCCCCCGAGCGTAATTGCGAGGGTGAGTAGAGTGTATAGAACTTATCTTTTTTCTTGGGTGCCGGATGTGATGCGGATGATGACGACTCCTGCCAAATTGTTGGATAGGCTTGAACTTGCTTGATTACCTTGACTTAGGCATAAAATCTGCGTAGTTGATCCATATTCCACGTATTTGGCAGTACGTCTCCTGGTCATGCAATGTCCACCATGATGTAAGGCCCTTGCCATGGAGAGGACAATTTGGTCTTGTCCTTAGTGCGTTGATCAAATTTAAGCACCATGTCTCCAATGCATAAGCTTCTCTTGCGAACATTAGCATCGTAGTATTGCCTTAGCTTCTGTTGATATTTTGCCACTCTAAAAGCGGCTACATCGCGAGCCTCGTCGAGGAAGAGCAACTCCTCAATGCGCCTGTTAGGCTCTTCAGTTTTCGAAAACATTGCCACTCGTGGGGCTTGTAACTGGATATCGGAAGGTAGAATTGCTTTAGCGCCGTGCACCAAAAAAAAGGGTGTTTCTCCTGTTGCTCTGTTCATTGTGGTTCGCATGGACCACAAGACTGTTGGGACTTCATGAATCCATCGTTTGTCATAAGCATGCAATCTGTTGAAAATTCTCTTCTTAATGCCCTAGAGTACGATGCCGTTAGCTCATTCCATTTGCCCGTTCGTCTTTGGGTGATTTACTGATGACCGATCATGTGTGATTCCCTAGTGTTGACGTCCAAAAAGTCAGGTGTTGACCCTCGGAAATTAACACTGTGGCCTGGGGGATTTGCTTGAACTTCAGTGCAGGTCCAAAATCTTGAGGTTCGTAGTGTGCCAGTCAATTTGACCTAAAATTGACAAGGTAGAGTTTAATCAGTAAACCACAAGGAACTCATCGGTTAAAGCCCCGATTCGTTCCAGCAAATCGGATCAGCATAAAGGGAAGTCCGATTCACGAGCATGAACCATCAGCCTTGAGTCCGATTCGTGATAATATATCATGTATTTAAAACAAACCATCGACTATAGAAGCCGAATCGGAGATAAACCTAATTTAAACTCATTCTTTAATATGCATCTTTCCAAAGGTAATAAACAAACTTGATCTCGTGTCACTAACAATCGGATCGATTTCGAGACAGCGTTGCTAGCAGGGCACCGATTAGCTTATTTACTCCGATAGATTTATATATATCAAAGAACTCGTTTAAACCAGATTTATTTGTAACTTGCTTATTGAATCTAAATCAGCTATATAAGCCATATGAATAGATCTATTATGAAACTTAAATTACAATAAAGCAGAATAGATCTTTTAAGTAGATACAAGCTGATAAGATAAAATCAACAAGATACGGTAAGGGTGAGCGATCTAAACGAAGAAGGGCGATACGCCTCAATCTAAAGCCTAGAACAACTCGATAAATTGGTTAATTATATAGACGAAGACGGGCGATGCACCTCAATCTAAAGCCTAAAATAACTCGATAGGTGTCGCACTTACAGACAAACCGATGGTCAAGATGATGTAGCCCTGCTTGCTGAAGAACTCGACGAAAAGGGTTGTTGGCACGAGGGCCGAAAAGTTGTGTTGTATTGAATGGTTGTGTGAACATCTTTTACAATGGCACAGGGTTTATATTTATACCCTGGAAATCTAACTAATCCTTGTCGGCTACGAGAATATCTCTATTTTATTTAAAGTAAACTAATCTAAACTACCAAAACTATTACAACTGCCGTGCAATCAGGCCATGAAGAAGCTTCCAGACACATCCTTTCCCTGACAGTCGTACGCGCTCCGCCCTCCTTAGTCCCGTATCCGATCACTACTCCATCAGATGAACTCCGATCAGAATCAGAGATCCACTCAGAATCGGACTCGGCCCCCAGCCTTAGCTCTGTCATGTACAATCTTAGCCGAGTCAAAATCTGGTGTCAACACATGCCCCCAATTTTGGGATAAAATATTATTTTGTTCCAAAATTCTCCGAGCAATGATGACCCTGGCAGTGAACAGCATATGGAAACCTGCATCCCTCACTGTTGCGACCCTCGATTCCCGTGCGAATTCGGCGCCTCGACCTCCGGGCGGTTCCTTCTCCCATAAGCCCTATAAATACTGAACCGAACCATCATCTCCTTCCTCCAGCTCGCATCTGCTTTCGCGCTTGCACACTCCGCCATTGCCATCTCTGCAAAGCTTCGCACGGCGAACATCTGATCCTCATCCTCCAATCTTTCACCGCGAATCAGGTAAGGAACTCTCCCGCATATGATTCATATTATGCATCTGGGTTTTACTGCATTCCCCTTGGTGATTTCTCAAACTTTTCGCCCGCACCACTTTTCATTGTAGATCTAATCTTCCATCAATGGGGGCACCTGCTGACAAGGCTGACAGCGCTCAAGTTCCTGAGGAAAAACACCCAAAATCTTCAACTTCATTTCTGCATTCTACTTCTGGAGTCACATGCAAACCATCGCATCTATATTTATCATTTTATTCCTCCTTGAATGTAGCATCTTAAAACAACCTATTCATTCCCGTCTCCCATGTCGACACCGGATACTATCTCGGTTTGATGGGTGACCCTGATCCGACAGATCTGATAAACATGGAATCGGAGAGGCTCCCGTTTAAAGGATTGGACCTACAAACATCCGATTGGAACAACTCATTTCGATCCTAGCCCAGCATGATCCCGGGATGGAGAGATTTGCTGCTCAGGGTCCATGCCACCAAATCCACCTTCTGGGATGATAAAGATATCGGCCAATGCATCACCCTCTCCCTCGCCGATATGGCCAAAGACGAGAATCTGTTGGTCTCCACATCCCTCTTCTGGTCCGATGCCTTCAATGCATATCTTTTTGGCCATGGACCGATGACCCTGACACTTATGGATGTGCACATGCTGACTGGTCTAAATACCATCAATGCCATGATCCTAAGAAGGCTTCTTTGTGACTTGAGCTATAAACTAGTAGGCACAGGATCCAAAGGTTGGAAGAAATACATTGCCGATCATTGCAAAACCAGCACCGTCGGAGACAGAGAGCATGCAGCTTTTCTCAATATGTGGCTAGAAAGGTTTGTGTTTTGCGGATCAACCCTTGGCGCCACCATCAACATGCAGCCGATTGTAGAAGCACTATCCCGTGGTGAATGGGTCCCCCTCGGCCGTCTTCTCCTCGGAGCGGTTTACCACCTCCTCCACCAAGTGTCAACCAAACTCTTAGCTGACCAAGCTGTTGGACATATCGTAGGTCCCTGGTGGTTCATCCAACTTTGGCTGAATAATCAATTCCGATCGGCTTTGAACTACAACTTCAAGAACCATCGGTTCCCATCCTTCCATACAGAAGAAGAAGATGCTAATACCCGCTGATGCATGTCATTCGGAGAGGCGGTGTCTGTCTGTCCCGGATCCAGGCTTAGCGCCAATAACATGGCTAGCTTCTTCGAAAGCTTCTATCATAGAATTGCATCAAACCATCTTCTCTTCTTCGCCTATGCCGATCCCGATCGCGAATATGAGCTGCCACTATTCAATATTCAAAACGAGCTTAGAATGATTCTGCCGGCCCTCAAGTCTTTTATCACCCCAACTATCCTTGGCAGCAACATTATCCATGGCCGGAAGACTTGTTCTTATGAATTCTACAACCCATCGGCAGCGGCTCGTCAGTTAGTCTTTGGCCAACTCCCAATCAGCCTGTACTTCTTCGATAAAATCAAGTACAGAGAAACAGTCTCATCAGACCTGGAGATGGACAGGGTTTTAGCACTGGCTCCCCCGGTCGATTTTGAGATACCCGAGTGGTTATGTACCAGCTTCCAGTCTAGGTTGTTCAGGCTCTGGTGGAGGGAACTATCAACTCATTTATTCAGACTCCCTGCCATCACCTACTGCAGCCTCATCGACTCCGATTATGAAGCATTGGAGAATCCCGTAAGTTTTCCTCTATATATTTAATTCTCTCCTCTTTCAAAACACGATTCTGAGACTTTTTGAACCTTTAACAGCCAACTGAAGAAGTCATACAGGCGGTGAGCAACAGCGGAAAACCGATTCGATATGCTGTCAAGACCCCAGATCCAAGAATCGGTTCTTCTGTGCCATCCCTTGCCGACATCATGGATGGCAAAGGCAAGAGGAAAACTCCTTCCACCAGGTTGATCGTGCCGAAGAAACTGAAGAAAAGCCATGCTTCGGTACGATTTTCTCGCACTTCCGATTTTTCTTCCGATTGAAAACCATGCAAATGACTTCTTTATACAGTCCACTGGAAAAATTCTCGGCCAATCAACCTCTCGTGCTGCCGAGGAGATTGCAGAAAAAGCTGCCGAGGGCGCTAAGATGCTTCTTGATGCAGTATCTGTAACAATCCGACTCTATCTATCTTATATTTCTTAAAATAAATCGGTAATGACAATTTCTCTTCAGCAAACAAATATCACACTGCCCGATCCTCAACCAGCCCTAGCTCAGGACATTCAAACAGAATTGGCCCAACAGGTAATCTTTTCAAATACTATCAAACTTAATGTTCATATTCCAATTTAAACTGATTCATTTACATACTCAGACCATTCTTCAGCCAATCATGGAAGAACCAGCTATAAATGTACAATCGAAAGCAGGGGCTATTCAGCAGCAATCTTCTCAACAACCCACAACCCCTCCGATTGCACCAACTCAAGAGATGCCCCTTATTGAGCCATCCACTCTCCAAGCTCCGATAACAACAGAAGTACCTGATTATGTCCGCGAAGGACTCTTTAAATTGGTACCGACTGATCTCTTGTGTCAACTTATTATTTAAATAACACTTGTCCATTAATTTGTCGTTTCTGGCACAGGATTCTTCGGTCATGAGCTTCGCATCATTCGACATGGACACCGCAATCGGAGACGAGGCAATCAACTCTGCGCAATCCTCCACCACCGTCTCCGATGAGGTCAAGGCAAAACTCAAAGAAATGTTGACTCATCTGAACAAGAGTACTACCGTCCTGGTAGAAGATGCAGAACCAATTCATCAAATCTTTAAAGAATTGAAGGGTCAACTACCATCGGAGCTAGAGAGTGCAATCATTCCTGCCACCTTTATCGAAGGCTATCAGCCAAAAGTCTCTGCCGCCCGCCAAAGGATATCGGAGCGATTGGCTCAACAGAACTTAACCAAGAAATGCGATGATGGCAAAGAAGAATTGAAAGTTATGCAGGCCTAGATCAAGACCTTGGAAGCCAGGCCAAAGCAACTAGAGAATCGGATCAAGGAGCTCCAAGGTATCAAAGCTGAACTGATCAAAAGGCTCGAGGAAATTCGCAAGGAAATATCGGAGACCCAAGGACAACTCAGCCAAATCCCAGCATCTATCGCATCGGCGCAGGAGAACATGCGGAAACATTTGGACGAGGTCCGTCAGATCCATAGAAGCATCAAGAACATGCCCGGCTCCGCTGCCGAAGATCTGGAAGAAACCCAGAAGATTGACAATATTCGCTTGAGCGCGATCGAAATGATCCGCAAGTACTTGTAATATTTAAAACCTTTGACTGCACTGCTCCGATGACATCGATCATCGATGAACTGGTTGGATCTGATAACACTTGTTTTGTAAATATTTTTGCCTTTAAGGCGATATGTATCATATCGGCTATCTTTAGTCAACATTGCTTAGAATATCGGCTTTAAGAATCGACCCAAATGCTTGGGTAATACTTCTTTAAATATTTTTCGTTAAGCGCTTTAGAAAATTCTTCTCCTTCCAATGTTTCAAAATATACGCATTTCCAGGAAAGCACTGATTCACACGATAAAGACCTTCCCAATTAGGCGAGACCATTTTCCAAACTTAGAACTTTTAGTCTCTATCGGTAAAATCAGCTTCCAAACCAATTCTCCTTCGATGAATTCTTTTGGCTTAACCTTTTTATCATAATACTTGGCAACACGCGTTTTATTATTTTCAATATTTTCCAAAGCTCTCAAACGAGTTTCAGCCAAATCATCCAACTCAAAATTCATCAAACTTTTATACTCATCGGCAGTCAAGTTTCCTTGTTCCGATATTCGTCTCGATCCGATTTTGACCTCCCAAGGCAAGACAGCCTCATGCCCATAAACCAAATGATATGGGGACAATTTAGTAGAACCATGACACACCATCCGATACGCCCATAACGATTCGGTCAATGTTAGATGCCATCGCCTTGGTTGTTCATCAATCTTTCGTTTGATAATTTTGATAATACTTTTATTCGACGCTTCTGCTTGACCATTGGCTTGCGCATATTAAGGAGAAGAATTTAATAATTTAATACCCATACTGGCAGCAAAATCTCGAAATTCGTTAGACATAAACATAGTCCCCTGATCGGTCATGATAGTTTGAGGAATACCAAACCGATATATAATATGTTCCTTAACGAATTCCACCATATTTTTGGAGTCAGCAATCTTCAGAGGAATCGCCTCAACCCACTTAGTGAAATAATCAGTTGCTACCAATATAAATTTATGTCCTTTGCTCAATGATGGATAAATTTGTCCAATCAAATCAATTCCCCATCCTCGAAAAGGCCATAGTTTAATAATCGGATTCATGGCTGATGCAGGTGCCTTTTGTACATTCCCAAACTTCTAGCATTCTTGGCATCCTTTACAATATTCAAAACAATCTTCCAAAATCGTTGGCCAAAAACAACCCATCTTTCTAATTATCCATTTCATCTTATAAGCCGATTGATGTGCACCACAAACTCCTTCATGCACCTCATCCATCATGTCCTTGGATTCCGATTTACTCAAACATCAGAGCAACACACTATCAATTGTCTTATAATACAACTGATTATCGAGCAACACATATTTAACAGCCATGAACCTTAATTTCCTGGAAACCTTTTGTGATGGATCCTTAAGATAATTTACAATTTCATACCTCCAATCTCCGATTTCTGGTTCTATCGTCATAATCTCATGAAAACGCCGATAACCAGAAGCAGTTTGTGCCAAATTGTTAGCTTCTTGATTCTGAGCCTTGGGGATATGTTCAATATTAACCATCACAAATTCTTTTAATAATAATTGGCACTCTTTAAAATAATGAATTAAAATATCATCCTTGCATTCATATTTACCGATTAGTTGATAAATCACCAACTGGGAATCTCGAAAAATCTCAACAGCTTCAGCTCCGATTTCCAATAATAATTTAAACCCCTTAAGTAATGCTTCATATTCAACCCGATTATTTGTAAAACTTGGATCCATCGAATAGCTGAATTCAAAATTTGCCCCCCGAGGTGAAACAATTACGATTCCGATGCTACATCCTTGGCCACAAGAAGACCCATCAAAGAACAGCGTCCAAGGCATCAGCTCAACCATTTTAACTTCATCTCCGATGTGTTGTGTTACAAAATCAGCCATTACTTGCCCTTTGACTACTTTAGCCGATTCGTATTTCAAATCAAACTCCGATAATGCCAACACCCATTTTCCGATTCTTCCTTTTAGCATCAGCATGGACAGCATATACTTGATCACATCGGTTTTGCAAACAACCGTGCACTCAGAAGATAATAGATAATGCCTCAACTTAGTACAGGAGAAATATAGGCATAAACATAATTTTTCAACCAGTAAATACCTTGTTTCCACATCAAACAACTTCCGACTCAAATAATAAACCATTTTTTTCCCCTTCAAATTCTTGTATAAGAACATACCTGTCGGATGTTTGGACCCGGCAGTCCACACAGGGTAGCCTACGTGGTTGATTTGTCGAGGGACAGATCGAGGATCAGAAGTCGATGGTAACACAAGACGCAAGGATTGAACAGGTTCGGGCCGTCGAGATGACGTAACACCCTACGTCCTGTGTTGGCGGCGATTGTATTGCTGTGTATGAAGTTCCGGAAGGATCTCCGTAGTTGGGTTCTGTCCTAGGGTTGTAGAGGTTGTAGTTTTTCGTGCTCTGGAGGGGGGTCTCAGGGCGCCTTATATAGTCCGGCTGCCTTGAGTTACAAGTCGACCAGAGATCGTAACCTACCCGGAATACAAGGATTTGATCCCATAACGATTATAGATATCTTTCCCTACAATTCCAGCTAGTTTATCCTGATCTCCGAGCTTCTTGCGGGATACGCCGTGTGCTTCCCTTGCTGCGCGCGTCGTCGCGCCCATTCGGTTCGC
>CM014273.1:43404116-43468164 GCA_004135705.1 Alloteropsis semialata
TTAGTGTCTTTGCCTTTCTATGTGAAGCCTGGTTAGGGACTAAGCTGTCATTGCTTCTGTGGAGATATTTTTACGCTCCTGCATTTTACAAAGAACAACTCATGATCGGGTCAATTAGATTTTCCTTGAGATATCGGGAAATCTATATCCCCTTCCCAGTGAAAGATTCTTGGAAAGGTTATCAGCATAATTGGTTTTACATCACCCTTCCCCAAGCCTCAGTAGCAAAAGGGAAGCATTTGATGCCCTATCTCAAGGAAGAAACCAAAGCCCTACCGAGAGTTACTCCTGAGATGCAAAAGCATATCGATTGGATCTTGGCACTCCATGATGCCGGCCTGACAGTGGTTCATGTAGCAGAGATTTTCATTAGATGAAGATTTATCCCGCTCATGACTCATGCCCACTACGCCTGGTCTTTCACGGGTGACAACGACCCGAACAGGATGAAGCCAGATGGTAAGCCTTTTTTTTGTTGTTCAATAATATTTTTGAGATCATTCGGTCATTTGTGATACCATGACCCTTAACCAACAGTTGTCCCAGAGTTGGAAGTGGCTGCTCGCTTGAAGAAAATGTTGGGCGCCAATATCCCGGACTGGACAGGCGTCCCAGCACCTTACAACGCTGACAACCCTCCTCCAGAGGTAAACTGGCTCTCAAAAAATTTTCTTTCTTGCTTGACGTTCATATGACATGATTCTTTTTCTCGAACAGGCCCCACCTGTCATTGATGCTCCCGTTCAGAGTGGAGCCATCAATGTTGATGAGGAGGCTGAGCCGCCCGTCGATCAAGGCGCTAAGACCCCGACTGCGAACTGCTCGAACCATCGCCTGCTACGGAGAAAAAGACCCCGAACAGCACCAAGGCGATCGTTCCCCGAACCCGCAAGTGCTCTCGCAGTGCAAGCTTGGAGAGGACGACTCTGGGTCCGGGATCTCTTGGTGTGCCCGAAACTAGTGAGCTGCCGCCCGGTCGTGATCCACCTCGTCTTGATGACCAGGTACCAAGCATGGTCGTATTCGGGCGTTTATTTGCAGACTTTGATCGCATAACCAAAGCTAAATGTGTTCGGGAGATTTCTCGTCAGGAAACTCGTCCAACCCCACCGCCATCAAAGCCTCCCTCTGGCGCCAAGAAGTTCAAAGTCACACTCCCGACGTCTGAGAAAGGGCTCTGACTTGTTTGGTTTTGCTTGATTGCTTCTCACAGGGGGAATATTTTTAACTGTTTTGTTTGTTTGGGAACTCAGGCCTTCCAAGCCTGCAGCTTCTCCTTCCATCAGGCCATCAGAAAAAGAGAAAACTCCCGAGCCTGACTCAGCAGCCCAACCCGATGGTGCAGAGAAAAGCGCAGAGGCCAGGAGACCTGCCCCGACACCCTTGGGCCCGATCATTACTTTGCTCTCTGCAGCTGAGGAGCGGTGGCGTTCGTTAGATGCTCGTGCCTCTGCTGCGGAAGCGTCTGAGAGAGAAGGTACTTGTCTTATGTTACCATGTCTGTTTTTGGTCCTTATCCCGTAAACTGTTGTTTACACACTGCCTCTGATTCTATAGTTGACTCCAAGAGCATTGAGGTGCTCGAGAAGAAAAACTCGGATCTGGAAGGCAAGCTTGTTGTCCGGGACAAGGACGTTGCTGATCTCACCGCCCGTCTTGAAGGTTCAGAGAAGCGCAGCTCGTCCTTGGAAACCAGGCTCATGGAGGGTGCATGTGTTGCTGCAACACACACTGTTGGGGCCTTGAAAAGCCACGTTCCTGATCTCGACGCCTCACTGCTCTCCAAAGGCTTCAAGTGTTCGGCGGCGAGTGCTCAGGTATTGTTTGATAGTCTTGCCCCACTGGTGGAACCCTTCGTTAAGAAACTCGATCTCCATTTGAGTGATTCAGAGGACTCGTCTTAAACTCTGTGCTTGAATCCTGTAATAGGGCAAAACTTGAAGGTTTAACATGCGACTTTTATTTTGTGAAACATATGCTTGCATGTTTTTGCTTAAGTCTTAGAGCTGATCGGTCATTTTGTGGAACTTTTTAACTAATAGCTTTGTCATGGCTAAAGGTCCCGTTATCATGAGCTATTTTGGAATTGTTTAGTCGCTGAGACATGAGCGGTCTTCTGAACTGTGTAATTCCTTGTAGTCATGATGTTTGGTATCTTAGCGCAGCCTAGCTTTCTTGATTTAAAAACCCCGTTTCTTGCATGGTAGTAGTACCATAGTAGCCCCTGGGCTCTTTTGCAGTCATGCAAGCATGCTGGAAAAGAGTCTAGAAGTACTAACCACAAGAATCTCCCGATCATGTGGGGAGCCCCCAAGCGTTGCGCTTGGGATGCATAGAATAGGTCTGAAAAAACTTTCAGCATGGTAATCCCCGGCTCTTTGTTAGTATATGCAGTGTGGTAACAAAGAGTAGAAACAAAATAGAAAAAGAACACCCAGCCCCCGAGCATAAAAGTGAGGGCGAGTAAAGTGCATAGAACTTATCTCTTTTTTTGCTAGCGCTGGAGGTGACGCGGATGACGGCTTTATCTGCCAAACTTGCTGGATAGGCTTGAACTTGCTTGATTACCTTTGTTTAGGCGTAGAATCTTCGTAGTTGATCCATGTTCCAGGTATTTGGCAACATATCTCCATCTATCTCCACGATCCTGTAGGCTCCTGGTCGTGCAATGTCACCTACAATGTAAGGCCCTTGCCATGGAGAGGACAATTTATTTTTGTCCTTGGGCGTTGGTCTAATTTGAGCAACATGTCACCAATGCATAGGCTTCTGTTGCGAACTTTAGCATCGTAATTTTGCCGTAGCTTTTGCTGATACTGGGCCACCCTGAAAGTGGCTGCGTCGCGAGCCTCCTCAAGGAGGATTAGCTCATCGGTGCATCTGTCAGGCTCTTCAGTCTCTGAAAACATTGCCACGCGCGGGGCTTGTAGTCGGATATCGGATGGCAAAATTGCTTCGGCTCCATACACCAAGAAGAAAGGTGTCTCGCCTGTCGCTCGGTTCATGGTGGTTCTCATCGACCATAGTACTGTGGGAACTTCATGAATCCATCGTTTGTCGTAAGCTTATAATCTGTTAAAGATCCTCTTCTTGATGCCCTGGAGCAGGATGCCATTGGCATGCTCTACTTGCCCGTTTGTTTTCGGGTGATTTACCGATGACCGATCATGCCTGATCCCATGGTCGTAGCAGAAATCAGAGAACTTTTTGCTTTTATACTGTGTTCCATTATCAGAGATTATTCTGTTCGGGACACCGAATCGTACGACAATACTCCGTAGGAATTTGACAGCTGCCCCTTTTGTTATTTTCTGAAACGATTCGGCTTCAACCCATTTTGTAAATGTGTCGATGCCGACGAACAGAAATCTGTAACCCCCGACAGCCCTTGGAAAAGGCCCGAGGATATCTATTCCCCATGCGGCGAAGGGCCATGACAGGGGAATAGTGTTTAAAGCTTGCGCAAGTTTAGTTTGTTTCCATGTGAAGAATTGGCATGCCTCACACTTCTTAACTAACTCGCTTGCATCTTGAAGAGCTGTAGGCCAGTAGAAGCTCTGTCGGAATGCTTTCCCTGCTAGATATCTCGGAGAAGCATGAGATCCACAGATTCCTCCGTGAATATCGTGGAGCAAACTAATGCCCTCGGCCTGTGTGATGCATTTGAGGAGCATTCCATTGCGGGTTAGCTTGTATAATCACCCGTCAACCAATTGGCAGTTCTTGGCTTTATGATGGATTTTCTCCAATGTCGCATCATCGTCGGGTATAGCTTGGTTTGTGAGGTATGCCCGGATTGGATCCATCCAGTTCTCCTCGTTTCCAACTAGAGCGGCAGCTCGAGCCGTATCAACCAACATAGCCTCCTTGACGGATTCGTTGGTTATAGAAATTGTTCCCTTGGCGGGCACAGTTTTTTGGTTCGGTAGTGAAACCGACACAGATGGTTCAGTAAGAACTTCAAGTAACACGTTACCTGGGAGCCGTGTGCACTCGGCAGCTGCCTTTGCTAGCTTATCTGCGTCGCTGTTGAATTCCCTTTTGACATGTCATACTTCAAGCCCATCAAATTTGCTCTCCATCCTCCTGTATGCTTCCAAGTATTTGGCCATGACATTGCTCCACACACCTTTCATGACCTGCTTTGCAGCTAACTCGAAATCCCCTTTCACGAGCAGCCTCTTAATGCCTAGAGATGCAGCTATGCAGAGTCCTGTTAAAAGCCCCTCATACTTGGCAACATTGTTAGTAGGAGTTGGATCAACAAAATTGATTTGTAGCGCGTACCTGATGATGTCATTGTGTGGAGAAATCAGGACCACCCCAGCCCCTGCGCCCGCTCTGCAAAATGCTTCGTCATAGAACATGGTCCAGTGTTCGGGATTTTGGGCAGTCTCTTCGGGTTCGGGATTAGTCCACTCTGCGATGAAATCTGCCAGAGCCTACGACTTGATGGCAGTTCTGGGTATGAATTCAACGTCGTAAGCCCCCAGCTCCACAGACCATTGTGCAATCCTACCCACGGCATTTCGATTGTGTAAAATGGTGCCTAGCGGATAAGTTGACACGACCTTGATCTTGTGGCTCAGAAAATAATGCTTGAGTTTCCTAGAAGTCATTAGCACAGCATATAGCAATTTCTGAATCTGAGGGTACCTTGTCTTCGCATCATGCAGCACCTCGCTCATGAAGTAAATGGGGTGTTGTGTTGTTGACTTTTTCGTTGGTCTCTCGACCACCAGAACAGTACTGACAACAGTTGGTGTTGCTGCTACGTATAACAACATCTCTTCTTTTGGCTGCGGTGGGACCAGGACGGGCATTTTCCGTAGGTATTGCTTGAACACCTGGAATGCCTCTGCTTCTGCCGACCATTCAAAGCGATCAATTTTACGCAACAGTTTATAAAATGGCATACCTCATTTGCCTGACTTGGACACGAATCGACTCAGGGACGCCATCATTCCTGCCAACTTCTGGACCTCGTGGCGGCTGCGTGGAGACTTCATGTCGTCGAGTGCCTTGATCTTGTGTGGATTTGCCTCTATACCTCGCTGGGAAACAAGGTAACCGAGGAGTTTACCCGATGATACATCGAAGGTGCATTTGGCGAGGTTGAGCATCATCCTGTTTTCGCACGAGTTGTCGAATGTTTCGGTTAAATCAGCGATCTGGTCGCCTTTTAACCTACTTTTTATAACGATATCATTTATGTATGCCTCCACATTACGGCCGATTTGGCCTTCGAGAACAATGTGAACACATTTTTGATAAGTGCAACCTGTGTTTTTCAGACCAAAAGGCATCTTTATATAACAGTAAACACCGAAGGGAGTTACAAATGCAGTTTTCTCCTCATCATCAATGCACATGCTGATTTGGTGATACCCTGAATAGGCATCTAGAAAACAAAGCAGCTCACATCCAGAGGTTGAATCTATAATTTGATCTATCCTAGGTAATGAATACTCGTCCTTCGGGCAAGCTTTACTTAGATCGATGTAGTCCACGCACATCCTCCACGTTCCGTTGGGCTTCTTCGCCATGACTGGGTTTGCCAGCCACTCCGGGAAATGGACTTCTCGAACAAAGCCAGCTTTAAGTAGTCGGTTGATTTCTTCATTAATGGCGTCTCGCTTCTCCGGGGTATATCTCCTTTGCTTTTGCTTGACTGGTCGGACACCAGTTCGTATGCCAAGCTTGTGCTCGATTACCTCCCTGGGGATCCCGGGCATGTCAGACGGTTCCCAAGCGAACACATCTGCGTTTGCCCAGAGGAAAGCAATGAGCTCGAGTTCCTATTTGTCACCCAGACCAGAGCCCACCTGGGTGGTCTTTGTCAGGTCTGCCTCATCACGGGCCACCGACTTCGTGCCTGGCTCGCTGCGCTTTACCGCCTGTGTGCTTGGTGAGGCCGCAGCTGGCGACTCGCCTGCTTCCTGTGTTGGCGTCCCCTTGAGCGGGGTCTGGTCCACCATGGTCTACTTCTCGACGATGCCGTCATCGGTCTTTTTGTCCCCCGTGGGCACCGGCACGGGCACTTCTTTTCCCTTGGCCTTTCATCGGGCCTCCGCTGCTCGAGAGGTTTCTGTGACTGCCACCTTTGCGGTAGTGGTCAGCAAGTTCTTGGTCTTTTTCTTGGCAGGTTCGGTAGCCTTGGCTAGTTCCTACTCTTCTCCCTTGATCATGTCCAGGGTCTTCATGTCGCACTGGACTGTGCCCTTGCGATCCCCATAGACAGTGATCGGGCCCAGTGGCCCCAGGATCTTGATCATGGAGTAAGCAAAATGGTTGGCCGCCATGAATTTCTTCAGGAATGGCCTGCCCAAGATGCAGTTATAGGCTGATGTTATATCATCCACCTCAAAGGTGAGGAACTCTGATCGGATGTTTTTCCCCTCCATGAGGGTCACCTGCAGATCGATCCTCCTTAAGGGAAAGGCTTGGATGCCTGGTATGATCCCGTAGAAAGGCTTCTCCACTAGGGACAAAGACCTCCTTGGGATTCTGAGTTCGTCAAAAGCGTTGACGAACAGTAAGTTGAGGGCACTTCCACTATCAATTAGGGTTCGCCTGATCTTGTAGGACCCGATCCAGGGCTTGATGCACAGGGGAAGCAATGGCCCATCGTACAGCGTTTCTGGGTGATCCCTTTGATCTAAAGAGATCGAGACTTCAGACCACCTCAATTGCTGTGTGCAGGGTTCAGTGCTTGCTATCTGCCTCTCGACCAGCTTAAGCTGGGATTTGGAGGTTCGGGTAGAGCAGCCACCGAATATTGTGGCGATCTCCAAATCTTCAGGGAGTTGTGGCTCATCGTCACAATCCATGTAGTTCACTTGCCGAGGGTTATGGGTGGCCTGGTCGTGTGGAGCCCCTTGCTGTTGGCTCTCCTCCTCCTGCTTCTGCTTCTTGTACACCGTGCAGTCCACAAAGTGATGCTTTGTTGACCAGTGAATAGGGCAGTACATCGGGAGATCGGTAGGTTTGCCTTGGTGCCTGTACGGGGCTTTGTTGTCCACAGCCATGATTTCTTCACCGTCAGACTTGCGCTTCTTGTTCTTGTGTTTGTTTTTCTTCTTGCCTTCCCCGGATGGCTAGCTTTGTTCGGGCTTTCCTTGGACCTGGGCTCGGGCGTCCACCATCTTGGCGGTCTCCTCCAAGATCCCATAGAGCTCGGCCACCGTCTTTGGGTTCTTCTTGGCAAGTTCCTCCACCGTCCATTTGTCCCTGCAGCCCTGGTTAAAGGCTACAATTACCCGATCATCCACCATGTCGGGGATGGTGTTGCGGGTATCGCTGAATCGGCAGATGTAGTCCCGGAGGGATTCTCTAGGCTTCTGCACACAGTTGAGCAGATCTCCTTTGTGTCTGGGGCGTTTGTAGGTGCCTTGGAAGTTGGCTTCAAACGTCTCCTGGAGATGGCCCCATGACTTGATACTAACCTCGAGCAGGTTCATGAGCCACGTTCGGGCTGATCCCTGCAGGGCTGTCGGCAAGTAGTGTAACACCCTAATTTTCATCACAAGAAATTGTAGAAACACTTCTGAATTTTTCTAGGATTTATTTAAGGCTTGAATAAATTTTCAGGATTTAATTGGATTTATTTATGATTTTATCGAGTTAAATAATTAATTTAATAGTCACAATAAGTGTTTGTTGCACTTTGTGCTGTTGCATTATTTTTTTGTAATGCCTTGTTCAAGTTAAGTTTGAGTTCAAATTGTTTGGATTCGAATTTATTTGAATTTGTTTGATCCTTAGAATGGTCGTTTTCGGAAAAGTTCAATTTACCTCCTTGATCTATCACTTGGTCCGAAATCAACCCTTCAACTCTTGTTCTATTCGTTTTCAGCCCGGCCCATTTCCCGCTTCCAGCCCAGCTTCGCCCCTCGGCCCATTTGAGCCCAACGCTCTTCTCCCTCCCTTCGCTGACAACAGGACCCCACCTGTCATTTGTGTCTTCCCCGAGTCGGACTCAAGGCGAGCCCGAGTCCAACCGAGCGCGCGCCGCTGCCTCTGGTTTCTCTGGGCCCGCACGCCAAGACCCTGCGTCCGCCCCATAAATCTAGCGCCGCCCGTGACCCCGTGACCCTAAACCCTAGCTGCCCCTGCTCGAAGAGCTTCAAGCAGCGTCGCCGCCTCCCGAACCCCGAGACCGGCCGCCGCTGTCGATCCGCTGCTCCGCCGCCTTCCCGTCGACGAAAATCACACCAGGAGGTGCGCAAGGACGTAAGGAAGCTGTTGGTGTTGCTTGAACTCGTGGCCTTGCCCTGGGTTCCCCGGAATTCCTCACCGTCTTTCCGATTTACAGGCCGAGCCGTCTCGGAGAGCCGAGCATCGCTATCTCCGTTCAATCGTCGACGAGACCGTGCTGGTTGAGTTCGCCGTGATCCCACGATCGTCCTGGTCCAAGAATCGCGCGTATTGGTGCCTTGTAGACCGATATTGGGCTACGCCGGCGAGCTCCCCGCCGTGCGCCACCGCGGCGCCGCCACCGCCCCCCAACTCCGGCGACCACAAGCCGTCACGACCGTCCATCGGGAGATCAACGCCCCAGATCTGGTCAATCTAAGGAGGTACCGGTCAGCCGAGGGCCTTTTGCTAAAGAGACCCTCAAGTATTCAGAAATAAACCCGCAGTCCAAGGTCAGTTGGAAATATTTACAAGAAGGTCCTTATTTCTTCGGTTTAACCCCCTAGCCTTTCAATAAATAGAACCCGCCATCCTATAGCCATCTTTTTCATGATAGACCTTGAGTTTATATACATAATTATGTATATGCCCTCGGTTTCCTTCAATCTAATCCCTGGAAGTTCCTATTCTTCGCAGTTAAGCCCCTGGAACACCGTTTTATCCATATCTTGACCGTTTCAACTCCGATTCGAGTGTTTCTTTCGCTCAAGTGACCGTAAGGACTTGACCTATATCTTTGTACCCTTCTTTTGTACTGTTGCCCATGTTTGGTGTACTGTTTCTTATTTGTTGTATGTTTCTTTGTATGTGACCTTGTGCTACGAATAGAAGGTGCAACGTTCGTGTGATTCGAGGATTCAGTTGAGAAGACCCTGAGCCATAGCAGTTAATAGCTGGATTTAAGGCAAGTGTATTCTTGATCATACTTTTTGTCCTAATAATCATGTGACATGCTTATACACTATAGTTTGCTATGCTTGCATGCTTATAATCGTGATGGGTCCTATATTTAGGATGACTAGTTTTCTTTAATCATGCCTTGTCAACCTGGGTTTTATATTCATGTTGGGTAGCATTTGCTTAGTTGCTATACTTGGGAATGGTTTACACTAAAAGTGAAGATAATAATATTGTGATATCTTTTATGTATACATGTTAATGATCTCATGAGAATGTTAAACCAAGACCACATTGATTAATTGGAACATGGAGAACCACCCAGGATTTCCCGTACAACCATAATACTACATGGCTCTGGTCTTGGCTAAGTAACTAGATGAACTCTATGTTGTGTTTGGAGGTGTGTGTTGGGCGGATGTTTGGTTGTGTGTGATGTGCGGGGAACGAAGGTGCGCCTTCCGATTACCCGTTCGGACAGGGGCCAAACACATACATAGAGGGAGTCTTTGGAAAGGCCTCGTAGTGAATCCCTAGCCCCTCACCTAAGGAAGTGTTGAAGAGGCTCGCGACCTCAGGCGACATGGGAAACACGAATTGTGGGGAAAGCTGTACAACCTCTGCAGAGTGTCTAAAACCTATTGCAATAGCCGTGCTCGCGGTCATGAGCGGCCTGGACCCTCACATGATTAATATATCGAAAGAAGAATTAAATTGATTTATTTATGGTGATGATGCTTATGGGTTACCATATGCTTAATTGGGTTGGTATATACTTATATCTTAGTAATTATGCTGCTAAATAAAATATGACCAACTAAAGTGCTTTAAGCAATTTAATTAGAAGCCAAACTATTTCCTTGTTAAGCCTTTGCATGTCATTTGCTTTTGCTCTACATTTGCTGAGTACCAACCATAAGTGTACTCAACCTTGCTTTATCTGCGGCTCAGGCTTAGACAGAAGTTTCAGTGGAGTATTTTGGAAGTTTCTAGGCGTACGTGTTCCCCCAGTCAGCTGCCTGTGGTGAAGTGTTGAAGATCCGCTGCTAGTAATTCGTTTCCGTGAGTGTAATGATGTTATTCAATATTATTTACGTTTTGCACTGTCTTTTATATCACTAATGAAGTCTCATATGTGTGTAAACTTGATCCTGGCGCACATATGATAGTCATTCGGTTTTGTTTACAAAATCGGGTGTGACAAGTAGTTGGCCTTGATGTAGTCGTCTCCCCCAGTGGCATCGTTGATCGTGGAATAGATCTGAATCCACTCGCGATGGTTGGTTGTTCCATCATACTTCTCGATGTTAGTAGGACGGAACTTTTTCGGCCAGTTGACCTTGCGCAGGCCTGGAGAGTATGCGAGGCACTCCCTAGTGCCTGTTTGGTAGTCTCGTGGTGGTGAATCCGGATGGGACCGATAGTAGCCCTCACGTGCTTGGTAATCTCGATTGTAGTTGAGAGTTTCCCGAGCGTCGCGATTGCGATGGTTATGTTCGAGCTGCGGCTTCATGTCACGCCCCTCATGCGGGCGATAGTGGGGTTGTCCGTTAACAGATCGGGAGCGAACCGGTTGGGGTTCACCAGGCCTGTTTGACGGAGCTTGTGGTGCGGCAGCAGTGGCCTCGAGCCGCTCCTTGGCCTTGTCTGCTACTTCCCGAGCCTTCTTGGTGATGGTGGCCATCGGGGTTCCCTCGGCCATTGCCTCCTTTGTCTCCAAGAGGGTTCGGATCTGCAGGTTGTCCTGTTCAACTGCCCAGAAGTCATTGTTGAGATTCCGGGAGCCAGCGAGGACGGAGCCTGCTGTGTACGGGTGTTAGCCGTCTGAAGAGTCGGTGCATTACTGAAACGTGGAGGAGGCACGGGTCTACGCGAGTTGGATGACTCGGTGGTGGCCTCTGTCCCGTTTGCAGCAAGCACGTGGATGCGGCGGTCTTCGGGCTGTTCCAATCCATTGCTAGATCCACTGTAGTCGAGATCCAACTGTGCAGTGCGATCGGCAATGTCTTCGGGAGTCGGCTCCGTGAAGGTTACAAAAACTTCCCGACCGGCGCATGTGAGATTGGGATCATGGATCCCTGTCAGCTTGAGCTCGTAATCGCCTTGGTGCTCGAACACGAGATCCCCGAAGTGGATCTCCCGTGTAGGCACTAGATGACTATGAGCGTAGAGATCGAAAGCGGAGGCGGAACTCCCGATGGCTTCCGACTTGACGGAACTGGGCGTGTAGGGCATCGATGAACTTGACGCGTCGGCGAACCAGACTCCGTTGATGATCGGTATGATCTTTCTTCACGCAAGGGCCTCTACCTGGCACGCCTCTGTCGAGGTTGTACCCGGCAGATATTTGTCCGACAAGCACCCCGCTTCGTGCGAAGATTGATCACGGTGGACGAACAGAGAGTCTCAGGATTTTATACTGGTTTGGGCCCTCGAGGTCGAGTAATAACCCTACGTCCAGTTGCTGCTTGTATTATTTCGGCGAGTACAGATTACGATGGTGTAACAAATACTCTCGGGTGTATTGGCTAAGATTGGGAATACCCTCTACGTGCAGGACCCCTCCACTATGTATATCCAGGGAGATGTGCCTTACAAGACAAAACAGACCTAAGCCTAGTAGGACTCTAACTATCATCGGGCTTTCCTTCTGCGATCCGGTCGTCGTGTCTTGTTCGGAGTCTTCTTCGTTCGGAGTCGGTAGTCGACAATCCTCGTGATCGGGTACCTAGGTATTATGGCCTCAACACTACTAATTAACAAGCCAAGTACAAAATACATGCTACCTTCTGGTGACATTACTCCTCAAGTACTTAGAGCATATGTAAATCATTATCTAATTATTACTGCATGCATCACATATGATAGCGAGACACCATCGAATCAAAACATCACAATGACAAACTAATGCAAACATCTCACTATATCTTAGTTAAGACATCACAGGTGAACATAAAAATAGAACACTCCTCCCTACTCCCAGCCCGATTGTGCTGACATTAATCTTCATGTGCTATAGTCAAAATCATCTAAGACAATAGAGATGTTGTAAGGGTTTGGCTCACAGGAGTTCTGGGAGTTGCAGAGGCACCCAGATTGATCCCCTAGCTCCTGGGGGGGCCGGGGGGGGCTTGCTTGAGAGCCCACTGGCACATCGCCGATGTCGGGCTTGACGTCCTCGTCAAAGTCAAGCGTGGGTGGTGGGAGGCGGTGGGGAGGGGGAGCGTCTCGACGACGAGGGCCTGGACGAAGCAGGGAATTGCTTGAAGCGACCTCATTTATCGCGGGGCTGGCTCTAGGAGATGTAGTTGTTGTGCCGGGGCATCCTTGACGTGCGATTGGAGGGTGGTTGGAGGGGATTAATGTAACACCCTGAAAATTTGCTTTCTAATATAGTAATTAATTTGCTAGGTTTTTGTGTGAGCATTCATAAAATTTAGGAAAATAAAAAGCTTTTTCGGAAAATAAAATCAACTAGGTTTAAAAACTTGTCTGTATGCATTTCATGCTGGTGCATCATTTTATTGTATGAGTGTTTTGAGTGCTAAGTATCCAAGCCCTAAAGCCCGGAAAACCCAACCCTATCTCGGCCCGGTTTTGTTTTCTCTTTTCTTTCTTTCCCAGTGTCCGAGAACCCTACCCAAAAACCCGGGCCTAAAACCCGATCCAAGACCAAGACCAAACCCAGATCCAAACCCTTACCACAACCTTAACCTGGCCCGTTTCTCCTTTCTTTTTCTCCCTGAGGCCCAAACCTTTTTACCAATCCCAGCCGGCCTGTTCTTGCTTTCTCCTTCTTATCTCTAAGTGGCCCAATAAACAGGCCAGCCCAAACCTAGTAACCTGCAGCCTGCCCTCATGCACGCTCTCCCAGCCACGCACGCAGGCAGCCCAGGCCGTCTCTCTCTCTTTTTTTTCCACGCACGCAGGAGAGGACATCGTCGCCCCCCCTGTAGGACCGAACAGAAACAAGTACAGCACCCCAGAGCCCTTCATCCAATCATCAACGGCCCAGATCATAACATAGATACCCCTTCGCCCTTTTTTCTAAAGAGACCCTGGAAAAATAGCATATCAACCCGCCATCCATCTGCAGTTTAGAAAAACTTCCCTGCTACCCCCTGCAGTCTATAGATATATATGTTTAGGTCCTCGGTTCTCGCAGATTAGCCCCTACGTCTTGTTTTTAGCGTAGTTTAATCACCGTAAATCCGATTAGAGTGATTTTCGCGTTGTTGTGTTCGTAGAAATGCGTAGATTAGTTTTCTATCCTTTTTGTCTCTGTTTTTATTGTATGATGTACTGTTCTAATAGAAATACTTTTGTATACATGTATTGGCTTGTGATGGATGTATGTGTGGTGATTGGAATGCGTGTATAGTTTGCGAGCAGTTCGAGGCCGGCTTTGATCAAGAGTTTGAAGACCAAGATCAGGAGCAATATTTTGAGGAAGGCAAGTGTAACATGATATCACCTTGATACCTATGCACTATTAATTCATACTACTTGCATTGCATACATGAGTTTAATTTGATGAAACATAAGGATGACTAGACTTTGATCCTATACCTTGATTACCTTGGGTTTATGCATATGGGTAGCTAGGTTAGTTATGCTTAGTTGCTCAAACGCAAATGTTCGGCAATGATATTAATCTTGATTAATGGTTCAATGGAATGAATGTAAATGTGCTTTTTAGCAACATGGTTTAGGGAGCTTGAGCATGTGTTTGGATTGCTCTAAGCGTCTCTTCTTAAGGTTCCGTTCTTAAAGCGCCCACCCAGGAAAACCGTACAACCACAGGAATCACATGGTTGTGGTCTTGACTAAGTAAATTGTACGGCTCTAGCTTGTCTAAGTGGCTATCTGGCTTGACTCGGAGGAGAGGGCCAGGAGCGGTGGCCTCGGTCTGTCTCAGATGGGCTGACATTTATTTTGGTGGGAGCAGGGAGGGCCTTTGGGTCCCTCACTTGTCTCGGATGGGCTGATATTTACTTTTGGTGGGAGCAGAAGAGGTTCACACTGCCACTAGCTGCTAGGGTTTCTTTTGAAAGGTCTCGTAGTGAAACCCCGTACCAGTTTTTGGAGGTACACTTGTCTATGACAAAGGGGAATCACGACTTGTGGGTAAAGTTGTACAACCTCTGCAGAGTGTTATGATCTGATATATCAGCCGTGCTCACGGTCAAGAGCGGCCTGGATCCTTTTCGAGTGGTTCTTTGTTTTCTGGATAAATGGTTTAATATGATGTTGTTTATTCGTAATACTTCACGGGTTTCATGATGTGGGTTACAACTGGGGTTGTCATATAATTGTAGTAATTCAGGTTAATTTTAAAATCAATCAATTAAAAATGCTAACCGCAATTTAAACCTTGTCTAGCCTTTTGAGTCTCATTTAATCATGTTATGCTTGCTAAGTAAGATGGATTACTTACACTTGCTTCATATCAACAAAATCCCGGATGGGTACTCAGATGAGCCGCCAGTGGATGCGTTTCCCAAGGAGTTTCTGGACTTCTAGGCAGTGCAGTCCCCCAGTCAGAGTCCCTGTGGAGGCTCAGTGGATTTAGATGCTTACTCTTCCGCTACTTTGATAAACCCGATAATAATGTAATGCCTGTGATGTAATGACTTTATTTCTGTTTATGTTATCGAGCACTGTTCTTTCTCTTTTGATAATCATTTCTGGAGCTATATGTGTGTAAAGACTTCCTGGGTACACATATAGTACCATTCGGATTTCCTTCGTAAATCCGGGTGTGACAGAGTGGTATCAAAGCAGTGCTGACTGTAGGATGCGCAGCCTAGAGTAGAATGGTCGTTTAGAGTTTAAGATCCTTGGTTCATTTCATTTTGATTTAACCTTGCTTATTTTATTCATCGATTATACAGACCTCATTTTATTTATTTAATCTATTCTTGTTTTGCCTTTTTATTAATTTATTAAAAATCTCTGCTTATACTTCTATCTTTATCTATTGCAAAATTTGGCTCTCCTTTGTTTCCTTTTATGAGATAGGCCGTGCCACCAAAGGTAAGGATCTTTAGATTTGCCCCATGAGTTGTAATAAAACGACTTAGATGCGTTCTGAGTTTGTAATAAGTTTGTCATGTTTGAACAAGTGCTCTTGGATGTTTGAATAAATTGTCATTATGATTAATGCATGAGTTGGCTTTTTGTAATGATTGTGATGAATGTGGGTTCTATACCCACAAGCATCTAGTTATAGGTTTAAGTTAAGTGTGTAAATAGTTGGGTGGGTTTTTGTTCTGCACAATCTACCATCCCTGGAAATCCACTACCATCCAAGAAAAGCAAATTTGGTGGCAGATACTCTAAGCAGAACAAGTCATGCAAATAGAATTACAAGAAATGGCAGAAAGAGTCACAAGGAGTAAAGTGATACAGATCTGTGACGTGCAGTAGACCCGGCACTCAGTGGATGAGGCAGCTTGAGAAAGAGAAGAAGATCAAAAGGCAGAATATCCGCAGTTGTTTGAAGGCTCAACCGAATCTCGAGGACGAGATTCATTTTAAGGGGGGTAGGTTTGTAACACCCTGAAAATTTGCTTTCTAATATAGTAATTAATTTGCTAGGTTTTTGTGTGAGCATTCATAAAATTTAGGAAAATAAAAAGCTTTTTCGGAAAATAAAATCAACTAGGTTTAAAAACTTGTCTGTATGCATTTCATGCTGGTGCATCATTTTATTGTATGAGTGTTTTGAGTGCTAAGTATCCAAGCCCTAAAGCCCGGAAAACCCAACCCTATCTCGGCCCGGTTTTGTTTTCTCTTTTCTTTCTTTCCCAGTGTCCGAGAACCCTACCCAAAAACCCGGGCCTAAAACCCGATCCAAGACCAAGACCAAACCCAGATCCAAACCCTTACCACAACCTTAACCCGGCCCGTTTCTCCTTTCTTTTTCTCCCTGAGGCCCAAACCTTTTTACCAATCCAGCCGGCCTGTTCTTGCTTTCTCCTTCTTATCTCTAAGTGGCCCAATAAACAGGCCAGCCCAAACCTAGTAACCTGCAGCCTGCCCTCATGCACGCTCTCCCAGCCACGCACGCAGGCAGCCCAGGCCGTCTCTCTCTCTTTTTTTTCCACGCACGCAGGAGAGGACATCGTCGCCCCCCCTGTAGGACCGAACAGAAACAAGTACAGCACCCCAGAGCCCTTCATCCAATCATCAACGGCCCAGATCATAACATAGATACCCCTTCGCCCTTTTTTCTAAAGAGACCCTGGAAAAATAGCATATCAACCCGCCATCCATCTGCAGTTCAGAAAAACTTCCCTGCTACCCCCTGCAGTCTATAGATATATACGTTTAGGTCCTCGGTTCTCGCAGATTAGCCCCTACGTCTTGTTTTTAGCGTAGTTTAATCACCGTAAATCCGATTAGAGTGATTTTCGCGTTGTTGTGTTCGTAGAAATGCGTAGATTAGTTTTCTATCCTTTTTGTCTCTGTTTTTATTGTATGATGTACTGTTCTAATAGAAATACTTTTGTATACATGTATTGGCTTGTGATGGATGTATGTGTGGTGATTGGAATGCGTGTATAGTTTGCGAGCAGTTCGAGGCCGGCTTTGATCAAGAGTTTGAAGACCAAGATCAGCAGCAATATTTTGAGGAAGGCAAGTGTAACATGATATCACCTTGATACCTATGCACTATTAATTCATACTACTTGCATTGCATACATGAGTTTAATTTGATGAAACATAAGGATGACTAGACTTTGATCCTATACCTTGATTACCTTGGGTTTATGCATATGGGTAGCTAGGTTAGTTATGCTTAGTTGCTCAAACGCAAATGTTCGGCAATGATATTAATCTTGATTAATGGTTCAATGGAATGAATGTAAATGTGCTTTTTAGCAACATGGTTTAGGGAGCTTGAGCATGTGTTTGGATTGCTCTAAGCGTCTCTTCTTAAGGTTCCGTTCTTAAAGCGCCCACCCAGGAAAACCGTACAACCACAGGAATCACATGGTTGTGGTCTTGACTAAGTAAATTGTACGGCTCTAGCTTGTCTAAGTGGCTATCTGGCTTGACTCGGAGGAGAGGGCCAGGAGCGGTGGCCTCGGTCTGTCTCGGATGGGCTGACATTTATTTTGGTGGGAGCAGGGAGGGCCTTTGGGTCCCTCACTTGTCTCGGATGGGCTGATATTTACTTTTGGTGGGAGCAGAAGAGGTTCACACTGCCACTAGCTGCTAGGGTGTCTTTTGAAAGGTCTCGTAGTGAAACCCCGTACCTGTTTTTGGAGGTACACTTGTCTATGACAAAGGGGAATCACGACTTGTGGGTAAAGTTGTACAACCTCTGCAGAGTGTTATGATCTGATATATCAGCCGTGCTCACGGTCAAGAGCGGCCTGGATCCTTTTCGAGTGGTTCTTTGTTTTCTGGATAAATGGTTTAATATGATGTTGTTTATTCGTAATACTTCACGGGTTTCATGATGTGGGTTACAACTGGGGTTATCATGTAATTGTAGTAATTCAGGTTAATTTTAAAATCAATCAATTAAAAATGCTAACCGCAGTTTAAACCTTGTCTAGCCTTTTGAGCCTCATTTAATCATGTTATGCTTGCTAAGTAAGATGGATTACTTACACTTGCTTCATATCAACAAAATCCCGGATGGGTACTCAGATGAGCCGCCAGTGGATGCGTTTCCCGAGGAGTTTCTGGACTTCTAGGCAGTGCAGTCCCCCAGTCAGAGTCCCTGTGGAGGCTCAATGGATTTAGATGCTTACTCTTCCGCTACTTTGATAAACCCGATAATAATGTAATGCCTGTGATGTAATGACTTTATTTCTGTTTATGTTATCGAGCACTGTTCTTTCTCTTTTGATAATCATTTCTGGAGCTATATGTGTGTAAAGACTTCCTGGGTACACATATAGTAGCATTCGGATTTCCTTCGTAAATCCGGGTGGAATGGAAGGGCTATTGGAGGGAAGGAAGGCGATGCGGCGGCCGGGGATGGGAGGAAGAAGAAGAAAACCCCAGTCTTTGATGGGACGTTTTGTGGGAGAACTGGAGGAAGGAGAAAAGGAAAGAGAGGCCGGGTTACCAGTTTGGCTTCTTGAGGAAGATAGATGGTGTTGGACCGGCAGTTGTTTCCTCCCAAAAGCGGAACCCTTTTTGTCCCCGACATGTGGGACCCATCGAACCCAAGCCGCACGGGAGTCGGTACGTGACACGCTGGCGAGCCGCGAGAGTTCATCGCGTGCGCTGTTGTATGTGCGACTGACACGTGGGCCCAACCTGTCGGCGCCGTGCATCTTCATCAGTTCATCATCAGTTCTTCATCAGATCTTCATGGGTCCTCGTATTTCACAATTTAATTCATAATGAAAACTTTAAATGTGTATCGATTTCTCATTTGTTGTCTGATTCAGTTGATTTTTTTGTTGAGGTCACAAAACATCTATATATATCTCATGGGTTACACTGCGGAGAGTGTATCCACTTTGATTTTGTACCTTCATACACTAAGACCTTACTATCCAATGAAGGTGCATTTGCTAATGAGATTTAGTGACTAGGCCATCCTCATACACAAGTGCATATAGAATTATATGATGGAATGTTTAAATGGAGCAACTCATCATACAACCTCTTCCACTCTACTTGGATTTGACTAGAAGAGGACTATATATATGGCATATGTTACGTAGTAATCTTACATGGACAAATCACTAACCTTGTTGTATGTTGGTTCAGTTTGGAAATGATCAACGATCACATTCCATGAAGTACACTGCACAAAGTGTCTCCACTTCGATTTTGTACCTTGTTGGAAATTTTTAGCATTTCATACACTAAGACCTTACTATCCAATGAAGGTGCATTTGCTAACGAGATTTAGTGACTAGGCCATCCTCAAACACATGTGCATATAGAATTATATGATGGAATGTTTAAATGGAGCAACTCATCATAAAACCTCTTTCCACTCTATTTGGATATGACTAGAAAAGGACTATATATATAGCATATGTCATGTAGTAATCTTAAATGGACAAATGACTCTCCTTGTTGTATGTCGGTTGAGTTTGGAAATGATAAATGATCACATTCCATAAAGTTCAAAACTCAATATTTTCCTGGACACACATTGAATTGCATCGAAGGTTTCACTTGTGAATCGAAAATATAAGCAATCTACGTTTTCTCTTTACGAAAGCGTAATCTCCTATGTCCCCGACTCGTGGGACCCACTGGTGGCACACGATTTCGTTGTCTCCACATAAAAATGAATTATCCTGAGTGGTAGACATGTGGACCCTCTAGTCATGACAGATAATTTGGGCGCCGCCAACGACGCGCGCGACGCGCGGGCGATGAGGCGTCTTCCCCCAGCCAATATTTACTGCGGTGTCCGGGATTGGCACACGCTTTCATCTCCGCTTTAGTCATTACATATGAAAATTTGGACTGGCCGCCAAAACCAATAATTATTACTGCGATATTGCGCGGCTTCTCCTATGTTGTCGACATGTGGGACCCATTAGTCACTACGAAAAATTTGGACTGGCCGCCTAAACCAAAACAGACACAGCACGCCAGAATCCGAATTACCCCACCCCAAAACTCCTCCTAAACCAGCGGCAGATGCGTCCTCCGTCCCACTTCCCCCCAAAGGCACCGGCTACTACGTCCTGCACCTTCCACTTTCCTCTAATACTTGATTGAGAGGCGGCGAGGGGAACGATCTGATGGCTCCGGCGACTCCTTCCAGTTCCAGACCGGTGACTCCATCCATGACAACTCCTTCCAGTTTCGGATCCGGCGATGCAGCGCAGGGGCACCCAGGACGACGACGTCCAGTCGTAAAGGAAGATGCCAAGGTGGAGTTCGATGAAACGGCGCTTGCCCCTCACCTTAGGTTCGTATCCTGCCTCTAGTGACATCTAGGGTTTCTACACAAACACTGCGGCGTGCAATATGTTTCTGCATGTAAGGTCTGCTTCTAGGGTTTGTGCAGATGGATTGCAGCAATCCGCATCTATTGTGCCTTCGATAGTCATATATGCTCCCTGCACCTAGGGATAATAGTAGGACGACAACCATTCGCAAGGATTTCATGTTGCCTCCATTTCGTTCTTTAATTGGTTCATGCTACTGGCTTATTACAAGCACACCTATTATAGTTAGGGTATTTTTGTCTTTTATCACATACTACGTACTAAATCTGAATTATTCATGTGCACATATATACAACACCCTGCTGACAGGTGAGATGTGGAAGGTTACGATCTTATGCTACACCCAAGAAGGAGAACCAAATCGCAGAGTCCATTTGAATCTTGACAAGGCTCGAATAATCTTTCTGTCCTATTAGAAATCAAAGATGAGCTTGGGTACGGTGTCCGGGACTACTACCACCACCTCAGGAGAAGCGGAAATGATACAGCAACTTTTGAGGCAATTGATACAAGAAAAGATGTAGAAACCATGGTTTCAGAATTGGATTCATGGGGTGAGAGGAAACTCAGGTTGGTATTGGCTAAAGAACATGCTATCAATTTTGGTGCAAACATTACACCCCTAAAACGACAGCGTCCACCGGAGAATGAGGAGTCTGACGATGACGATGATGCTGATAACGACGATGAGAAGATTGATGAATACAAAATATGGCTTAAATCACTAGGCAAAACTGGTATATATGATATTTGTACTACACTATCCACATGCACCTATAACTGTACTCTTAACTCACATGATGCTGTTGGTAACTTGCAGAACTACGCGATGTGAACAGGCATCAAACAGTACTCACATACAAAGAATGGCTTATGTAGGAAGGCCTTCTGAGACGAATTGGTATATCCTTTTTGATTTGCACATCGTACTTATACTCAAATTTGTGTATGTACTAAGTGCAAGTTTTAAATCTTTTTGCAGCGGCTTATAGTAGACCTCAGAGTTCAGTGTACAGAACCACTCGATGAGAGCAATGGTAGTAGCACGACACCGCCAGCAGAACCATCATCACAATGGCCATGTCATGCAAGGAAAGTACAGAAGGAGACAAAAGGTTGTAAAAGCTATCACATAATTTGAATGTTCGCTCTTTATTGTTCAGCAGTTAAGTTAAGCTTGTATTTTGTGAATGTATATAGATGGCAAGAAATCTGGCCGTGGATCCTTGAAAGGGATAGCCGCACTTGCCAGGAGAAGGAAGTCTGGATCCGACAAACTAAAAGTCCAGTTTTCTCATCTGAGTGGTCCCTGTGGTGATAATCAACGTTCCTTTGTGGACGAAATTGTTATGATCACAAGGCAACTAGCTCCACTAATTGGAGTTAAAACATGGAGCGATATAAAGGATGACGTCAAGGAGGATATCGCTACGGCTGTAAAGGTATGTTAATTGCCACCTCATGTGCTTCATCATAATGTTAGATACATGTAGTCAGTACATTTGGTCAAAAATATTATGAATGTACTATACTACACAACATGTTTTGTTTTTCACCAGGATCTATGGGAGCTTGAGACCACTGAGGATCACAACAAAAAGATATGGGGGATTGCGAGAGAATGCTACAAAGGTTGGCTATCCACCTTGAGTGCTACATTCAGGGCATACGACAACTATGAGGACAGAATGAAAAATAAGCCTGAAGACTTAGACATTGTGGAGTGGCACTATTTGAACCAGTACTTTGTGGAAAAAAGCTTTCCAGGTCACACAATTTGCTAAATTTAAGAACGCAAGCTTGAGTTGAATTTTTCTTTGCTGAACGTACATTACTTGTTTACTGTGTGCAGGAGTCGAGCGTCAGGAATTCTTTGAATCGCTCTAAAATGAAAACCAACCATATGACGGGTTCCAAACCTTTCTCTCAGTGTAGTTGGGAAAATGTAAAGAATCGATCCTCAATTCTTGACTTCCACTACAGTAAAGAATGATATATTGATGACATGTAATTTTGCTAGAGAGATCCAGTAACTGGTGCTGAGCCACGCAAGTTGGCACTTTGGAAGGCTACCCACACGAAGCGAGGAAAATGGACAACGCCGGTGGCTAAGAGTGTTTATGTGAGTGCTACTTTGAACATAAGCGTTCTTCTGCAATATCATTAATTTTTTACTTATCACTATGTGGCCAAAATTGATATCATACAATCGTTTATTGCCCTTAGGATTATGCATCCAAGAGATTGGATGAAGACGAACCAACAAGTATCACTTTAGTTGCTGCTAAGGAAGACCAGGTTTTCCAGGAGACGTACTGGGAGACAACTGGAGCCAAAGCGAGGAGGTCACGTGGTGAAGGATACATGTCCATTCACAAAAGAAACCAATTGCTTCAGGAACAACTTATTCAGGAAAGACTGGAGAAGCTCGAAGAAAAAGAGCGTGAATTAAATGAAAAGCTTGAACAGCATGAGGCTCAAAAGGAAGCAGAAAAGGAAGCACTTAAAGCCTCAATTGGACAAGAATTGATGGGGGAGTTCAAATCAATGATTGCACAACAGAATCAACCTGCATTGCCAAATGAGGTAACCTGCTTGCTTATCTGGATCGTACTCACAATCTCAAAAATACATGTAACTATTGTTTACATGTTGGTTCTGATTCGTTGCGTTTGACAATGGACATTTCTCGCTGATCTTTTACCTGCCATATCTGAAAATTCATAGACCCTCCATCAATCGACAACAATTCACATGAAGTGCAAGCTAGGACCACTGAGGAGAATATTGCTGCACCAGCAGCTGTGCAAATTCAACAAACAACGAACCAGGTAATGAGTGTAAATGCTTTGAGATTGATAATAGATTCATGTGGCTAATGTCTTACCTGCCTTCTTGTAAATTGCATAGACAACCACTGCAAACAGCAATGAATCTTTGGGAGTTGAATCTGTGACCATCACTACGGATAACATCGCTTACACACCAGAAGTGCATAGTACTCAAGAAACAGCTCGCCACGTAGCGACATCGAACAATCATTCCCATAATTATGCCTTTGTATATTTAATCGCTCCTTATTAACATTGTTCCAACAACTTTATATTCCAGTTTGAGCTAGCAAGCATTGTCACAACTGAGAAAATAAATGAAAAACTTGCTGGCAATGTTCAACCTAGTGGCATTTCAAAGAAACTGTTCAATGGGAATCGTGCGAAAGGTGCAGGAGCAGATGCAAGGTTGTACGTTACTCCAGAACAGTTGCGGGCTGCTAGTGCTAAGACGCGAGCTGCTGTAAAGAGACGGCACCAACAGGTACGAACTGCATGTGTGCTTTCATAATGCAATTACAATTTTTCAAGTCCAATCCTATTCTACTGCTGAATCAGTACAAGACAAATCAGCTTCAAAAATCTGTACAATCTCTAATTCTCTCATTGGCTTCTGTTCAGAAGGGCACTGAAGCAACCACGGGCCAACAAGGCTGAAGATTGCCATGCTTTAAGAAGACATCCAACCTTGGAGCTCAAACAAAGTTAATGACTGTCATGAAAGGTTGGACTGGTGGTCAAGATTTATATATGCGTGCATATTTATACAAACTTTATTACTGAGTGACGCATGGTCTGATGGATGAATGTACAAGAGTTGTTACATTGATTTGTTGAATATTGTGTTACAGCAATTCTATCATGAATTGTGGGATTTGTTTCTATTATAAAAATCCGGTTGCATTTAAAAATCAGCATGTGGCTATCATCCAGCTCTTTTGTTGCGATACCCTATACGTCTACGGCAACACAATATCTTCCGTAGCGATATCATATGAGCATATAGCGACGACCCAAATTGAGTTGCGTTATCGTACAACCATATTGCGATGAGCCACTTTCATTGCTTTACGATACTGTGACGGAACGGTCCTACTTAAATTGACTTAGGTGTGATCTGTAGTGTAAAACACTAACACGTCACACACCTGGGTCAGCATAAGTCCGGAGTTCCATCGAGTGTCTTCGAGTCAACTCAAATCATTCACTTCCAGCTGTCTCATTACAAATACTCAGGATCCCAACACCAGAGGAAGCATCATAGACATTGCACGAAACAATATATACAACACAGATAGATAAGAGTTATACAAACCAGGGCAATTCAAATTTTAACAACGTAACATAGGTACTATAAGTTCAGCAACCGGTTCACAAAGGTAATTAAACAACCTACTAAATAGACCATGTCGTGCCCAGACATGTCTGTAGCTTCGGACCACCACGGTGTCAGCAGGAAGAAAACTACTCCTCGGGCTCAACTGCAACAAGGGTCAAACAATACTCAGCTAGACTTACCCGACAAACTAAGCTAAAGGGAGTTCAAGGGCATGCAAGGCTTTTGAGGTTTAAATGGAGAAACCAAACAGACTCTTGCAATGCCATAGGTTACTAAGTTATTATCCTAATTGCCATACTTTAGACTACCATGTTATTAACCTATGCATCTAGGTGAGCGAACCAAGTATTGCCAAACAATATGATCAACTAAGCAAAATAAGTAAGTATGAGAGCTTATTACTAAACAAAAACACTTCAAGCATCTGTCAGGATCAAGCATGTATCAAAACCGAGACACTCGGCGATTCGAATTGATTTCAATCCCTGCAGGGGAAAACCTGGGACACACACTGCGTGCACGCCCCGTCATGCCACACGAAGCTACTTTTCCCGCTATGGCCACCATTGCCTAAACTGTGCCCACATAGCCCGGGGTTGCATCCCCATCCCTACACAGTGCCTGGGCAAAGGCATGTGGGTTACTAACTACGACCCCGCCCACATTCCTTGCCAGACACGGTGGGTCACAGTTCAACCGTTAGTACCACAGAAGTACATCAGTTTCCCGACTCCCTATACCGGTATGTGCCCAGTACGTTCAAAGCTTGACCACAGGCAGATCACAACAAAACCTACACTCACTAAGTGGGCAGGACCAGCTCATACCAATCAGAGCGTCCAACATATTCCATTATCATCAACCACAAGTCCTGCCCAACTTTCAAAGGCTTACTAAACAAATTTTAGCTCTCTAAAGCCAGCACTACCTAGTGTGCAGGTGATCGGGATAACACCTGACTTCTATTGTTGTGAGCAGGTCTAAGCAACTCTACTCTATCTTTTTGTGAGCAGGTCCAAGCAACTCTACACTCACTGCCTCGGCCTCTGACTCGAACACCACCTTGCCTCCCTCCTAGATGCCGTCAGGGACCTCCACCGGCTCCGGCTGCAGCGAATCCTGGTCTACACGACATGATGCAAAAATATGGAAACTTAAATTAGTGACCCTTAACCACCCTAAACCTTTGCAAAACACCTAATTAGCAAAAAGGAATTAATTAACTCAATCAAGGATTATAAATAAAAGAATAACTAATAAAAACCTATTTTTCTAATTAAACAAGCCTTTAAACCCATCCTAATAATCAAGGGTAATAACATAAAAACACCTATTATTAAGATCTAATAACTTATACGCATAAAGAAAAATGCAACTAATACAATAAAATTAATTTAATCAATTTTAGAGTTTCCTACAAAGAGATATGCAATTCTAATTATTAATTCTATTGAAATGCATTTCTAAAACCTATTAAAACCTAAAATTCCTAGCTTTGTAGAAAACCCCCTGGCCTTTTCCTTAATCAAACCCGCAGTCCTCCCTTCTCCTCTCCTCACTGACCTGCGGGCCCGGCCCACTTTTTTTTTCTTCTTTTCTTTTTCTTTCTTTTTTCCACTGCTGGCCAGCAACAGGGCTCGGCCCAGCTGCTCTCGTTCCTCCCTACCGGCCCGGCTAAGTGGCCCGGCCCACTCTTCCTTAGGCCGATTCCCAGGCCCAGCCCGGCCGCTCCTCTCTCCCTCTCGCTCGCTTCTCTCCCGAGCGCACACACGCGCGGCCAGGAGACCGCGACGGCGCTGTCTCTCGGCGACCACACCGGCGACGAGCTTGCCAGCGACCAGAACTCTACGGCCATCTGTTCCACCCCTCCGCGCATCCATTGCCCAAACTAGGACTCTGAATTGGCGGCCCGACAGTGGTGGACAGTAGCGACGGAGGCGGCATCACCTGAGCACGGCGGCGACGCACGGTGAACAGCACCAGCAGCAGAGGCCCAGGACAACGCGTGCCGCCAAAAACTTCCACGCGGCCCTGGACACTCGGTGCTCACACTCTCAAGAACCATAGAGGGCCTGCGGCTCCCCCGCCGCGGCAGCTGGCTGGGCAGTGGTCCGTGGCGGCGCACCGACGCTCCGGCCGGTCAAGCCAAGGGCTTGGGCAACCAGCCCCATGATAAGCTGCGCACGACCGGGAGGAACACGACTACGGGGTTGATTGACGACAGAAACGACTGGCAGCAGGTGCTCACCGTGCGGGTGTGAACGGCGACAACGGTTGCGGATGGCGACGACGGCGAGTGGCTACTGCGGGCGTCTGCGTCGGGCACAGACAAGCTGGAGGGACAACAGTCGGGCTAGGGTACTCGCGAGCAAGAGGAATTGGATGGAGAGGCGTCGACATCGGTGGATTTTTGGTGGCGACGGCGGTAGGAGCTCGGAACGGCGGTGAAAAGAAACATGGACGAGGAAAAAGGACGGCTTGGCATAGCTGGCCTTAACCCATGCCAGGCCACACTCACGGCCACCTCCTGTTTCTCCCGTCTGCGCTGGGCGACGATCGTAACGTCTCGTGGCACCGCCGACGAAGGGCGGCAAACAGCTGCGTGGTGCTACCGCACCGGCTCTGTCTGCCCGAATGTTCCTCCCCTTTTTCTCTGAAACCACTCAAACCTAGCCCCTTTCTTTTCAAATTCCTCTCAAATCCAAACATAAACTTTCTTTGGTTCAAAAGTCAAAGTTGTAGCCAAAACTTGGATCTCCAAAAACTCTATAGACTTCCATAGTTAAAACTCAAGGATTTAGAAGATCCAAAGCCCTAAACATTGGGTGCAGCTGCTACACTTCTGAAACTTTTTTTTGAATCCCATTCAAACCTGTCAGTTCAAGTTGAAAATACTCTAAACTTCAAATATAAACTTTTCAAGCTCAAATAACGAAAGTTGTAGCCCAAACAATGGGCTTCATTTTCTTTAATATAATCTTGGTCTATTACTCAATAGATCTAGAGTTATCGGCCCCTGAATGTTCTGTCTCTCAAACTCTGCATCTCGTTCTCTGAATTCAGTCAAATGGTCCGAGTTCAACTCGAGTTTTCTCCAAATTTCGAATGTAAACTCTTCAAACTCCAAATACCAAAGTTATAGTGGAATGATAGTGCTACACTTTTTCTTATATGCACTTGAGATAATCTTTCTAGATCACAAGTTATTCTGCTCTGAACTTAGGCCAAAGCAATGAACACTTCACCAAATTCAGATAACACTTTCAAACCTGCCACCTTTAGGCCAGGTTTTCTCCCAAAACCAAATGTAAACTTTTGGATCTTCAATAACCAAAGTTGTAGTCCTAACATAGGGTTACATTTCTCTCAATATAACTTGGGACCAAGTCCTTTTAGATTGAAAGCTACAAGCCCTTGAATAATGACCAAACTTTCACCACATGTGATTTGAACTTAACCAAATTTGATAATCTAAGTTTGAATTCTTCTCAAACTTGACCAATCCAAGCATATTTGATTATTTACTATCTTTTGGAGTTCTTAACTCAAGTTTTACTTGGTCAACCTTTTCAGAGCGAGAATTTACCAAAATGCCCCTAGGGCAAGCTTGTGCTCAAATAATAGCTCTTTAGCTCTTAATCCTTAAATTTCTCCTCATTAGTCCTTAATGACCTTCTCACACTCTTAAGTAACACCAGTGGTGTTACAACCCTCCCCCTTAGGAAAATCTCGTCCCGAGATTTAGTTGAGGCGGGTAAACATCTGACTTAAGCAGCGGCAAGGAAAATGTGTCAGGAGCTTATGAAAAAAATATCTTCATTAAAAACACAGGGTAGTTGCATGGTAATGTACATTCATGGTTCTATCCAATATTTCCAAGGACTGATTTAGCTACAAAGCAATCTTCTTGTTCTCAGACGCCTCATCTTATATGTGGTTACTCTACTAAACTTTGTAGATCTTGATATTCTTTCTACGAGTACTCCACTCCTTTTGACCCGGATTCCTGATAGGTCTCTCCTTCTAGGTCAGATTTGATTCTAGTTCCATATCTGGATCTTTATCTATTCCTTTGGGAACTCGTAGGCACTTCTTGAGTTGAGACACATGGTACACACCATTCAAGTTTGATAGCGGATCAGGTATGGCTAATCTGTAAGTAACATGACCTCTTGGCTCCAGTTTTTGATAAGGACCAATATACATTGGAGCCACTTTACTCGTAACCCCAAAGCGATGGATCTCTTTCAATGGTGACACTTTCATGCACGCATAGAATCCTACTTCAAAATCTAGATGTTGTCTTCTCTTGTCTACATAGTTCTTCTGCCCGGACTGAGCTGCCATGAAACGAACTTGAATCTATCTTACTTTTTCTTTAGCTTCAATCACCATATCTTGTCCAAAAGCAATACCGGCTTGATAACTGTTATTATATATGAGAATTTTCACACAAGGGCGAGCATTCATCCCATTTCTTAGAAAAGATTAGAACACAAGCCCTTAACATATCCTCAAGTATCGGGTTCACTCTCATAGTCTGTCCACCTGTCTATGGTTGATATGTTGACTTTCTAATCAAAGTAGTATTCATCCAGTCATGCAAATGCTTCTAGAATCTGGAAGTGAACTGGTAACTCCATCTGACACTATGGTCTTGAGCACTCCATGCAAAGTTACAATTCATGCTAAATACAACTCTTGCATAAGTACGTATTGCAGAAGTATTCTTTACTGGTATAAAATATGCAGACTTATTCAGATGATCCTCTATTACCCAGATTGAGTCATACCCTTTGTATGTTGTGGGTAGCCCACAATAAAGTCCATAAGGATATCTTCCCACATCCAGCTAGGAATAGTCAAAGGTTGTAGTGGTCCTAGTGACTTCTGGTGTAGTGTCTTGACTCTTCTGCTTGTGTCACACTCAGATATGTATTTAGCAATCTCTCTTTGCTTTTGAATTCACCAAAACATTTGCTTCAGATCATGCTACATCTTGGTACTACGGGAGGAATTGAAACATGAGACAAATGTGCTCATTCTTGATTTTCTTTCTTAACTCATATTCCTTAGGTACGACTATGCGATTCTTGAAGAACAATACACCTTGGCCAACCTGTGCAAAGTAAAACTTTTCACCTTTACCCATTCTTCTTCTTAGGTACTTCATGCCTAAGTCTTTCTTTTGAGCTTTGACAATTAGTTGTCGATGAGTTCAGTCCCCCACCAATTTTGCAACTTTTTCGTGCATTAACATCTAAAAAGGGCTTCTCCACATTTGGCTGAGCCAAACTGGGGCAATAGTCACTATGGTCTTCAATTTCTGAATAGTTTCATCACACTTAGAAGTCCAGTTGGACTTGGGATCTTACTTCAGTCATTTTGTGATTACCTTATCTTATTTGGGGAAATTTGTGATAAACTGGAGATGATATCCATTTATTCCTAAACATTTTTGCACTTTATGCACACTGATTGGAGGTTTCCAATTTGGAATATCTTGGACTTTGCTTGGATCAACTATCACTCCAGCAGATAGGATATGTCTTAAAGAAAAGTACCTTATTCAAACAATGCCACATATGCTCAACTTAGCATATGAATAATATTCTCAAAGTCTGTCCAAAACAACACACATGTATTGAGCATGTTCTTTTCCAGTCTTGGAGTAAATCAGAATATCATAAATAAACAGTACCACAAACTTTGTCAAATTCGGGCATGAAAACTGAGGTTACACGATACATAAAATGTGCTGGAGCAATTGTCTTAAACGAAGACACGTCCAAATACTCATATAATCCATTTTGGTTTGAAAATGTCGTCTTGGATGGATCTTGAGTCTTAATTTTTTTTAATCCGATTATATCCAGACTTTAAATCAAACTTGGAAAATCACATTGGTTCTAGCTGACTGGTCAAATAACAAGTTAACCTAAGGAAACATATACTTGTCCTTGATGTTTACAGCCTTGAGAGCTCTGTAGTACATATAGAACCTCAAACTCTCATCTTTCTTCTTCACAAACAGAGCAGGACATTCCCAAGAAGATGAACTGGGCCTAATAATACAAATTTTTACCCAATAGTTCTTGCAATTGCTTTTTAGTTCCTCTAAATCCTTGAGTAACATTCTGTGAGGTCTTCTGTAATTGGTGATGTGCTAACTCAAAGATCAACTCAATTGCTCTATCTTAAGACATTCCCATAAATTCTCTAGGTACACATCAAAACACTTCCTATGGCATGGCTATGAACTCAGACTAGTTGCGTCTATTTTTTTTAACCAGGGTTCTCGGCAACTTTGACTCAGTAGGTAACTAAACTTCCGGATGGTTATCCTCATAATTCTTTGGGAATCACTATTTGGGTGTCCACACTTATCTGCGTCTTACTCTGCCTCATCCAAAACTTGTTTCCTTACATTGGGTGCTTGGATATAACTAATCCATCATGAAGTTAGATGCTTCTTGGTTGGGACATCGATATCGTAGTGGTAAACTTGTCGAACATCCGGCAACATAATAATAGGAAATGTATAGTAATTCACAGATTTAGCTTAGTTCCTCTCTGTTGCACACTCCGGATAATGCACCATCCGTTTGGACAAGCCACATCCATTCCTTACAAAATTTCAATTAAAGGCACCGTCTCCAAACTATACATCTAGTTTTGCACTGCGCCTGGACGAACCGGCACAATCCAAAACTTAAAAGTATACCTTGAAGTTGCGTATTCAATTGAAATTATTTTACACAATCCTAACTACAATATGACATGATGTCGAATCCACAGTGATTCTAACTAAAGTACCATAATACTTATCCTCCTCCTGTTTTCGACATCCAATACTCTTTCTGGCAATCTTCTAACTATATGCCCCAACTTTATTTTCCAAAACTATCTCTTTGAGCATTGCTAGCCATGTCCTTACTACAAACTTGATCTAACTCTCTTACTTGAATGGTAATGTCTATTATGACTAACTATCTATAACCTTACTAAAGTCGCACTCATCTTCTTCTATCATTGATAGCTACAACATTGTCCTCATGTTCCATTGGCAGTGGCGGTGAACACTCTGGTACTGGAACTTCTTCCTATTCTTTAACTCCCATGAGAACTACCATATTCTGATATTCTTCAACTTGTTACTGAAAAGCCATGATCATATGCAATTAGTCTAACCTCTCGACTTCCACTTTAGTAATCATGGTACCTAACTCTCTTTGGGTCTCCATGGTAGTATGCTTGCTACCGTTTGCTCTACCATATACTTATCTGAGTTGCTTCCATTTGCTCCCTAGCTTGGGCACTTACAAGTTCTTGCTTCTTCTTCAGATACTCGCGTCATAATTTGGATGGAAATTTTCCATTGATCTCATGTACTGGGAAGACGTTGCAAGGACAGGATTGTACTTCTTGTGGCCTTTTGTGAGTAGAACCTTCTGGCGATGCCTATAGATTCCACCATCTTGTTAAGCAATAAGGGAATACTTTACTCTGGTATTACTGACATCAAACTTATGCTTCTTACAAATGGTCATTAAAACCTTATGAGTGATAAGTTTCCTCTAACTCCAAATACCGAGCTCCTTTCTATGGATATGGAGAATGACTCCCATTCAGGATTAGTACAAACTGGGATGTTGACCATCATGAGACACTTATGGCTATACTCCGTGTAGCCTAGTTGCTAAAGTGTGCCCCCACAACATCTTCAGAAAACCTTGTATGCCAACCAGGTACTCGTGGGTCCATCTTTCATCATCTATCCAACTGGTAAACATCATTACAACAGGTGAACACAACTTTAGGCCAGGGTAAAACAAGGGGGTTTCAAAGGAAACAAAAACTACCCAAAAACCCATGCAAAGGTATGCAATGCACATGCTCGATTCCTACGACCTGAAAGGAAACACACAACCTCTCGCATAAACATGGTGGTTTTCTCATACGTCTCTCAACCTATAATATTTTGTCGATTCTAAGTGTAACGAATGAAGTTAGGGTACCTGCAGAAAACCATTCATTACCATTCACTATAGAAATGGCACCCATGCGTTCAACACTGCATGGACAGTGCTTCATACGTTTGCACATATTCACTTGTCCCATACTCATCACCGTATGGTCGGCGTTTGCATGTCCCATATCATTGCCATATGGGATGCCCCTGAGTAGGCCACTCCTCAGGGTTAAGCGACCGTGATTAATAAGATCACACGGCGAGAACTCCGCACTCCACATCAGGTACCAGATGTCGACAAGCCTCAAAGACAAACCCAACGGGCTAGTCAATAGACAGGCCGCCCCCCGAACAATCAGTGAACGGGGCCCCTCACACAAGCAAGCTTGTGCAAGTCAGAGACATAATATCATATTTTACTAAATTTAACTTACCATCATACCTGATCGGAGGTGCATCGTTATAGAATCGCAAGTTTTAGCAGAAAGTAAATACACAACTCTAGAAGTTAGTTTACCAGGGTCACCTCATAATACACTTATATCTAACTACTAGGGCACTCTAACTGGGTTCAACTCAATACCTGTGATGTCCTGAGGATATAAACTCCGATACCAGCTGTGACGGAACAGTCCTACTTAAACTGACTCAGGTGTGATCTGTAGTGTAAAACACTAACACGTCACACACCTGGGTCAGCATAAGTCCGAACTTCCATCGAGTGTCTTCGAGTCAACTCGAATCATTCACTTCCAGCTGTCTCATTACAAATACTCAGGATCCCAACACCAGAGGAAGCATCACAGACATTGCATGAAACAATATATACAAACTAGGACTCTGAATCGGCGGCCCGACAGTGGTGGACAGCAGCGACGGCGGCAGCATCACCTGAGCATGGCGGCGACGCACGGTGAACAGAACCAGCAGCAGAGACCCAGGACAACGCGTGCTGCCAAAAGCTTCCACGCGGCCCTGGACACTCGGTGCTCACACTCTCAAGAACCATAGAAGACAGACGGCCCTCCGCCGCTGCGGCTGGCTGGGCGGTGGTCCGCGGCGGCGCACTGGCACTCCGGCCAGTCAAGCTATGGGCTTGGGCAACCAGTCCCATGATAAGCTGTGCACGACCGGGAGGAACACGACTACGGGGTTGATTGATGACAGACACGACCGGCAGCAGGTGCTCACCGTGCGGGTGCGAATGGCGACAACGGTTGCGGACGGTGACGACGGTGAGTGGCTACTGCGGGCGTCTACGTCGGGCACAGACAAGCTGGAGGGACAGTGGTCGGGCTAGGGTACTCGCGAGCAAGAAGAATTGGATGGAGAGGCGTCGACGTCGGTGGATTTTTGGTGGTGACGGCGGTGGGAGCTCGGAACGACGGTGAAAAGAAACATGGACGAGGAAAAAGGACGGCTCGGCACAGCCGGCCTTAACCCATGCCTGGCCACGCCCACGGCCACCTCCTGCTTCTTCCGTCTGCGCTGGGCGACGATCGTAACGGCTCGTGCCGACGAAGGGTGGCAAACAGCTGCGTGACACTGCAGCACCGGCTCTGTCTGCCCGATTGTTCCTCCCTTTTTTCTCTGAAACCACTCAAACCTAGCCTCTTTCTTTCCAAATTCCCCTCAAATCCAAACATAAACTTTCTTTGGTTCAAAAGTCAAAGTTGTAGCCAAAACTTGGATCTCCAAAAACTCTATAGACTTCCATAGTTAAAACTCAAGGATTTAGAAGATCCAAAGCCCTAAACATTGGGTGCAGCTGCTACACTTCTGAAACTTTTTTTTGGAATCCCATTCAAACCTGTCAGTTCAAGTTGAAAATACTCTAAACTTCAAATATAAACTTTTCAAGCTCAAATAACGAAAGTTGTAGCCCAAACAATGGGCTTCATTTTCTTTAATATAATCTTGGTATATAACTCAATAGATCTAGAGTTATTGGCCCCTGAATGTTCTGTCTCTCAAACTCTGCATCTCGTTCTCTGAATTCAGTCAAATGGTCCGAGTTCAACTCGAGTTTTCTCCAAATTTCGAATGTAAACTCTTCAAACTCCAAATACCAAAGTTATAGAGGAATGATAGTGCTACACTTTTTCTTATATGCACTTGAGATAATCTTTCTAGATCACAAGTTATTCTGCTCTGAACTTAGGCCAAAGCAATGAACATTTCACCAAATTCAGATAACACTTTCAAACCTGCCACCTTTAGACCAGGTTTTCTCCCAAAACCAAATGTAAACTTTTGGATCTTCAATAACCAAAGTTGTAGTCCTAACATAGGGTTATATTTCTCTCAATATAACTTGGGACCAAATCCTTTTAGATTGAAAGCTACAAGCCCTTGAATAATGACCAAACTTTCACCACATGTGATTTAAACTTAACCAAATTTGATCATCTAAGTTTGAATTCTTCTCAAACTTGACCAATCCAAGGATATTTGATTATTTGCTATATTTTGGAGTTATTAACTCAAGTTTTACTTGGTCAACCTTCTCTAGAGTGAGAATTTACCAAAATGCCCCTAGGGAAAGCTTGTGCTCAAATAATAGCTCTTTAGCTCTTAATCCTTATATTTCTCCTCATTAGTCCTTAATGACCTTCTCACACTCTTAAGTAACACCGGTGGTGTTACAGATACTCTCTATGAATATAGCAACGCCATATTCCGTTGCGCCACCCTCTACGCATATAGCAACGCATATTTCCATTGTTGTACCCTCTATGCGTATAGCACGACATATTCCTGTTGCAACAGGATTTAAGGATATAGCAACGAGCAGCATTTCTTCCGTTGCAACAGGGCTTAATCGTATAGCATGGAGTACCAATTTTACCGTTGCGATAGGGCTTAAGCGTATAGCAACAAGTATCTAACTAGTCGTTGCAACAGGGCTTAAGCGTGTAGCGAGTACCAAATTGACCGTTGCAATAGGGTTTCAGGATATAGCAACAGCTACCACTTCGTTGTGATATGTTCTTATAAATAGCAATGCCTAAATGATCGTTGCGCTACCCAATAAGCATATATCAATGACAAAGATGGCATAATACTATCAATCTATTACGTTGCAATAAAGTTTTCTTGCAACACGCCCACATCGTTGCAATAACTCGCGTCGCAACGACGCCCCCTGTTGCGATTTGATGGTAATGACCGTTGTGACTTGAGGCACTTGCCGCGTCACACATCGTTGCGACACGGCTCATGTAGCGCAACGCCTTGCTACACTATTGCGATACCTTATCGCAATGGACTTTTATGCAATGGCACAAGACGAATCGCAACGGCAAAAAAAATGTCGTGAATTGTCGCTATTGCAACAAAAATAGCCCTATCGCAACGGTTATAGGGCGTTGCGTCATGACCAAAATGTTGTAGTGGTACCACCATGATGGACGTGATATTTCTCAATATGGCTCCCTATCCGCCCCTTCTTCCAGTTCTACTCGTCAATTGTAAACAACTTGTGAATTAAGTAACTTCTGTAATATATATATAACTATGATAACTTCTGTAATATATATAACTGTGATAATTTCAATTGCGTGAAAGATTGTGTAAGACATATAATGCGTACGTACACACATAGATGAATTGCAACTAATAAACAGAAATTGCAAACATTTTTAAAAAGGAACAAAATACCATTTGATACCGGGAGGTAACACCAACCGGTATCAATTGGCCTCCACCGTAGAGCCTACGTAGGAGGGCCCTTTGGTGCTGGTTGGTGTTACTAACCGGTACCAATAGCCCTCATTGGTACCGGTTCTGCGACTGGTACCAAAGACCGAGGCCTTTAGTCTCGGTTGCGCGGTACCGGTTGCAGAACCGGTACCTATGAGGGTTACCACCCGATGCTGATAATGAGTTATCCAGTAGTGTAAGCTAAACCACTCAACCTAGACCTAGAGGATCCATTTAATTACCGATTAGTCATTGAATATTCCTACATTTAATATTTTTTTGAAGTGGCACTGTCGGATCTATTGACCGGCAGTCCACCCGGGGGTACTCAGATGGTTGATTTGTAGACAAAGGGAGATCGCTGGACTAGGGAGCTCGAGGTAACACAGGGACATAGGGATTATACAGGTTCGGGCTACCCGGAGGTATAATACCCTACGTCCTGTGTTCGGGGGTCTTGTATTACTTCGCTCGGTGAGGTTCCGGGGAACAACGGCGAGCTCTTGGTTACAATGGGGGATCTGGTAGCTAGGAATCGAATGAATGAAGGGGTCAACCTAGGCCGCCTTATATAGGCTGACGGCCTAGGGTTTACAAGTTGGTTATCTCTAATTGTATCCGGCTTTGACTAGGAAACTAATCTGAGTCGGTTGCCATATAATCTCCGTGATCCCCTGGTGGGATCCGAGGATATTGCCGAATGCCTTGCGGGCTAAGTCTTCCCCAATCTTGTTCATCAAGCCGAGGATCCTCGTGGGTCGGCCTGGGATCGGCCCACCTCCTTGTCAGATGTGGGACCAAGCCGACTGGCTACCCGGTCGGTAGTGGGCCCAGGGGTACCCATATCCCACAAGTCCCCGAGCAACGTGCAGGCGTGTGTCGAACTGTCGATGAAGAAGCGAAGCCTTCTAGGTCGGCTGAAGCATCTTGGTCGGCAGGCCGACACAAGGGTGGACGGTGCTCAAAAAAGAAAACCACAGGCCATCCGGGGATGACCCTGGGCAAACCCGGGGCAGAGCCGCGAGTGGCATAGCGCCGAGTCGTGGCCGAGTCGGACACCGAGGAGCTGCGCCACTTGGGAAAAGTGACACATCCTGATGGGGCATATGGAGGGCGACGCAAGGAGCCCTCCATATGGAGTAGTCCCTGAGCATTGGGCCGACTAGTAAAGTCGAGCCAATGGTCAAAAGAGAAGGATCTCCTGGCTTCGGGGCAATCAGGCCGCCTAAAGGATAAGCCTGCCAGACGAGTCATGACAAGAACAGTGCTCACGTGAACGCACAGAACGTTCCCGTGGTCGGATGAAGCCAAAGGTGATAAGGGCGGACTGAGGACCTCGAAGAGAGGAGCTGCTGCGTGGCGCAGAGCTCACACGCTGAGCAGTGCAACCAGAGTCACATGTTATAGTTTAGCACAGAGCTATAAATATACGCCAAGGCCCTGAGCCTTGCGGTCATTAGAAGATAGGCATAGCAACCACCTAGCTTGAAGAATGTTGGGGACTTGCTCCTGGGTTCATCCTCCAGGGAGGAATCATGGGGACTTGATAGCTTGGTGCTAGAAGAGTGCTTGCGAAGATCCAGAGGTGTTGATTGGCGTCTGAATGCTGTCCCATTCACCCCTGCATTCCCGTGTGACGAGGGCCATGTGGGGTGAAATGCTTTGTAGAGCGAGGGATAGCCGGAGGCATTCGCTAACAACCCTCAATTGGTGCTGTCCCGTCGATGGCTGCAGTGGTGCTACAAGAGAGCTTGCGAGGAGCTCATGTGGGCCAAGCTTACTATGGATGCAACACTAGGTGCAGGGACGAGTGCCCCAGGCCCTGACCATGACGGTTGATGTATTTGATCTTTGTAACTGGCCTATGACCGGCTCCCTTTGTAACTTATAGCTTTCTGATGAATCATGTCCCTATCGATGCAATATCTGTATTCCCAGGACCCGAAACTCGATAGAGGCGTTGTAGGTTCGCACAGTAGCAACTAGTCATAGAGACTTCTTAGTAATTGTCAAAACGCCGAGTCCCGAGCGCCGGGGATGGCCGAGTCCGGAAACCCGTTGACCGGAGTCAAGAGCGCCGAGTCCCCGAGGGTCGAGGCTGGCCGAGTCCGGAGACCCGTTGACCGGAGTCAAGAGCGCCGAGTCCCCGAGGGTCGGGGCTGGCCGAGTCCGGAGACCCGTTGACCGGAGTCAAGAGCGCCGAGTCCCCGAGGATCGGGGCTCGGCGAGTCCGGAGACCCGTTGACAGGAGTCAAGAGCGCCGAGTCCCCGAGGGTCGGGGCTGGCCGAGTCCGGAGACCCGTTGACCGGAGTCAAGAGCACCGAGTCCCCGAGGGTCGGGGCTGGCCGAGTCCGGAGACCCGTTGACCGGAGTCAAGAGCGCCGAGTCCCCGAGGGTCGAGGCTGGCCGAGTCCGGAGACCCGTTGACCGGAGTCAAGAGCGCCGAGTCCCCGAGGGTCGGGGCTAGGCGAGTCTGGAGACCCGTTGACCGGAGTCAAGAGCGCCGAGTCCCCGAGGGTCGGGGCTGGCCGAGTCCGGAGACCCGTTGACCGGAGTCAAGAGCGCCGAGTCCCCGAGGTTTAGGGCCAGCCAAGTCTGGAGACCCGTTGACCGGAGTCAAGAGCGCCGAGTCCCCGAGGGTCGGGGCTAGGCGAGTCCGGAGGCCCGTTGACCGGATTCAAGAGCGCCGAGTCCCCGAGGGTCGGGGCTGGCTGAGTACTGGGGCAAAGAGCCGTTGGCGTGCGGAGAGCTGTTGGCCCGCAGTTAACGGGACTTTCGCGGATTCCGTCCGTCAGTTACGGCGCCGTTAGGGTAATTTGAATCGACGAGAGGGGATAAATTGGATCTGTCAACCGGCGACTTTTACCACTGTCATTTCCAAATCTAGAAACATCCCGCGCCTCCGCTGCCGCTTAGCACCGCCGCAAGAGCGATTCGCCCTCCGCCCACACACCGCCGCCGGAGTTCGAGCGCCGCCACCACCGCTACGCGTTCGCATCGCGCCCAAGCTCCTTAGCAGGGATGGCGGACTCGAGGGAAGAGATGAGGACACCGGCGACAGGGGAGGAAGCGCCGCCGGCGACGGGGATGGCCGACGCGGGCACTGCCATGGGCCGTGGCGATGTTGAAGCGGGGAGGAAGGTGACGCCCTCCGCGCGCCAATCTGGAACCGCGGGGGATGCCGCCGCCCACGAGGGCGGTGATTCTGATGCGCCGGCGACCGCCGCGGGGGCGGACGCCAAAGGGAAGGCCGTGGCCTTGCCCGAAGAGACCCCGGAGCTGACCTCCGTGCCCGGGTGAGTGCCGCCACAGGAGCCGGCCTAGGGCCAATCCTCTGTCACCGAGGAGAAACTCCAGGACATGGAGCGCCGAGGCGTGCTCGGGCCACGGGAGATCCTGCAGTGCCGGACTGCCGGGGACGACGCCCGACCATGGGAGCGCTCGGAGACCGAGATGGCCGTCTTCGCGCCATTCTTCGAATTGGGGTTTGGATTGCCCACGGGAGACTTCTTCCGGGGGCTGCTGCACTTCTACGGAGTGGAGATGAGTCACTTGAATCCCACCTCCATTCTATCCATCTCCGTTTTCATTCATCTATGCGAAGCTTTTCTTGGGATCCCGCCACATTTCGGGTTGTGGCGGCGATTGTATCAAATGAAAATTATTGGGGAAGGCTCTGGGAAGGGTCCGGCTAGGATCACCGGAGGGGCTGGGTTCTCGTTGAGGGTCGGCATGTCCAGGAGGTATTTTGTCCTGGGCATGAACGATTCCAACAAAAACTGGAGACAGGAGTGGTTCTATGTCGCGAACCATCCCTCTGCGCTGCCTGCCCGGACTGGCCACCGGCCGGCAAAGAAGGATTGTTGGGAGTCACAGCCGGAGGGCCAGGAGCTTCAGGAGGCCGAGGAGCTGCTCAAGTTGATTGCCGAGCTGAAGGAGCAGAACTTGACTGCAGTGGCTGTAATGATCTCCTTCGTCCAGCGATTGACACAACAAATCAAGGACCGGGTGCATCCTGGGTATGAGTTCTCGGGTGGCAAGGACCTGACACGGGAGCAGATCCAGTATCTGTCGCTGAGACTTGTGAGAGGATCTCCGGCTTCATGCACGGCAAGATCTTCAACCAGGGGACACCTGTCCCATTTTCTTTACAAAATCCTCCTCCTGCGATTAGTTTCCTACTTCCTTGCGAGGTGCGTTTCTGATTGCTGAACTGCTGGATGTCTGACAAACTGTACCACTGCTGATGCCGTGCCTTTGTCTTGCAGGACCGGGCGACGAAGTACTTCAGCCCGGCACCCCTGCCCGAGGGTGATGTCCGGGTGGAGAAGCTGATGACAGTGGAGGAGGCGTCCCGGGCACCTCAAGTCGTGGATGAGGGACAAGCCGCCTGGGAGGTGGCCGACTTCATCTCGGCCCCCCAGGAGGAAGCGGAGGAAGACCCGGTGGCGCGGGTGCTTGGGACAGGTTTGGCGCGGCCGACGCGTCACCGTGCGCAAGCTGACCCCGTCACAGAAGGCGGCTCGAGGAGGGTCCCCCAAGCCGTCTCCGAAGCTGGGGCCGACCGCACAGACTGAGACCGAGGCGTGGAGGAAGAGAAAGGCGGTGGATGATACAGGAGGTAGCGCTGATGGGTCCCCCTCAGGCCCTGGGTCTGAGCAGCCGGTGCTGGACACTCCAGGAGGCCAAGGGGGCATTTTTGCGCCGCCAGCACTGCGGCCAGGCTCGACGCAACTGCCGAGCGAGACACCCCCACAGTTGCTACAGGGGGTGCAATTCAAGCGTCCAAGCAAGGGCGGGTAAGTTTCCTTGAGCTTATGTTTGTTCCTTTGGTTCGCCGGGCTTAAATTGTTGAACTCTTGGATGCAGGCCCGGGAGCCAGGTGGGTGCCAACGTCCTGCCACGCCCGGGGGCCGGTGGCAAGGTGCCGCCAAGTTGACCTGCCGCCACGAAGGCGGGGTCCGGAACTAGCACTGCACTGGTCGTGCTGGAACAGGTGCCAGTCGGCATGTCCGGGCCGCCATGCCCGCCGAGTCCTCCACAGGTCTTGGGGACCGGCGCCCCAGTGGACGACCGACAGGCCGAGGTGCCCAAGGCCGCCGCCGAGGAGGAGGAGCCGGAGCACTCTGCAGGGACGGAGCAACCGAGCCGCCCCCGCTGGCCCTTGAAGACGATGACGACCAGTTGCTAGGGGAGCAGCTGGATGCTGGCACTGGCACCGTTAAGCCGCCAGTTGTTGAAGCCGGCTCAGTCGGGCTCGGGGCCGGGACGAGCTCAGCTATACTGACGCCGGAGCGTTTTTTGGAACTGGACATCGCCGACCACGAGAGCGAGCTCCGGAAGCTGCAGAACGTGGCTGGCGTGCTAAACCGCACGGTCCAGGTATTCTCGTCTCACTGTATTGAATTCGTGAGTTCTGTAGTGGCTGATCGATTGCTTTTTCTGTTAATCAGGGCTTCACAGCACGATCTGTGAAGGATCTTCGCTTCAAACAGCAGGCCTTGGAGGATCGCCGGGCCTTGGCGTGGATCCACACGGACCAGGTCCGTGAAGCTGAAGCCGCCAAGGAGTACCTGATGCAAAGGGAGCGGGAGCTTGCTGACCTGCAGAAGTCCAACGAGGACCTCATGAATGACATGAAGGTCATGGTCGAGGGTACGTTCTTGTCTTTGTCTTAAGTGTTCCATTGAATTGAGCCATCTGTGCCCATGAGACTTTTGTTGCAGAGACGAGCAAGAAGGAGGAAGCTCTCCAGGTGAAGGTGGAGAAGCTAGCCGGGGCCAAGAAAAAGCTTGAGGACGAGCTGGCCGGAGCCAAGTGGAAGCTGGAGGAGGAGGTGCGGACGCAGAAGGCGGCCAACCTTCGTCTGGCGGCCGAATCTGAGCACCTGAAGGAGGCCAACCAGGCGTTGAAGGATTCGCATGACCAGGCCATGCATGGTGAGTATCTTTTGCCGAGTCTTCTGGAGCTTGAGTAAGTTGGAATGCTTATTTGGGTCCCATTGCAGCGCTCCGGGCGGAGTTGATGGAACTGAAGCAGGCGGCCGAGTTCAACGCCAACTCGCTGGTGCCTGCCGAGTGGGCCCGGCAACGTTGACATTGGCGCAGCGGCTCAGGGCCGGCCCGAACCGCACCGCTCAGTTGATGCAGCAGACTGCTGTTGGCTTCGGGAGCCGGGTATTGGCTTTGTTCAGAATTCATTTCCCGACGCAGGAGCTGGCAACAATCGCCGATGGTATACCCAAGGAGCTTGCCGACGAAGAGTTCGACGGGCTAGTCGACAAGTGTACCCTTTTGGCCGAGGCTGTTGCAAGAAAACTGGGCCTGTAAAAACAATTATAGATGTAAACTCTGTAGTATTCCGATATGTATAATTATTTGAAGCATTGATGTGCATTAGTATTTTGTTGGACACTTTTCCCTGCCGACTAAGACCTTGCGTCACCCGACTGGCCACTGCCTTGTGCCGTTTAAGCGCCCGTTTGGACCCGCTGACCACTGCTCACGGAGAGGACGGCTTACCCCGTTACACTGCTCAGCGGGGAGACTTAGGTGTAGGGGGCGCGCAGGTTGAGCACGGAGCTCAGGGTTTCACAGTTGGGGACTCGGACCAGCCGGGTTAGCTCAGTAGTCGCCGGGGGGAACATAGGGTTGGGCAAGGACTCGGAAGTCAGAGTAAGCAGGTACTCCCCCAGGTATCATGATGAAGAAAACACAGTCTGGGTCGGGCCCAGTCCCCAAGCATCAGCATGGGTGCCAGGGAAGGAGTTAATAACAAGCCATATAACGAGGCAAAGATGCTTTCATTGATATGAGACAAGGAATACATAGCTTTGTTAAATTCTACGGGTAGAACTTGACGAGGTGCTCGATGTTCCACACGTTCGGGATGGGGTCGCCGTTAGCCCACTGGAGGCTATATGTTCCTGGCGAAACAACTTCTTTGACGATGAAGGGGCCCTCCCAGGGGGCGGATAGCTTATGCTTGTCCTTGGTGGACATGACTCGGCTCAGGGCCAAGTCGCCAACGTTGAGGGAGCGTTCCCGGACGTTCTTGTCATGGTAGCGCCGTATCTGCTGCTCGTGTCTTGCATGCCTGACCAGTGCAGCGAGTCGATGTTCTTCTAGGCAGTCGATGTCGACCTGGCGGCCAATTTCTGCTTCACCTTCCTCGTAGTGTTGGATGCGCGGAGCACCATGGGCGATGTCAGCTGAGAGGACGGCTTCAGAGCCGTACACCAGGAAGAAGGGAGTATATCCCATTGCTCTGCTCTTCTGGGTGCGTAGGCCCCATACGAAATGGGGTACCTCTTTGGCCCACCGGCCGGGGTGCTTGTTAAGTTCGTCATACATGGCTTTCTTGAGCGAGTCCTGGACCATGCCATTAGCCCGCTCAACCTGGCCATTGCACCTGGGGTGCGCCATGGATGAGTAGTAGACGTCGATGCAATTGTCCTGGCAAAAGTCCCAGAACTCGTGGCCTGTGAACTCGGAGCCGAGGTCAGTCACGATGCGGTTTGGGACCCCAAACCGGTGGGTAAGCTCTTGGATGAACTTGGCAGCTGTGGCCGATTTGGTGTCGGTCACAACCTTATACTCGATCCACTTGGTGAATTTATCAACCGCCACCAAGATGTGCTTGAATCCGCCCGGGGCGGTTTTGAAGGGCCCAACGTTGTCGAGTCCCCATATGGCAAATGGCCAAGATGGGGGGATGGTCCTTAGTGCCTGAGCCGGTAGGTGCTTTTGCTTCTGGAAGAACTGGCAGCTGGTCCAGCAGCGCACCAGCTCTCTTGCGTCAGATAGGGCCGTTGGCCAGTAGATCCCTACCCTGTAAGCCTTGCCGACTAAGGTGCCGGCTGCCGCATGGTTGCTGCAAGTGCCCGAGTGGATATCTTGCAGGAGGGTGATACCTTCATCACGGCGGACACACTTCATGAGTATTCCTGTGGAGGCAGCCTTTCTGTACAGGGCGTCGCCGATAACGACGTAATTTGTCGCTCACCGAGTTAACTTCTCGATTTCTTTCTTCGTACCCGGTGACCAGTTCTCTGTGAGGAAAGCGATAAAGGGGGCGCGCCAGTCTGCTTCCACCACGAGAACTTCATTGGTCGGCGGGCCACCTGGGGGTGGCTCCGAGTCGGGCACGGGGCTGCCGTCCTCAAGCATCTTGATGGACGGGGTGCGCAGGTCTTGGACGAAGACGCCGACTGGAACCTGGGCTCTGGTGGACCCTAGCTTGGATAAAACATCGGCGGTGACATTGTCTTCTCGGAGGACATGATGGAACTCGAGCCCGTAGAAGTGGGCTTCAAGTTTGCGTACCTCTGCGCAGTACGCGCTCATGGTTTCCTTGGTCGTGTCCCAATTCTTGTTGACTTGTTCGACGACTAGCTTGGAGTCACCATAGCACACTAGCCGCTTGATGCCCAGCGACACCGTGATCCGGAGACCGTGGATAAGGGCCTCGTACTCGGCCCCGTTGTTGGTGGCCTGGTAGTGTACCTGAAGAACGTATATCAGGTGCTGCCCCTCCGGGGAGATGAACAGCACTCCTACGCCGGCTCCCTCAAGGTTGAGGGCGCCATTGAAGTACATCTTCCAGTGTGTCGGCCGTTCCGCGGGGGTCGGCGTCTAGATTTCTGTCCACTCGGCCAAGAAGTCGGCCAATATCTGGGACTTGATGGCCTCCCGTGGCTCGAAGTTTATAGTGTGCTCGCCGAGTTCAACGGACCACTTGACTATGCGGCCATTGGCATCCCTGTTGTGGAGGATGGCTCCGAGGAGGAAATTCGAGATGACTCGAATGACGTGTGCCTGGAAATAGTGGNCTTAGTGCCTGAGCCGGTAGGTGCTTTTGCTTCTGGAAGAACTGGCAGCTGGTCCAGCAGCGCACCAGCTCTCTTGCGTCAGATAGGGCCGTTGGCCAGTAGATCCCTACCCTGTAAGCCTTGCCGACTAAGGTGCCGGCTGCCGCATGGTTGCTGCAAGTGCCCGAGTGGATATCTTGCAGGAGGGTGATACCTTCATCACGGCGGACACACTTCATGAGTATTCCTGTGGAGGCAGCCTTTCTGTACAGGGCGTCGCCGATAACGACGTAATTTGTCGCTCACCGAGTTAACTTCTCGATTTCTTTCTTCGTACCCGGTGACCAGTTCTCTGTGAGGAAAGCGATAAAGGGGGCGCGCCAGTCTGCTTCCACCACGAGAACTTCATTGGTCGGCGGGCCACCTGGGGGTGGCTCCGAGTCGGGCACGGGGCTGCCGTCCTCAAGCATCTTGATGGACGGGGTGCGCAGGTCTTGGACGAAGACGCCGACTGGAACCTGGGCTCTGGTGGACCCTAGCTTGGATAAAACATCGGCGGTGACATTGTCTTCTCGGAGGACATGATGGAACTCGAGCCCGTAGAAGTGGGCTTCAAGTTTGCGTACCTCTGCGCAGTACGCGCTCATGGTTTCCTTGGTCGTGTCCCAATTCTTGTTGACTTGTTCGACGACTAGCTTGGAGTCACCATAGCACACTAGCCGCTTGATGCCCAGCGACACCGTGATCCGGAGACCGTGGATAAGGGCCTCGTACTCGGCCCCGTTGTTGGTGGCCTGGTAGTGTACCTGAAGAACGTATATCAGGTGCTGCCCCTCCGGGGAGATGAACAGCACTCCTACGCCGGCTCCCTCAAGGTTGAGGGCGCCATTGAAGTACATCTTCCAGTGTGTCGGCCGTTCCGCGGGGGTCGGCGTCTGATTTCTGTCCACTCGGCCAAGAAGTCGGCCAATATCTGGGACTTGATGGCCTCCCGTGGCTCGAAGTTTATAGTGTGCTCGCCGAGTTCAACGGACCACTTGACTATGCGGCCATTGGCATCCCTGTTGTGGAGGATGGCTCCGAGGAGGAATTTCGAGATGACTCGAATGACGTGTGCCTGGAAATAGTGGCGTAGCTTCCTGGCAGTGATCAGGAGTGCATAGAGCAGCTTCTGAGGATGGGGGTACCGGACCTTGGACTCACTGAGTACTTCGCTGACGAAGTATACAGAACGCTAGACCTTGTATGGGTGGCCTTCTTCTGGTCGCTCGACGACCAGGGCCGTGCTAACCACATGAGTGGTAGCCGAGATGTATAGCAAGAGTTCTTCCCCGGGGGTTGGACCCGTGAGTATCGGGGGTGTAACTAGGAACTCCTTGAGGTCGGCCAGGGCCTTGCTTGCCTCAGGGGTCCACTCGAACTTGTCTGCCTTCTTGAGGATCTTGAAGAACGGAAGTCCTTTCTCACCGAGCTTGCTGATGAACCGGCTCAGGGCCGCCATCATCCCAGTAAGCTTCATGATGTCTTTCTAGCACTTTGGTTCCTTGAGGTTACGTATGGCATCCAGCTTGACTGGGTTTGCCTCGATGCCGCGTTGGCTAACCAGGAAGCCCAGGAGCTTTCCTGACGGCACCCCAAATACGCACTTCGTGGGGTTAAACTTCCATCTGAAGCGGCGCAAGTTGTTGAAGATTTCCTGGAGGTCGGCGATTTGGGAGTCGGCGTCGTACGTCTTGACAACAACGTAATCCATGTAAGCCTCCACGTTGCGGCCAATTTGGCTCTGCAGGCAACCTTGGATGGCCTTCTGGTACGTGGCACCGGCGTTCTTCAACCCAAACGTCATCGTCTTGTAGCAGTAGATGCCGCGCGGGGTGATGAACGCTGTCTTGTCCTGGTCGGACGTCTTCAGGGCTATCTGGTGATAACCCGAGTAGCAGTCGAGAAAGCACAGGAGCACGCAGCCGGACGTAGAGTCGACGACTTGATCAATTCGTGGGAGAGGGAAGGGGTCTTTAGGGCAGTAGCGGTTGAGATCCGTGTAATCAATGCACATTCTCCATTCACCGGATTGCTTCTTTACAAGTACAGGATTTGCAAGCCACTCGGGGTGTTTGCATTCTCTAATGAAATCGGCAGCTAGGAGCTTATTCAGTTCTACCCTAATGGCCTCCTTGCGATCTTGAGCGAATCGGCGTAGCTTCTGTTTGGCAGGCTTTGCGTTTTTGCTCAATTCCAAGGAGTGCTCAGCCTTCTCCCTCGGAACACCCGGCATGTCTGATGGCTTCCATGCGAAGATGTCCCAGTTGTCCTGAAGGAAGGAGGTGAGCGCGTCTTCCTATTTAGGAGTGAGCCCTGGCCCTATGAGGGCCGTCTTGGATGGGTCGTCGAGCCCCAAGCTTATTGCTTTGGGGGCGTCTGCAGGTGCCAGCGCCATGGGCTGCTGCTTCTGCTCCGGGAGTACAGGCTCTCCGGTGGCCGCCTTGGGGGCTTCTTCTGCCAGCAGGGTAGCATTGCCGAGTTGATGGGACAACTCGGCTATCCTGATGGCTTCCCCATCGCACTCGAAGGTGGTCTTGATGTCTCCACGGATGGAGAGGACGCCATTAGGCACTGGCATCTTCAGAACCAGGTAAGTGTGGTTCGGAATGGCCATGAACCGGGCCAGCATGGGCCTGCCAAAGATGGCATGGTAGGAGCTCCTGAAGTAGGCTACCTCGAAGTATAGGAACTCCGTGCGGTAGTTGTCGGCCGTGCCGAACGTGACCGGTAGAGCAACTCTTCCTATCGAGTAGCAAGCTTTTCCTGGCACAATGCCGAAGAACGGATCTTCAACGCTCAGGAGTCCGCTGTAATCGAACCCCATGCTGTTGAGGGTGCTAGTGAAGATGATGTTGAGCGCGCTTCCACCGTTAATCAGGACCTTGGAGAGGAGGACTCTGTCAACGACCGGAGCCATGACGAGTGGGTAGGACCCTGGCTCCGGGAGGTACACCCAGTGGTCGTCACGGCTGAAGGAGATAGGTGTCTCTGACCACTGGAGGAATTCCACCGGCTTGGTGGAGACCATCTTAACCTCGCGCTTGTGGAGCTTGTCCTTGCTTCGATCGGGGAAGGCGCCGGGCCGCCCGATGATGACGTTGACCTGGCGGTCAGCGTGCTGGAAGTCGCCATTGACCCGCCTGGGGGCTTCTGGTGGTGGTGGTAGTCGGCGTTCGTCGTCTTGGCGATGTTGGTCGTCCCTGCGAGCCGGAGCATCGTGGTCACGTTCGCCGCATCTGTAGTCGTCCCGGCGATCGCGATCTTCTTTGCGGCAGTAGTCGTCCCGCTGGTCGCCGTTGTAGCCGTCACGGCGGTAGTTGTTGTAGCGACCGCCGTTGTTGTTGAAGCGCTGTTTCTTGGTCGGCGGGAGGACGCCGAGTTCTTTGAGCAGCGCATGACAATCGTGGAGATTGTGCTTTGCGTCTTTGTGGAAGGGGCACTGATAGTTCAGTCTATCGTGAAACTCCTCGGCAAGGAACCTGGGTTCCTGCCGGCTTTCTTCTTCTGCTATGGCTACAAGGGGCTCGGGGCCTGTCTTGCGCCCATGTAGCGGCTCGTGACGCGTCGAGCTTTCAACCTGGTCATCATCTTCCGGGCGCTTCTGCTTGTTCTTGAACTGGGCTTGCTCAGCTTGATCGGCCCAAACCTCTAAGTTGACCACCTCCATCAGGTCAGAGACCATGACAAGGTTGGTTTTGAACAGCGTACGGAATAGCTGGTTGTCGATAAGACCGCGCCGAAACGCGTCAATGACATCCCGGTCCTCGACCTCGGCGATCTTGTTCCGGTTGTCGAAGAAACGGTCGGAGTAGTCTCGGAGACTCTCACCCTTCTTCTGCTTGATATTATCCAGATCGAATCTGGTGCCTGGCCGAGTGTAGCTCGCCTGGTAATTTTTGGTGAAAGCATGGCAGAGATCTGCCCAACTGTCGATGGTGTTTCGGGGAACACCCTCAAGCCATAGGAGTGCTTCCTTGCCCAGCATCACGGGGAAGTAGGCGGCGGCTTGGTCATTGGTCCCGTGGGCGGCTTTGACCGCCGTGTGGTACGTCTTGAGCCAGAGCTTGGGGTCAGAGCGACCGTCAAACTTCTCCACATGGGCTAGCTTGAAGGACTTGGGCCAGCGGATGGCGCGGAGTCGGGCGGAGAAGGAGGCGAAGCCGTCGAAGTCCTCCTCATCGTCGCTGTGGTGGTCGCGGTGAGGAGGTTGGATCTGGTCAGCGCGGGGCCGGGAGTCACCGCGCCTATGAGCTCCATGAGCTCGTGAACAACGCGGCGCTCGTTCTCCTCTGCCGAGTCATCACCTGCCTCGCCAACCGGCTAGCGGTCGGGTCGGCCGTAGTCTCGATCGTACCGCTCGCGACGCTCGAGCTCGGCCGCGTCGCGTTCTTGGTGACGAGCATCGAGGTCGGCGCGGATGTCGCGAGCGCATGCCCTGATGCGATCACGGAGATCGTCAGGTTGGTGATGTTGTTGGCGCCGTTCGCGCCGCTCCTGGTATCGTTCATGGTGCTGGTTCACGTTGCGCGGGTTGCGCCGTTCTTCTTCTTCATCTTCATGGTGGTTCTGGGCCACCTCTTCTTCTACGACGGTAGTGGGGGGTTCCTCTGGCGAGGACGATCCCGATCCGATCTGCTATGAGCAGAGCGGCGACTTGCAGAACGAGTCGAGTTTGATCGCCCAGACCGGGATCTGGCGCGATACGATCGCTCAATCTGCTCCTGGGCTGCTTCCAACTGAGCTCGGGCTCGCTGCACCTCTGGGGTGTTGGGCATGTGACCCAGTTCGGCGAAAACGGCGGCGACATTGGCCTGGGGCGTGCAGAACGGTACCCGGGCGAATGCACCATCGAGGTTCTGGGGCGCGACTCCGTGGGGACCCCGAGGTGGGGGTTGCCGTTGTAGTGGAACCCCAGGGGGATCTCTCCGGCTGCTACAGTGGCTGCAGGTGCACCGGCGGCAACGGCAGCCGCAGGATCACCGGGGGCTGCAGCATGTGCGAGGTTTTCGGCCTCTGCCGGGGGCAGGGCGGCTTCTTCGGCGCGTCGTCATGCTCGGCCATGGTTTCGCTCTTGTCGGCGATCCCTGGCCAAGTCGGTTTCTTTGTCCTAAGTTACGGAATCCTCAGAAACGAAGACTTCACGCCCTGGAGGCGTGGCGTAGCTTGAGTCATTGCTCGAGTCGGCCAGGGCCGGCAAGAGCACGCTAGTGGCGACCTGGAACTCGCCGCAATCCGGAGACTGGGCGGGCTGGGGTGGCATCTCAGACCAGATCTGAGACATGTCTTCTCGGACCTGGGCCGAGTAGATTGCCGAGGCGTTGCGGAACCCTAGCGGGAGCGCTTTGCGGGGTCGGTGCAGGGCCTCCTCCGACATGTAGATGCATTCGGCGATGGTGTCCTGGACATGATCCAGCCTGGCGAGGAGTTCATCTGGGGAGGAATTCTTCGACGAGTGGCCAGGCTCGGAGCCTGGTCGTTGATGGAGATCACATCGAGCAGCTGCTGGAGCGGAGCGATGACTGACGAGGAGATCGGCGACGAAGTCAGCGCGGAGCTGGTCGGTGTAGGAGCTTCGGGCGTCACGGTGGAGTCAGAGGCGGCGGAGTGGACCTCAGCAAAAAAACTGATGCCCTCGAGATGCGTAGCGCAGTCCTTGATGGAGTCGGGGAAGACGACGGAGCGACGATCTGCCATCGAGCTAGCTTTATTGCCCGGTGATCACCCCTACTATGGCGCGCCAACTGTCGGATCTATTGACCGGCAGTCCACCCGGGGGTACCCAGATGGTTGATTTGTAGGCAAAGGGAGATCGCTGGAGTAGGGAGTTCGAGGTAACACAGGAACACAGGGATTATACAGGTTCGGGCTACCCGGAGGTATAATACCCTACGTCCTGTGTTCGGGGGTCTTGTATTACTTCGCTCGGCGAGGTTCCGGGGAACAACGGCGAGCTCTTGGTTACAATGGGGGATCTGGTAGCTAGGAATCGAATGAATGAAGGGGTCGACCTAGGCCGCCTTATATAGGCTGACGGCCTAGGGTTTACAAGTCGGTTATCTCTAATTGTATCCGGCTCTGACTAGGAAACTAATCTGAGTCGGTTGCCATATAATCTCCGTGATCCCCGGGTGGGATCCGAGGATATTGCCGAATGCCTTGCGGGCTAAGTCTTCTCCAATCTTGTTCATCAAGCCGAGGATCCTCGTGGGCCGGCCTGGGATCGGCCCACCTCCTTGTCAGATGTGGGACCAAACTGACTGGCTACCCGGTCGGTAGTGGGCCTAGGGGTACCCATATCCCACAGGCACATATAAGAAACTATGTTTGTTTGGACTCATTACTTACGGCACATATAATATATTTTTGCATGTTGTAGCGAGTACACTAATACTAAACCATATTAATTAAATTTGGCCAGATTTTTGGTAGCATCATATCATTCATCATCATAGATAAAAACATCACTAATCTAATCACACTACTAGATGATCTAGTACAAATTAGTACAATAGCACACTGAGATTTGCATCTGGTTTCCAAACTCGATCAATGTAATCACCATTCATCGAGTTGCAGACTTGGCTTACCTGATATTGATATTTGGCCGGTTGCAGCAGCAGCAACGCCACAGCGGACGCCTGGCTTGGGAGACGGCGCCGCCGCCGGCGCATGGCGTCTGGCCAAGTCGGGGATAGAATGATCAGCCGCCAGCTGGAGCCGTGGAGGCAGGCGGCTTCGCAGTGATATACAAGCGCTGAAGTCGCGGAATGCGAATCGATGAGTCACGGTTGGCCATGCACTGGACCTGGAACGATTTAGGATTCAGTTACGGGCCGGTGCGAAAGGACTCGCAGCCTAAAAGGAAGAGGAGTGAATTTGGCTTTCAAAAATTTTACAATAGTTTTACGTGAGTGACCAACAGTTTTAATACCATTTGCTATTTTTCCTGAATGGTCGACAATTTTTCAAGTTACATGTTTGCTAACAATTTTCTCAAATCCCCAACAATATAATTCTCAACATAAGTATACTAAAAAACGTTGGCTACTTGTAACAAAAATGTTCAGAAATATTAGAAAATCTAGAGAGTCGAAGTGCGCCCACAAAGAATTTTGCAATATAGAGCTAATCCTATCAAGATACTACTCTATATAAAAGGTAAACGCACACAAGTTACAAGTATAAAATGTGAAAACGTAAAGAAATGGGTTAGAAGGATTCAAATTCGGCACAAGGATTTTTATCATGTGGGTCAGTTGGCACTAAACCAATCCTTCTCCATGTTAGAACTCCACAAAGGATGCACTCTTACCCGGCAACTCTTACTTCCTAGTCAAGGCCTTGAGCTCGCTATAAAGTCCCCTCAAAAAGGATGATGAGCTAGTCACGAAGACAAGGCTCTCATCAATCTACTCTCCCGGAGATCTTGACATTAATTTCACTACTGAAAATGCTCCACCAAGGAGAGGTTTTCCTCGTCCCCTAATAAACCGTCGGAGCGGCTCCACACCAAGTCTGAGGGTCAAAGACTTGCCGGCGAGTCACAAGACTCTAAGGGCCGACACATCAAGATTACAAGGGTGTTTTACTCTAAGAACCGTGCACAAGGCAACACTCCTTGCAAACTAAGAGCGTGCTAATTATCTTAGGATGAGCTTCTTCTGGATTCCAACACCTTGAAATGGCCGAATAAGAGTGGTATATATAGCCCAAAGTGTTGGACTAGCCGTTTCTCGAAAGGTACATAGAAATTGTGAATTCCGGATGATCCGCCATGTGCCAACTCCCATCGTCGGATCTTACACCTATACCTTTTCCCAACGGTCGTATGTTTTATCCACGGTTATTGGATGATGTCATAAAGCTCCGCCATATTGTCCGGCATAGATCGACAGATCATCTTCCTTGTGTAATCCTCAACCTCCAAGCCTACATACCTCTCTATATGAAGTAGTTGCGTAAACTCCTCCGTTGGTCGCAGGAACATTTGGCATTTATGTAAACACTGCTTCATCCTTCACCTCACGGCGTAACTTTTCCTGAATGTTCGCCATGTATACAAATAGTAACTCCAGACCTTCCGTCGTGTTCATCTTCTACGCCTTCAGTGCACGCCATTTCTTTGTTCAAATATCCGGCCGTGCTGCACCGGATCATCCGCCGTATAAAAGATCTCATAGCTAGAGTCAACCCTACACGTCGTAGCTTCTCGTGATATTCGTCCGAAGAAATATTCCATCGCAGATCATCCTGCGTGTAGAAACTCTGCATAGCGGGCTTTGCCAATACCATGTTGTGAATCATCTCTGAGTTTTGACTATGCTTGACTTACATTACATCACTAGGACCAAAAATACATCTAATTATGCATTTGACTCGATTTATCTTACACTTGGGCTGACGTTGACATGTTGCATTGGCGCGACGTCTTCACATAATAAATCAGCAGCAGCAGGTCCACGAGTTTAAGTCAGCCTGTCGTTCTTCTCTCTCTTTGATCATCATGATGATGTCACGAAAACAAATGCACATGACATGTAAGCGTGTCATGACAAAAGCATCCTCATGGAGTAGGTGAAAATTTACATGGTTACCACATTTCGCAATAAACAAACGGGCAGTATGAATGGACAAGCAAGCAGCATTCGGTAGAACTTCCCCACACGAGAATCACTCAAATTATTGCATTCATAAGGGTAGCGTTGTTAATTTCGGGGCATAAATTCTCTATCGTCGTGGACAGAGCATCTTTCTCATGCTTCACTATACGGTGGACTGATGCTAATCGTCCATGAGGTTCTTGTTAGCTTAAGTCGTACGAAACTCAGCTGATCACTGGTGGTGCACCCATATGTGCTCTCAATTCTCACATATTCTCGCCCAACCACTTGTATAACCAGTCCTCCTAGCTAGCTAGTAGCTACCTTCACTATAATCTCGATCTTCTTCCTCTGGCGACCACCTAGTATACTATAGTAGTCAGCTCCCTTCAGTCCAATCGCTACATCGGCGTCGGCGATGTGCCTACCATTCGACTGCGGCGGTGACCCTCAAGATCACGATCACGATCATCCTTCCACCCAACCAGGAGGCAACCAGCATCATCGTCATCCTCCTCCTCCACCGCCAACTCCGTCACCACCGCCACCGCAGAGGTACGTTCTTCCGTCGTATGATCAAGAGGATGCCCACCACACACAAGGCATGGCTGCCGGTGGCGAGGCCAAGCCCAAGCACAGGAATGGAGGAACTGATGCGGCGCCATGGCATGTCGCGGGAGTGAACGAGAATAATGGAGGCCGCATGACGCTGGCCTTCGACTACTCAGACGCCGATGTGCCGGCGGCGGCCTCTGCCGGCGTTGGCCGAGGTAGAAAGAGTGCTGCAGAGAAGAACATGGTGCCTACCCTGGCAGCGCAAGCTCCTCATCACCAGCATAACTTTGTCTCTGCTAGTCCTCCGCACGGGTCGGTGGCAGCGTCGCAGCCAAAAGAGGCCAGCAGCGCTGGTGGTAAGATGAGGGCACCTCCGGTGGTACAGATGCCTCGTCGTGGTGGTGAAGACGGCTACCCTGCCGCCGCCGCCACACCGGTGCTGGCGGCTAACAACCTCTATGGTGATCGAGACTATGATGATGATGATGATCGAGCATATGGCAACAGAGGCAACCGCAAGCCGCAAGGCAACTCCTGGTGGTGAAGCATGGTGTGGGTGACAACCACGGCGACCTCTGCATCAGCTCATGTAATGCCTTGAGGACGGTAAGCACTATCCTCCCCGTGGCGATGTCTCGCGTTGTGGTAAAACACAACCCTACGATAGACAATTTAAATTGTTTTCCCATTACTGTAAATTATTGGAGGTGGAGACTGAGAATTGGTACCATTTTCGTTGTAACTTGAATTTAGTGATGTCATTATTGTTAAACTTTGGGATCGCGTTGACGACCAAACACTGCTTCGATGGTGTGGATATATATGGTTGTAACCCTAACCCTTCACAGTATAAATCAGGCTATAGATTTTTGTCCTTTGTGTCTCACTAAGATGAATGATGTTATTAGTCTCTCAACCATCAGAAGCTACTATAGTAGCATATTTAGAGAGCGTTGAACCAGATTCAAGTGACATTTGTGCCTTTTTTATTTCTTTTAATGGCAAAAAAATACATGTCCTCTCTTTGAAAACTGTCATGACCGTAATGATGTCTACCAATAACCAATCTAACTGTTAAGACCCACACTGAATCTGCTATTTCGCTTCTGAGAACTCGTGTAATCCCTCCGTTCCAAATTATAATTTGTTTGACTTTTTTGACCATAACTTTGACCGCTCCTCTTATTCAAAAAATTGTGTAAAATATCACCTTTTGTTGTGGCTTGCTTTATTAATAAAAAATCTTCAAGAATGACTTAAATTTGACTATATTGCACAAATTTTTTGAATAAGATGAGCGGTCAAATTTGAGGTCAAAAAAGTCAAACGAATTATATTTAGAAAGGAGGGAGTACTATATTTTGTCAATAATATAGTATAAAATATGGAACCTATTTCCCATAGTTGCTCCTTCCTGATGCCATGAGGCAAGTTTGATTCCCACCCAAGACCCAACCACCACCTCGACTGCTGCTGGCGCAAGGTGTCCATCCGCAACACCATGTTTCCCTTCGTTTTTCCTCCCATATAACATCTTGGCACTGTGACATGATGCCTCGATGTGGTAGTAAAGTGTTAGCATCAATCATAGATTTTTGGAGAGAATTATTCTCTCCATATATCATGTCTGTATGTATTTGCATCTTGATCTATCCTGTCCTTGGGTGTCTGTCTTTTTTGCGTGTGGTGTTCATGTGGCTGTTGTAGCACGTGGTTTGCGATCCCTAAAAATGAAAAAAATCAGGGAATGCTATCTTGATCAGTGACCATATAAAAAAGCATGTCTCTTTCATATTATTGAATTAGGTTTTTCCTAGATTGTCAAAGAAGTTTCTTCTAAGAAAATGCCTTTCACATACAGACACAATGTTTTCCACCTAAATCTTTGTGTCGAGGTTATACTCGGCAGATATTTGTCCGGCAGGCACCTGGCTTCGTGCGAAGAACAGTAGATGAACAAAGAGACTCATAATTTTATACTGGTTCGGGCCATCGAGATCGAGTAAAAACACTACGTCCAGTTGCTTGCTCGTATTATCTCGGCGAGTACAAATTACAATTGTGCAACAAGTACTCTTGGGTGGATTGATGAAAGTTGGGATACCCTCTACGTACAGGACCCCCACTGTTTATATCTGGGGACACTTGCCTTAAAAGACAAAACAGACCTAAACCTAGTAGGACTCTAACTATCTTCGAGCCTTCCTCCTTTGATCCAGCTGCCGTGTCTTGTTCGGAGTCCTCTTCGCATGGAGTCGGTAGTCGGTAATCCTCGTGATCGGGCACCCTGGTATTTTGGCCTCAACAGTAGCCCCCGAGCTTATCAAAAGGTTATTCCTTGAACTGCATTCGGGCTTTTTTGCTCTTCAGGTGATTGTGAATATGTTAAATATCTAGCATCACTCTTAGGTGAGAGCTTGAAAAAGATCCCAAACATCTAATGGCATAACCTGCATCTGAATGATAAGGTCAGAAAAAATAGCAGCCACAATCATAGTAAATTAAAGAAATACTTAATCTTGAAAGTTGAACCGCCACGGGTTGTTGAATTCTGTTCCGCGTATTTAAAACCCCACTCCGCATGCCTTCCGAAACTCTCGCAGCGCACGCGCCATAAATCACGGCACTGCACATGCTCCTCGATCCACACGCGAAGCGTCGCCTACAGGTCTTTAAATACACGAGCTCTTGGATAGATCCGCATTAGAACCTTTCCCACTAAGGTTTCCTCCTCCCAGTCATGGGGAAAAAGAAACTTAGCCACCAGTTCAAGATGCCTCGCCTCCTCTTCGGAGACTCTCCTCGCAGCTCCACCGAGCCTCCGCCCAGTGCGCCAGAGGGTCCATCGGTGGCGACTCCGCCCCCTGCTTCCCCTCAAGGTCCATTCCTAGCTCTCCCCTGGCATTGGGATGAGGGAGTAGAGAGGTCACACCTCAAGAAGAAATGCCGGCAATGGCGTCCCCGCACCCCAAGGCTGCATCATCAAGCGCCGCTGCTGGGAAAAGTCCAGCACCGCCGTCTCCAGCCCTGCGTCTCCCATCAGCATCCCTTCTGATGATGAGTCAGAACACGGGATGAGCAGGGCTCGTCCTGGGCCGGAATCCTCGTGTGCAGGTGCATATTCATCTTCCGCTCCGGTCGACACCAGCGGCGACGAGGAGTTCGCCAGGCGCCTCTTCGTCTCCTTGAACAACGAGCTGATCGGGATCCCAGGAGACGGCGTGCTCGTGGACCTCGTCAGTGACTCCTAGGAAGAGGAACCGGAGGAGCCCCCATCGCCTGGTGCCGCGGCGCCATCATCCTCGCCGATGAACTAGGCTTGTGCGAGGATGATTATTTTGAATTTTTGTTTTAGGATAGTTATTGATCTTCTGTGAAATGTACTCCTTTAGAATTAATGAAATCATTTCACTTGGAAGATGTCACGATGACTTTTTCTTTGTGTTCGGAACTGTTATGTTAGTCTTTATGCGAAAATCGTTCATCCAGCATGTTCGGGAAACTTGTCCCCGGCCATGGATGATCGGGATATTTTCTCATAACATATTATATTTGGTCATTTAAAACTGTTAGCATATCTAGTAAGCCATCAGTTCTAAATGCATTGAATTTGACTTGCACAGTTTTCGAAATGACACCCGCTGCAGAGAAAGGAAAGAATCTTTTGACCCAACAATGACTGCGCACAATGTGAATCGAGGCCAGTTTTTTCGGGGCTCGTGCCCCCTCTCGAAACTATAAAGCCCCAAGCGCGGCCGCCTGTCTTGCTCACACAGGCAACAATCGCCATCTTAGATCGATTTCTCGCATCCTCCAAGCCCCAGCCAATCCTTGGCCTCCATGGCCTCTTCTCGCCAGTCCATGTCTGGAGACAAATCATTCGACGAGCAAAGCAGCGCTGCCGCCCCCAAGAGGGAACTGTGAAGCGGAACCGGCATCTGCACCGCCGACAAGTACTGGGAAAGATCTACCACAATGGCGAAGCAACTGCAAAAGCTGGAGGATCTTGGTCTTCTCCCCGACACCACAACATTCCTCCGCCGGCCAGCTAAAGGTCAGCTTCACCCGACGCCCAACACTCTGGAACTTGTGGTGTGCATCGAGTTCTTCTATTGTGGGTTTGGGGTCTATCCGTTAGATTTCCTCCACAAGGTCTGTGAGTTCTACCAGATCGAGCTTGTGAACATAAAGTCGGGCGCCATGGCAATGCTTAGCGTCTTCGCCTTTCTGTGCGAAGCTTGGTTAGGGATTAAACCGTCATTGACCTTATAGAGATATTTTTACACCCATGGATATTACAAGGACCAACTTATGATCGGGTCGATTGGCTTTTCCTTGAGAGATCGAAAGCTTTATATCCCTTTTCTAGTCAAGGATTCTTGGAAAGGGTATCAGCATCACTGGTTTTACATCACACTTCCCCAAGCCTCATCGGTAAAAGGGAAGTATCTGATGCCATACCTCAAAGAAGAGACCAAGGCCCTGCCCAAGATTACCCCTGAGATGCAGAAACACATTGACCGGATTTACTTTCTTCGGCAAAAGGGGCTGACTGCGGTTCATGTGGCGGAGACCTTCATCCGATGGAGGTTTATTCCGCTCGTGGCACACGACCGCTTGGCCAGCCTCTTTACCGAAGATACTGACCCGAATAGGACGAAACACGAAGGTAAGTAGTAACTTTACTTGTTTGGTATAATTTCTGGTGGTATTCAGTCATTTGTAATCAATGATTCTTTAACCAGCAGCTGTCCCTGAATCGGTGGTGATGAGTCGCCTGAAGAAAATGCTGAATGCCAAACTTCCCGAGTGGGCAGGTGTCCCTGCACCCTTCAGCCGCGACAACCCCGCTCCAGAGGTAACTCTGCTTCCAGAACTATCCCTCTTTGTTTGTTACTAATGAACTTATTTCTTCTCTCCATCAGGCCCTTCCAGTCGTTGATGCTCCCCTTCATAGTGGAGCTATCAACTTGGAGGACAAGAACTGGCATCAGCTCAGGGTGACAAGACCCCTCCGACCAAGATGCCTGAACAACCTCCTGCTGAAGAGAAGAAAGCCCCGACTAGCACCAAGGTCACCGCTCCATCACATTCTCGCAAGCGCTCAAGGGGTGCAAGCGCAGAGAGGATGACGACTAGATCGGGCTCCCTTGGGGCTCCGGGTGCTGCTGAATTGCCCACCATGCGCGACTCGCCTCAGCCTGGAGACCAAGAACCGCTCATGATCATATTTGGGCGTTTATTTGCAACTTTTGCACGCATAACCAAACTTAATTGTGTTTGGGAGGTTTCTCGCCAGGAAACTCGTTCCGCCCAGACGTCGTCAAAGCCTTCTTCTATCTCGCGGAAGAAGTTCAAGGTTACCCTCCCAAGAGCCGAGTAAGGACTTTGACTTGTTTGATTTTTGCTTGATCGTTTTCCCAGGGGAACTCTTTAATTATTGTGTTCGGGAATGCAGGCCCTCCAAGCCCACAGTTTCCCCTCCAGTCAAGTCGTCTGACAAGGATAAAACTCCCAATCAAGGTATGACAGTTGCACCCGACCAGGAGGCGAAGTCTGCTGAAGTTCCAGAGCCCGTCCCGACACCCTTGGGCCCGATCATCGCTTTGCTTTCCATTGCAGAGGAGCAATGGCGCTCATTAGACGCTCGTGCTTTGGCTACGGAAGCGTCAATATCTAGGCTGGAGGCCCAAGTTGCTCTTTTGCAGTCCGAGAAAGAAGGTACTTGATTTACTTTGTACATTTGTTACTTACTCAGCAAACTGTTACTAATATAGTGCCTCTAACCCTGTAGCTAACTCCAAGAGCATTGAGATGCTCAAGAAGAAAAGCTCGGATCTGGAAGGTCAGCTTGCAGCTCAGGACAAGGAGATCACCGACCTCAGCACTCGACTCAAAGCTTCCGAAGGGGCGTGGCCTGACTCTGGAGAGAAAACTCATGGAGGGAGCTGTCGTTGCTGCAACGCACACCCTGGGAGCCATGAAAAGCCACGTTCTAGAGGTTGATGCTGCGCTGCTCGCTCAAGGCTTCAAGTGCTCGGCTGAGGAGGCACATGTTTTATTCGATGCTCTTGCTCCACTGGTTGAACCATTTGTCTAGAAACTTGTCCTTCACTTGTCTAATTCTGAAACCTCATCCTGAACTTATGATGGATTCCTGTAATAGGGCAAGAACTTGGTAGTTTTAGTTTATGAACTTTTAATCCTTTGGCTGAACATATGCGTGCATGTTTCAAATAGGAAATAGAGCTGTTCGGGCGTTTATGCTACTTTTTAGATGACACCCTTTAACATAGCTAACTATTCCATTACCATGAGCTATTCTAGAATCGTTTAGTTGCTGGGACACGAGCGGTCTTCTGAACTGTGTGACTCCTTATAGTCATAGTGTCTGGTATTTTTAGCGTAGTTCGACCTTTCGATCTAAAAAGCCCGATTTTTGTGTGGTAACGGTACCGTAGTAGCCCCCGGGCTCTTTTTTAGCATGTAGACATGCTAGAAAAGAGTCTAGAAGTACATGCCACAAAAATTACCCGAACATAGGGAGAGCCCCCGAGCGTTGTACTCGAGGGCAGTAGAATAGATCTGAAAATTTTCAGCATAGTAGTCCCCGGCTCTTTGTTAGTACATGCAATATGGTAACAAAGAGTAGAAACTGGATAGAAAAATAAAAACCCAGCCCCCGAGTGTAATTGCGAGGGTGAGTAGAGTGTATAGAACTTATCTTTTTTCTTGGGTGCCGGATGTGATGCGGATGATGACGACTCCTGCCAAATTGTTGGATAGGCTTGAACTTGCTTGATTACCTTGACTTAGGCATAAAATCTGCGTAGTTGATCCATATTCCACGTATTTGGCAGTACGTCTCCTGGTCATGCAATGTCCACCATGATGTAAGGCCCTTGCCATGGAGAGGACAATTTGGTCTTGTCCTTAGTGCGTTGATCAAATTTAAGCACCATGTCTCCAATGCATAAGCTTCTCTTGCGAACATTAGCATCGTAGTATTGCCTTAGCTTCTGTTGATATTTTGCCACTCTAAAAGCGGCTACATCGCGAGCCTCGTCGAGGAAGAGCAACTCCTCAATGCGCCTGATAGGCTCTTCAGTTTTCGAAAACATTGCCACTTGTGGGGCTTGTAACTGGATATCGGAAGGTAGAATTGCTTTAGCGCCGTGCACCAAAAAAAAGGGTGTTTCTCCTGTTGCTCTGTTCATTGTGGTTCGCATGGACCACAAGACTGTTGGGACTTCATGAATCCATCGTTTGTCATAAGCATGCAATCTGTTGAAAATTCTCTTCTTAATGCCATGGAGTACGATGCCGTTAGCTCATTCCATTTGCCTGTTCGTCTTTGGGTGATTTACTGATGACCGATCATGTGTGATTCCCTAGTGTTGACGTCCAAAAAGTCAGGTGTTGACCCTCGGAAATTAACACTGTGGCCTGGGAGATTTGCTTGAACTTCAGTGCAGGTCCAAAATCTTGAGGTTCGTGACATGCCAGTCAATTTGACCTGAAATTGACAAGGTAGAGTTTAATCAGTAAACCACAAGGAACTCATCGGCCAAAGCCCCGATTCGTTCTAGCAAATCGGATCAGCATAAAGGGAAGTCCGATTCACGAGCATGAACCATCGGCCTTGAGTCCGATTCATGATAATATATCATGTATTTAAAACAAACCATCGACTATAGAAGTCGAGTCAGAGATAAACCTAATTTAAACTCATTCTTTAATATGCATCTTTCCAAAGGTAAAAAACAAACTTGATCTCATGTCACTAACAATCGGATCGATTTTGAGACAACGTTGCTAGCAGGGCACCGATTAGCTTATTTACTTCGATAGATTGATATATATCAAAGAACTCGTTTAAACCAGATTTATTTGTAACTTGCTTATTGAAACTAAATCAACTATATAAGCGATATGAATAGATCTATTATGAAACTTAAATTACAATAAAGCAGAATAGATCTTTTAAGCAGATGTAAGCCGATAAGATAAAATCAACAAGATACGGTAAGGGTGAGCGATCTAAACGAAGAAGGGCGATACGCCTCAATCTAAAGCCTAGAACAACTCGGTAAATTGGTGAATTATATAGACGAAGACGGGCGATGCACCTCAATCTAAAGCCTAAAATAACTCGATAGGTGTCGCCCTTACAGACAAACCGAAGGTCAAGATGATGCAGCCCTGCTTGCTGAAGAACTCGACGAAAAGGGTTGTTGGCACGAGGGCCGAAAAGTTGTGTTGTATTGAATGGTTGTGTGAACGTCTTTTACAATGGCGCAGGGTTTATATTTATACTCTGGAAATCTAACTAATCCTTGTCGGCTACAACAATATCTCTAATTTATTTAAAGTAAACTAATCTAAACTACCAAAACTATTACAACTGCCATGCAATCAGGCCGTGAAGAAGCTTCCAGACACATCCTTTCCCTGACAGTCGTACGCGCTCCGCCCTCCTTAGTCCCGTATCCGATCAGGACTCCATTGGATGAACTCTGATCGGAATCGGAGATCCACTCAGAATCGGACTCGGCCCCCAGCCTTAGCTCTGTCATGTACAATCTTAGCCGAGTCAAAATCTGGTGTCAACACATGCCCCCCAATTTTGGGATAAAATATTATTTTGTTCCAAAATTCTCCGAGCAATGATGACCCTAGCATTGAACAGCATATGGAAACCTGCATCCCTCACTGTTGCGACCCTCGATTCCCGTGCGAATTCGGCGCCTCGACCTCCGGGCGGTTCCTTCTCCCATAAGCCCTATAAATACTGAACCGAACCATCATCTCCTTCCTCCAGCTCGCATCTGCTTTTGCGCTTGCACACTCCGCCATTGCCATCTCTGCAAAGCTTCGCACGGTGAACATCTGATCCTCATCCTCCAATCTTTCACCGCGAATCAGGTAAGGAACTCTCCCGCATATGATTCATATTATGCATCTGGGTTTTACTGCATTCCCCTTGGTGATTTCTCAAACTTTTCGCCCGCACCACTTTTCATTGTAGATCTAATCTTCCATCAATGGGGGCTCCTGCTGACAAGGCTGACAGCGCTCAAGTTCCTGAGGAAAAACACCCAAAATCTTCAACTTCATTTTCGCATTCTACTTCTGGAGTCACATGCAAACCATCGCATCTATATTTATCATTTTATTCCTCCTTGAATGTAGCATCTTAAAACAACCTATTCATTCCCGTCTCCCATGTCGACACCGGATACTATCTCGGTTTGATGGGTGACCCTGATCCGACAGATCTGATAAACATGGAATCGGAGAGGCTCCCGTTTAAAGGATCGGACCTACAAACATCCGATTGGAACAACTCATTTCGATCCTAGCCTAGCATGATCCCGGGATGGAGAGATTTGCTGCTCAGGGTCCATGCCACCAAATCCACCTTCTGGGATGATAAAGATATCGGCCAATGCATCACCCTCTCCCTCGCCGATATGGCCAAAGACGAGAATCTGTTGGTCTCCACATCCCTCTTCTGGTCCGATGCCTTCAATGCATATCTTTTTGGCCATGGACCGATGACCCTGACACTTATGGATGTGCACATGCTGACTGGTCTAAATACCATCAATGCCATGATCCTAAGAAGGCTTCTTTGTGACTTGAGCTATAAACTAGTAGGCACAGGATCCAAAGGTTGGAAGAAATACATTGCCGATCATTGCAAAACCGGCACCGTCGGAGACAGAGAGCATGCAGCTTTTCTCAATATGTGGCTAGAAAGGTTTGTGTTTTGCGGATCAACCCTTGGCGCCACCATCAACATGCAGCCGATTGTAGAAGCACTATCCCGTGGTGAATGGGTCCCCCTCGGCCGTCTTCTCCTCGGAGCGGTTTACCACCTCCTCCACCAAGTGTCAACCAAACTCTTAGCTGGCCAAGCTGTTGGACATATCGTAGGTCCCTGGTGGTTCATCCAACTTTGGCTGAATAATCAATTCCGATCGGCTTTGAACTACAACTTCAAGAACCATCGGTTCCCATCCTTCCATACAGAAGAAGAAGATGCTGATACCCGCTGATGCATGTCATTCGGAGAGGCGGTGTCTGTCTGTCCCGGATCCAGGCTTAGCGCCAATAACATGGCTAGCTTCTTCGAAAGCTTCTATCATGGAATTG
>CM014273.1:43469653-43503702 GCA_004135705.1 Alloteropsis semialata
TCGGCCTTCTCGCCGTGCGTCACGGCGTCGTTGCCTTTCACCGTTACGCCCGATCCTGGCGTCACGGCGTGCTTGATCTTCGCCCTGGACCGTCGGCTCGTCGGCGGATATGTCGGAGACGAACGTCTCCCGCTTGGCTGGCGTGATCCTCTTATTTGGAGGGAGGACACGTGTCACCCGCGGGAAAGCCGGAGTTGGTTCGGGTGGAGTCGGCGTATCTTGATGGTGAGGGTGCTGCGCCGCTGCGACGTCCGGAGTAGATCCGATCTGGGTGGCCGTGATGAGATCGGCCTCCCGGATCGTATCTGGAGAGTAGTCGGCGTTCATGCGTTCGCCGAGTGCTTGCTGGTAGACGGCTCCGCTGTTCCTGAGTCCCAGCGGGAACCGAGTCGGCGAGGCGATGCCTTGACGAGCGGATTCGGTGAGCTCAATGCACTCACCGATGGAGGCGATGGCGTGATCCATGTCCGCCTCGAACTGGCGTTGGCGTGCAGCCCATCGGCGTCTGTTTCAGGGCGTCTCCTGCCTCGAACTGGCGTTGGCGTGCAGCCCATCGGCGTCTTCGCTGTTCGGGCGTCTCCTGCACCCTGGGTGGCCGAGGCGGAGTGGACGAAGCAGTCGGCGATGTAGGAGACGGCGCGTTCCCTTCAGATGGCGGGAGAACAACGCCGGCCGTCGCGGTCGCCGAGTGGTTGGCGATGGTTGGCGACGGGGTGGTGATGGTGACGATCCCGTCTGGCGTAGCGTCGAGTCGTGGCGCTGTCTCCTCCGGGGTGGCGTCACGGGTGAAGGAGAGCTCTCCCTCGGGCCCAGCGGTGAAGACCATGGATCCGAAGAAGAACATGGCCCCCTCAGCGATGGAAATCTTCGTGGTCGCCGGCGCGATGACGGCGGAAGTGAATGCCATCGAGCTTGCAGATTGATCTCGTCGATCAACCCCTACCTGGCGCGCCAACTGTCGGATGTTTGGACCCGGCAGTCCACACAGGGTAGCCTACGTGGTTGATTTGTCGAGGGACAGATCGAGGACCAGAAGTCGATGGTAACACAAGACGCAAGGATTGAACAGGTTCGGGCCGTCGAGATGACGTAACACCCTACGTCCTGTGTTGGCGGCGATTGTATTGCTGTGTATGAAGTTCCTGGAAGGATCTCCGTAGTTGGGTTCTGTCCTAGGGTTGTAGAGGTTGTAGTTTTTCGTGCTCTGGAGGGGGGTCTCAGGGCGCCTTATATAGTCCGGCTGCCTTGAGTTACAAGTCGACCAGAGATCGTAACCTACCCGGAATACAAGGATTTGATCCCATAACGATTACAGATATCTTTCCCTACAATTCCAGCTAGTTTATCCTGATCTCCGAGCTTCTTGCGGGATACGCCGTGTGCTTCCCTTGCTGCGCGCGTCGTCGCGCCCATTCGGTTCGCCCGACTGGTGGGCCCCCGACTGGTGGGCCAGCCCGTCCGACAAACCGATCCAGATGTACTCGGATTGGGCCGCCCTTTGATGGTTGGGCCAATCCGCCTGCTGGGTACCCCTGGGGGTCTACCCCCGACAATACCCGATTGACAACTCATCGATCGACAAATATAATCGGAATGTCTTATCTCTCTAAGGTGGAATCAAAGCTGGCGGTGTCATCATATACTGCTTTATTACATCAAATGCCCTCTATTGATCCTCTCCCCATACGAATTCTTCATCGGCTTTCAATTTTAGCAGCGGAGAGAAGGGACGAATTCTTCCAGATAAATTTGATATAAATCTTCTGACAAAATTAATCTTACCGATTAACGACTGGAGACTCGTCTTATCGGTAGGTGGCTTGGCATCTCTGATAGCCTTCATGCTTTTTTGTCTGACTTCAATGCCTTTTTCATGAACCATGAAACCCAAAAATTGTCCAGCCGATACTCCAAATGCACACTTATTAGGATTCATCTTCAAACTATGCTTTCTTGTGCATTCAAGAGTTTCCCGTAAATCGGCCAGATGCTGCTTGTATCCATCGGATTTACCACCACATCATCAATGTAAATTTCAATAATCCTGTCGATCAATTTATGAAATATATAGTTCATAGCCCTTTGATACGTGGTGCCAGCATTTTTCAGACCAAAAGTCATTATGACCCATTCATATAATCCAAGTGCACCAGGACATCGAAACGCAGTTTTAGGAATATCTTCTTCTGTGATTATATCCTGCATTACCATCCATAAAACTAATCACCTTATGTCCCGAAGCTGCATCAACCAACATATCAGCGATCGGCATCGGATACCTATCCATCGGAGTCGCCCTGGTAAGATTCCTGAAATCCATACAAACTCGCAATTTTCCATTTTTCTTGAAAACAGGAACGATATTAGATATCCATTCAGCATATCGGCAAGGTTGAATAAATTTAGCTTCATATAATCGAGTTATTTTGGCTTTTATTTCTTTATCTAATTCAGATTTAAATCATCTCGGCGTTTGTTTAAAAGGCCGATACCCTGGTTTGATCGGGAGCCGATGTTCAACAATAGATCAGCTTAAACCTGGCATTTCATAGTATTCCCAAGCAAAATAATCACGATACTCTTTTAATAACTTTATTAATTCTTGTTTAAACTTAGGATCCAACTTTGCACTTACATATGTCGACCGAGGTCTATCTCCTAAACCTATATCTTCCTCTTCTAACTCATCGGCCGACATAAACCCTTGACCAAGTTTACCTTCATCTTCAATAAACTCTTCCATTAATACAAACTTTCAGAGCCGACTGCTTGGATCGGCTTTAAACCATCATCGGACAATTGTATAAAGTTGTCTTCCCAAACCTTGCCCGACAAGCACTCTATTCCTTCAAACTCCCAAACTGTCAAATCGGCGGTAGCGACGCTAACCGATTCATCGGCTTGGACAGTCTCAATGTGATCTACATGCCATTGGATGAGACATTAATGCATGGTAGATGGCACACAGCAATTAGCATGAATCCAATCACGCCCCAGGAGCAAACTGTAAGATCATTTACTGTCAATGACGAAGAATGTAGCAGGCAATGTCTTATTCCCGATCGTCAATTCAACATTTAATGCCCCCCGAGGCGGCGATGGATTCCCACCAAAGTCTTTGAGCATCATATCGGTCTTGATCAAATCATCAGGGCCCTTGCCAAGCTTCCGATATATAGTGTATGGCATCAAATTCACAGCGGCTCCTCCATCAACAAGCATTTTAGTCATCGGCTTGCCATCAACATATCCTTTAACATATAAAGGCCTCAAATGCCAATACTTCTCATCAACTGGCTTTTCAAATACAGCTTGTTGAGGTTGTAAGACCAACTGTGCCATAGCTTCTTCAATATCATCGGCTTCATCATCGATCGAACTTACATTATACTCACCTGGCAACACAAATACCGTATTCACCAATGCCGATGGCTCTTCATCATCACGCTTAGGCTTAGCTCTCCAAACTTTGAAATTATCATCTCCTTGATGCTTTTCCTTGAGCAGCTCCTTAAATTGGAGACACTGAACCCTTCTCTTTTGAGTTTTGGTCAAACCTTCAGGACACCATTGTGGATTGACCTTTGGATGTGGACCTGATTTGACCTCCAGATTCTCCTTCAATTCCTGTGCATCATCTGGCTTTTGAATATTTTCCTTTTTCTTGCACACCAAATGAACATACACAGAAAGACGGTCGCCTTTATATTTTTGGTGATCATTATACCTTCAGCGATCATCGTCCCACCGGTCATAGGACCGATTTTCATATTCACGCCGATTATGATATTCACGCCAATCTTCACGTTCCTGTTGATAAGCTACCTCATCATGCCAGCTGCATCGGCACCCAAAATCCAATCAGTCATGTACAGAATGACGTTGCCTTTTTGAATCTCTGTAACTTTCATATTGGTCACTGCATTCTGGACAATCATAAATTGATGGGAGCCTTAACTTTTCATTCCAACAAAACCTGAAAAACGGACATCCCCAATGATCTTCGTCATCAAACCTTCTCATCGGAGGACTCTGATCCCTCTTTTGCTGGCGCATGTATTTGTCAATGAGTTTCCCTGATGTGAATAGGTTTATCTCTGCGTTGACGGTTTTCCCGATAGTCCCGATAATTCCGATTTTGCACATCATCGGCCGATACTTGACAATCTGGATCAACAGCTCCCGATTTCCTCGCATGATCCAATGTGAGGACTTTAGCCTTTATCTTCCTATCAGGGGCTCCAATTTCAACCATATTTTGAGGGAACGGGTGTCCATCAAGTTTCGTCAGTTTCTTACTAGTTTCAACTTTAATGATTCCCTTCTCAATTACCGACTGAATCTCATTGTGAAAAACTTTGCAATCATTGGTATGATGAGATACTGAATTGTGCCACTTGCAATATTTCTTTTTCTTCAATTATTCGGCAGAAGGAATTGTATGATTTGGGGAAAGCTTGATTTGTTTCTCTGCTAACAATAAATTGAATATTTTATCGGCTTTAGTGATATCAAAACTGTACCTCTCTGGCTCGACCTTCACCCATGGGCAGGCAACAGAATTCTTGTTCTTGGTCCACTCAGCCAAATCGACCTCAGCTTCATCACCATCAGAATCATACTCAATGTTAGCAATTTTCCTCTGATACTTCTCCCTCCGATAATCATTACCACGTCCTTCATGCTGAGAGAGTTTCTGAATCATGTGTCCCAAGCCTTCAAAATCTTGACTTGTGTATCGATCTTTGACTTGAGGCAACAATTCTTGGAAGGCCAAATCCACCAGTTGTCCCTCCAATAAATTCAACGAATAGCATTGGCTACGGACATCTCTGAATCTTTGGACAAATTCACTAATCGATTCTCCATTTCGCTGTCGGAGAGCAGTCAAATCGGATAGTCTGGTCTCTTGCACTCCCATGAAGAAATATGCACGAAATTGCTTTTCTAGATCAGCCCAATTACTGATAGAATTTGGTGGCAATGAAGAAAACAAGGAAAAGGCCGAACCAGAAAGAGACATGGGGAAAAGCTTAACTTTCAATGGATCAATAGATGCTACTTCACCACATTGAATTGTATAACGACCAATATGCTCAATGGTAGTAACATCCCCTTGTCCAGAAAATTTGTAGAAATCAGGAATCCTGAATCGGGCTGGCATTGGCAATGTGTCAAACCAATCCGGATACGGCTTCTGATACAGATAGGATTGTCCTTTAGGCTTCAAACCAAACTGATTCTTCATGACATCAGCAATTTTATCTGTCCAATCCTCCTGAGCATAGTTCCCCTGACTGATCAGAGCACGAGTCGACGTCATTATGACTGGCATTTCAGCAGGTCCAATCGACGGCTCCCGATAGTCAGCTCCTCTGTTTCTTGGTGGATTTTCAGTGTTGAAGTAGGAAGGATACACCATCTTGCCATCAACTACAGGAATACGACTGCCAAACTGATCAATGTGTTGAGTTGCGCCAGAATTCTTGTCTCCTGTTTCTTCTTCCTCTTCCCCTTCTTCACCTCCTTCTACCACCTTGGCTTTTGATTTCTTTGTTTTAGGGGTCTCATAACACTCAGGGTGCATTTCTGGTGATGTAGATGAACTGATCTGCACAATCTTTTTCTTGAGATCTTTTATTGCCGAAGCAGCACCAGTATCAAAGTAAGCAGGTCCCTTCTGGACATCCTTTAATATTGCTCCATCCAGCAATTTGGCGATCAATCCCACCACCGTGTTAACCAATATCCCTGATTGGTTAATCATTGCATGACTCACACCAGCATCTATGTAGTCTTGAAAGAATTTTCTTTCCTCAGCTGTAATCTAATCAAACGCTTCCTTGGGGACAGAAAACTGATTTTTCTTGATCACAGCATTACGAGTTTTGCTGAATGAGTCCAGGCACAGGTTCTTGAATTCTTCAAGTTGTGCTTCAACGACTTTCTTCTGCTCTTCACTGAGGTCTTCCATCGTGACAGTTGGGATCTCACTGCCCTTGTCTCCAGGAGGTGCCATCACAGAAGCTTTTTGGTCCCACTGGGCGTGCCAAAATGTGTTGACGTCCAAAAAGTCAGGTGTTGACCCTCGGAAATTAACACTGTGGCCTGGAAGATTTGCTTGAACTTCAGTGCAGGTCCAAAATCTTGAAGTTCGTAGTGTGCCAGTCAATTTGACCTAAAATTGACAAGGTAGAGTTTAATCAGTAAACCACAAGGAACTCATCGGTTAAAGCCCCGATTCGTTCCAGCAAATCGGATCAGCATAAAGGGAAGTCCGATTCGCGAGCATGAACCATTGGCCTTGAGTCCGATTCGTGATAATATATCATGTATTTAAAACAAACCATCGACTATAGTAGCCGAATCGGAGATAAACCTAATTTAAACTCATTCTTTAATATGCATCTTTCCAAAGGTAATAATCTCGTGTCACTAACAATCGGATCGATTTCGAGACAGCATTGCTAGCAGGGCACCGTTTAGCTTATTTACTCCGATAGATTTATATATATCAAAGAACTTGTTTAAACCAGATTTATTTGTAACTTGCTTATTGAATCTAAATCAGCTATATAAGCCATATGAATAGATCTATTATGAAACTTAAATTACAATAAAGCAGAATAGATCTTTTAAGTAGATACAAGCTGATAAGATAAAATAAAAAAGATACGGTAAGGGTGAGCGACCTAAACGAAGAAGGGCGATACGCCTCAATCTAAAGCCTAGAACAACTCGGTAAATTGGTTAATTATATAGACGAAGAAGGGCGATGCGCCTCAATCTAAAGCCTAAAATAACTCGATAGGTATTGCACTTACAGACAAACCGATGGTCAAGATGATGTAGCCCTGCTTGCTGAAGAACTCGACGAAAAGGGTTGTTGGCACGAGGGCCGAAAAGTTGTGTTGTATTGAATGGTTGTGTGAACATCTTTTACAATGGCACAGGGTTTATATTTATACCCTGGAAATCTAACTAATCCTTGTCGGCTACGAGAATATCTCTATTTTATTTAAAGTAAACTAATCTAAACTACCAAAACTATTACACCTGCCGTGCAATCAGGCCGTGAAGAAGCTTCCAGACACATCCTTTCCCTGACAGTCGTACGCGCTCCGGCCTCCTTAGTCCCGTATCCGATCACTACTCCATCAGATGAACTCCGATCAGAATCAGAGATCCACTCAGAATCGGACTCGGCCTCCAGCCTTAGCTCTGTCATGTACAATCTTAGGCGAGTCAAAATCTGGTGTCAACACCTGGTCGTAGCAGAAATCGACGAACTTTCTACTCTTGAATTGTGATCCATTGTCAGAGATTATCCTGTTCAGGACCCCGAATCGAATGACAATACTCCACAGGAATTTGACAGCTGCTTCTTTGTTATTTTCTGAACTAGTTTAGCTTCAACCCATTTTGTGAATGTGTCGAAGCTGACGAACAGAAACCTGTAACCCCCGATGGCCCTTGGAAAAGGACCGAGGATATCTATTTCCCATGTGGCAAAGGGCCAAGACAAGGGAATAGTTTTTAAAGCTTGTGCAGGTTTAGTTATTTTCCATGTGAAGAATGGACATGCCTCACACTTCTTTACTAACTCGCTTGCATCTTGAAGAGCTGTAGGCCATGGAAGCTCTGTCGGAATGCTTTCCCCACTAGATATCGGGGAGACGCATGAGATCCACAGATTCCTCCGTGAATATCATGGAGCAAACTAATACCCTCGGCCCGTGTGATATATTTGAGGAGTACTCCATTGCGTGCTGCTTTGTGCAGTCGTCCGTCAACCAATCGGTAATTCTTGGCTTTACGATAGATTTTCTCCAGTTCCGCATCATCATCGGATATAGCTTGGTTTGTGAGGTATACCCGGATTGGTTCCATCCAGTTCTCCTCATTTCCAACTAGAGCGGCAGCCCGAGCCGTATCGACCAACATAGACTCCTTGATGGATTTGTTGGTTGTTGAGACTGTGCCTTTGTCAAGTGCAGTTTTTAGCTTCGATAAAGATACCGACACAGAAGGTTTAGTAAAAACTTCAAGTAACACGTTACCTGGAAGTTATGTGCGTTCGGCAGCTGCTTTTGCAAGTTTGTCTGCATCGCCATTGTACTCCCTTTTGACGTGTCGTACTTCAAGCCCATCAAATTTTCTCTCCATCCTCCTATATGCTTCCAAATACTTGGCCATGACGTCGCTTCGCACACTATACTCTTTCATGACTTGCTTAGCGGCTAACTCAGAATCCGCTTTCATGAGCAGCCTCTTAATGCCCAAAGACACCGCTATGCGAAGTCCTGTCAAAAGTCCTTCATACTCGACAACATTGTTAATAGAGGTTGGATCAACAAAATTGATTTGCAATGCATACATGATAATGTCATCGTGTGGTGAGATAAGGACTACCCCAGCCCCCATGCCTGCTTTGCAAAATGCTCCATCATAGAACATGGTCCAATGTTCGGGATTTTGGGCACTTTCTTCGGGTTTGGGATTTGTCCACTCTGCAATAAAATCTGCCAGAGCCTACAACTTGATAGCAGTTCTGGATATGAATTCTACATCATAAGCCCCTAGCTCCACGGACCATTGTGCAATTCTACTCACAGCATCTCGATTATGCAAAACATTGCCTAGAGGGTAGGTTGACACAACCTTGATCTTGTGGCTCAGAAAATAATGCTTAAGTTTCCTAGAAGTCATTAGCACAGCATATAACAATTTCAGAATCTGAGGGTACCTTGTTTTTGCATCGTGCAACACCTCGCTTACAAAGTAAACAAGGTGCTGTGTTGTCAACTTTTCTGTAGGCCGTTCGACCACCAAAACAGTATTGACAACAGATGGTGTAGCTGCTACGTATAACAACATCTCTTCTTCGAGTTGTGGCGGGACTAGTACGGGCATTTTTTGCAGGTATAATTTGAACGCCTGGAACGCCTCTTCTGCTTCTGCCGACCACTCAAAACGATCAGTTTTACATAACAATCTATAGAATGGCATACCTCGTTCGCCTGAGTTGGATACGAATCGACTTAGGGACGCCATCATTCACGCTAGCTTCTGGACTTCATGGCGGCTACGTGGAGCCTTCATGTCGTTGATTGCCTTGATCTTGTGTGTATTTGCCTCTATACCTTGCTAAGACACAAGATAACCGAGGAGCTCACCCGATGATACACCAAAGGTGCAGCATCATCCTGTTTTTGCGCAGGTTGCTGAATGTTTCGGTTAAATCGATGATTAGGTCGCCCTTTAACTTACTTTTCACAACAATAGCATCTATGTAAGCTTCCACGTTACGGCCGATTTGGCCATTGAGAACAATGTGAACACACTTTTGATAAGTACAACCTGTGTTTTTCAGACCGAAAGGCATCTTTATATAACAATAAACACCGAAGAGAGTTACAAATGCAGTTTTTTCCTCATCGTCAATGCACGTGCTGATTTGGTGATACCCTGAATAGGCATCTAGAAAACAAAGTAGCTCTCATCCTGAGGTTGAATCTACAGTTTGATCTATCCTAGGCAATGGATACTCGTCCTTCGGGCATGCTTTATTCAGATCGGTGTAGTCCACGCACATTCGCCACATTCTGTTGGGTTTCTTCACCATGACAGGATTTGCCAGCCACTCCGGAAAAGAGACTTCTCGAACGAAGCCGGCTTTGAGTAGTCGGTTTATTTCTTCATTGATGGCATCTCATTTCTCCGGGGTGTATCTTCTCTGCTTTTGCTTGACTAGTCAGATGCCAGTTCGTATGCCAAGCTTGTGCTCTGTTACCTCCCTGGGGATCCCGGGCATATCGGACGGTTCCCAAGCGAACACGTCAACATTTGCCCAGAGGAAAGTAATGAGCTCGAGTTCCTATTTGTCATCCAGACCTGTCCCTTCTTGCATGGTCTTGGTCGGGTCCGTTTCGTCGAGCGCTACCGCTTTGGTACCTGGCTCGACACGCTTATGCTTGGGCGTGATCGGGGAGGCCTCAGCTGGTGAGTCGCCCGCGGCTGGTGGTGGTGTATCCTTGTTTTCTGGAGTTTCCACCGTTGTGGGCTTCGCTGTGACGTCCTTGTCCGCCACGAGCACTGGTTGTGCTTTTGCCCTTGATCAGGCTTCTGCTGCTCGGGAAGTTTCTGCGACAGCGGCTTGCCCGGCAGTGCTCTGTTGACTCTTGGGCTTTTTCTTGGCAGGTTCGGCAGCCTTGGCTAGGTCCTGCTCTCCTCCCTTGATCATGTCCAGGGTTTTTAGATCACATTGAACTGCACCCTTTCGGTCACCACAAACTGTGATCGGGCCTAAAGGCCCTAGGATCTTGATCATGGAGTAAGCGAAATGTGCGACTACCATGAATTTCTTCAGGAACGGTCTGCCCAAGATGCAATTGTAAGCTGACATGAAATCTGCTACCTCAAAGGTGAGGAACTCTGATCGGATGTTTTTCCCTTCCATGAGGGTCACTTGCAGATCGATCCTCCCTAATGGGACAGCTTGAATGCCCGGTATTACCCCGTAGAACGGTTTGTCCACCGGTGACAACGACCTCCTCGGGATGCTGAGCTCATCGTAAGCGTTGACGAACAATGGGTTGAGGGCGCTTCCACTATCAATCAAGGTTCCCCCGACCTTGCGCGAGCCGATCCAAGGCTTGATGCACAGTGGTAGCAGTGGCCCATCATACAGCGTGTTGGGGTGGTCCCTTTGATCAAAAGTGATCGGGATGTCAGACAACCTCAACGGCTGCTTGCAGGGTTCGGTGCTTGCTATCTGCCTCTCGACCAGCTTCAGCTGGGATTTGGAGGTTCGGGTTGAGCAACCACCGAATATGGTGCAATCTCGAGGTCCTCGGGAAGTTGAGGCTCGTCGTCGCCATCCATGTAGTTCGCCTGACGAGGATGCTGAGAGTTCTGGTTACGTGGTCCCCCTGTTTCTGGTTGTCCTCTTCCTGCCTTTGTTTCTTGTACACTGTGCACTCCACAAAGTTATGCTTTGTCGACCGGTGAATAGGGCGGTACATTGCGAGGTCCTCGGGTTTTCCTTGGGGACGGTACGGGGGTTTCCTGTCCACTGCCAGGACTTCCTCTCCTTCGGTCTTACACTTTTTGTTCTTGTGCTTGTCTTTCTTCTTGCCTTCCCCGGGCGGCTTGCTCTGATCGGGCTTTGACTGGACCCTCGCTCGGGCATCCGCCATCTTGGCGGTTTCCTCAAGAATCTTGTAGAGTTCTGCCACCGTCTTCGGGTTCTTCTTGGCAAGCTCTTCCGCCGTCCACTCGTCTCTGCAGCCCTGGTTGAAGGCTACAATCAGCTGGTCATCCACCATATCGGGGATGGTGTTACGGGTGTCGCTGAACCAGTGGATGTAGTCCCGAAGTGATTCCTCGGCCTTCTGCACACAGTTGAGCAGATCTCCCTCATGTTCGGGCCGTTTGTAGGTGCCTTGAAAGTTGGCCTCGAATGTCTCCAGGAGATGAGTCCATGACTTGATGCTGGCCTCGGGCAGGTTCATGAGCCATGTTCGGGCAGATCCCTATAGGGTAGTCGGCAAGCAATTGGCTTTCACATAGTCATCTCCCCCAGTGGCATCGTTGATCGTTGAGTATATCTGGATCCACTCACGGAGGTTGGTCGTTCCATCGTACTTTTCGATGTTGGTAGGACGGAACTTCTCTGGCCACCTGACCTTGCGCAAGCCTAGAGAGTATGCAAGGCACCCCCAGTGCTTGGTCGACAGTCACATGGCAGAGAATCTGGGTGAGACCGATAGTAGCCCTCACGAGCTTGGTAATCTCTATTGTAGTTGAGAGTTTCCCGAGCATCACGAGTTTTGCGGTTGCGTTCGAGCTGCGGCCTCATGTCTCGTCCCTCCTAAGGATGGTATCATGGTTGTCCGTTGATAGATCAGGAGCGAACTGGTTGGGGCTCGCCAGGTCTGTCAGACGGAGCTGATGGTGTGGCGGCGGCTTCTAGCCGCTCCTTAGCCATGTCCGTGGCTTCCCGAGCCTTCTTGGCAATGGTGGCCATCGGGGTTCTATTGGCCATGGCTTCCATTGTCTCCAAGAGGGTTCGGATCTGCAGGTTGTCCTGTTCAATCGCCTGGAAATCTGTGTTGAGATTCCGGGGAGCTAGCGAGGATGGAGCCAACAGTGTGCGGGTCTTGGCTGTTTGGATGGTCGGTGCACCACTGAAACGAGGAGTTGGAGATCTGCGTGAGCTGGACGACTCGGCGGCAGTGTTTCCCTGTTCACGGTGACCACGTGGATGCGGCGGTCGTTGGGTTGTTTAGATCCATTGCTCGATCCACTGTAATTGAGATCTAGCTGCGTAGTGCGATCAGCATTGTCTTGGGGGGTTGGCTCCCCAAAGGTGGTGAAAACTTTCCCACCGGCGCATGTGAGATCGGTATCGTAGATCCCAGTTAGCTTGAGCTCGTGATAGCCTTGGTGCTCGAATACGAGATCACCGAAGTGGATCGAACGTGCAGGCACTTGATGGCTCGGAGCATATAAATTGGAAGCGGAGGCAGAACTCCCAATGACTTTCGACTTGATGAAACTCGGCATGTAGGGCATCGATGAACTCGATGTGTCAGCGAACCAGACTCCATTGACGATTGGCATGATCTGATCTTCACGCAAGGGCCCCTACCTGGAGCGCCTCTATTGAGGTTATACTCGGCAGATATTTGTCCGGAAGGCACCTCGCTTCGTGCGAAGAACGATCATAGTAGATGTACAAAGAGACTCCGAATTTTATACTGGTTCGGACCCTCATGATAGAGTAAAAACCCTATGTCCAGTTGCTTGCTTGTATTATCTCGGCGAGTACAGATTACAATTGTGCAACAAGTACCCTCGGATGGATTGATGAAAGTTGGGATACCCTCTACGTAAAGGGCCCCCCACTATTTATATCCGCGGAGACTTGCCTTATAAGACAAAACAGGCCTAAACCTAGTAGGACTCTAACTATCTTCGAGCCTTCCTCCTTTGATCCAGTTGCCATGTCCTGTTCGGAGTCCTCTTTGCATGGAGTCGATAGTAGGTAATCCTCGTGATCGGGCACCCTGGTATTATGGCCTCAATACTTTGTATAAGGCTATCACTCGGACCTTGTGTATAGGTAAGTATCTTGTCATAGGGCTTCATTGGCTCAGTTAAGTCATGTATGATAAACTTGTAGTCGATCAGAATGTGTTTAGCCGCCTGGAACCATTGTAAATATTATGTGTGACAACTTGTAACTGCAATATCACTGACATGTAATCACATACAATTCACTAGTAAGTACTAGGCAGATTTCGCATATAGACATTCACTATTTGTCCAAAATATTTTTCTCTATAGTACATAGTCCCTATAGTCAAGGATAACCTTTCTGAAGTGCACAATTTCAGATCTTAATTTTTATTTTTTACTGTAGATTTTTAAAATGAACGAGTCTATTTGTATTGAGAAATAGTTTTAAAACAATATACTTCTTCAATGTGTTTAATATTATATAAAAAATAGTGATCAAACTTATGTTTTGAGACCATATCGACATCTGAATCGTCACTAATACGTGAAATGATAACAAGAATCAGTACCCGATGTCAAAACGGAAGACGGGGCCAATTAATACATCTTAATCTACTATTTTGGCTTGCACTACAACTTGATCAAGGATAAACCTAACCATTTGCATACAAATGGGCTTCTATGGTTTGTGTAGTGTTGTATCCACCCAAAAGAGAGCTTTCCAAACAGAGACAATCCTATCAACAAGTACCTTATGAACGCAGAGGCATGCAAGCTACAAGTATGAAATATAGAGATATAAAGAAGATGGGCAAGAGAGGGATGCAAATTTGGAATGATGATTTATCTAGTGGTATCGATGATGGCCAGAAAGTGCACTCCTACTCCATGTTGGAGCATCCACAAAAGGATATCGATCCAGTCCGGAAAATCCATCAAGGATCTTGCCTCTTCTTCCACTAAGAGATATGGGAGATTTTGCCATAAAGGCAAGTACCTTCAAGTCCTTACATGGTGCCACTCTACACCAAGCCAGAAGGTTGACAACCTTGAGCTAGCAAAGCACAAGTACTGGTGAGCCACAAAGGCTCCATGATGTTGGTGCACACCAAGCTTAATTATAAGTATAATTCACTTCATGAACTAACCACAGAACAGCAACATGAGTTATTTCTTGTTCTCCAGATTCTCCAACAGAAAGCAGAGATGCTCACCATAATCATATTCATGTATCTTTACTCAATCTCCAAGCATGCATTTTCTAGAAATCCAAATCCAGATGGATTGCGCTCCATAAAACCAGCTAAAGGACATGAAAAAACAAATTGATTGCTTCATATCTCCTCCACCAAAACTACAATTATAATCTCCCTTCCAATGCATTTTTTAAAGATGAATGATGATGTTGTTCTTGATCATTAACCATTTGAAAACCTTAATCTTAATAGGTAATTTAACTCTCTAAACTAACTGAGTTTTATGTGGGAGCTGTGTTTTGTTGAACCATGAGTCTCAGAGAAGAGGAATGCATATAAAAATTTGGCATACTGGTTAGATTCTGCACGCTCCTAGAAAAAAATTCAAGGAAGCGAAATTAAATGAATCTATGAAACGAAAGCTATACAGATCAAGTGCAAAGCAGAAATTCGAACAAATAAGAAAGCACTACCAGCAGGAGCAGATATGGGCCTGGAGCAGGGAAGCTCCCTTACAAAAGATTCCGAATTGAGGCCAAGAATATTTTACATGGTCACCACATTTGGCAATTAATAACAAACATGTTAGTATATATCAAAGAAAAAGCAATGCTAGCAGCACTCTGTCTCTCGCCCTCTCTCTTTTGAAAGACGAAGCATATCTCACTGTTTATTCTTCTTTTGTTCAGATAACCGAACCAAGGATCCCAGCAATGGCTAGCAAGGACGAGGGCAGGGCTTAATAAAGCCCTGGGCATAAATTCTCCATCATTGAGGATGAGCATCTGTCTCTTTCTGTTGCTTCATACGGCGGTAGTGTGGACGTATCTTCATTAAGCTTAACATTAGCTTAAGTCCTATGAACTCAGCTGACTGGAGACCCATATCTGCTGTGATATATTCCTCTTCCTAACCACACCTCTAAGCACTCTTCTTACCTAACTTCTGTCCAAATCACTCACTGAATAGTTCCCTATAGCTGCGGCTAGCTACACCTCAGGGCCAGCTCCGGCTATGTGTCTCCCGTTCTGCTGCGGCAGCGATGATCAAGGGTCACCTTCTAATGGTGGCACCGGGATGGCGAGGACCCGTCATGAAGACAGCCAGACTAATAAGCCTGTCATTCTGTCATCCCCTAGAAAGGAATCAAAGAATGGCACCGGTGTGCCGGCCGGGGCAGCCCCTGATGCGGTAGCGACTGTGGATTGGGAAGCAAGGGAGAACAAGAACAAGAACAAAAACAAGAACACAGAAGCTTTCAATGGTGGGAAGATGGACCCGCCTAATCCGTCACCGCAGTTTGCAAAGGATTGGGATGAGAAGCCAGACAAGTCTCCTCCTCCTCCTCCAGTGCAAGGTCCGGACCATTTCGGTAAGGAGATCCCCTTGCCAACTCCGATTGTACAAGCTCCTAAGGATAGGGATCCAAAGATCATGGAGCCTCCAGAGCATAGGGAGGATCAGGTTTTCACGGCGTCTACTCCGGTGACCAATAGTCCCAAGCAATTGGAGCATGTTGTTGCTGGTCCTCAATGGCCAGTTGCAGCACCGCAGCGAAAAGACATCACTGATACCATAAGGACACCACCCTCGCCACAGATTGCTCATCGTAGCCATGAAGATGACTACTACCCTATTCAAGCTCCTGTTGTGCCAGTGCCGGCTGCCAACAATAGTCTCCGTGCTCGTAGCCATGAAGATGACCATGGTGGCAAGGATGATCGCAAGCCGCCTGCAGGCAAGTCACGGCACTGAGGTGAGCAACGAAGACTGCATTTGGCCCTTGTTCATCGGTGCATCTATTGTATCTACATGCTCCGAACCAAAAAAAACAGGACATTATTGTTGTGGTTGTGTGCTATATACATCTAGGATACCTGTTAATTATGTTGTTACAGTGTGACCGATCTTTGTGTGACTGTTTCAGAACCATGGTGAATCCGCATATATGATTTCAAGTGTCACATAACTATACCATTTTCTTCAAATTATTTAGTCCGTTAAGTCATATTTTTCGTCAACGTTGTGCACAAATGTCACCATACATTCACAATTGAATTGCACACATGGAGGCACTCACGAAGGGATCAACCAGTAATGTGTTGTCCTGTCTACACAAGGCGACAGAAGAGATCTAGTACAACTAGATTTTCATATTGTAACCGATGATGGGACTTTCCATGTAATTCTAGCCTTGGAGCATAAGAGGAGGGGTAGGGTACCTCTAGGAGGACATAGATCCAGGATCCACACCACGGCTCCACTGCCAACAACTGAGCATGGGACACATACAATTCCACAATAGGACCCCTGGAGTATAAGAGGAGGGGTAGGGGTACCTCTAGGAGGACACAGGATCCATGATCCTCACCACGGCTTCACTTCCAACAACCGAGAGCACAAGCATAGAATTCCCCGGTAGGACCGCCGAAGTATATGAGGAGTAGGGGTACTCCTAGCCAGGAGGACATCGGATCTAGGAACCTCACCACGGCTCTACTGTCAAAAACCACGTGCAGGGCACAATACATCAATTCCCCAGTAGGACAAAGGGTATTACGCTACACTAGCGGCCCAAACCTGTATAAATATTTGTATCTTGCGTCTTGCATTACCATCAAGGTCATGGTTCTTCTGACTCGCTCCCAAGAATCTTAAACATGGCTAGTCCTTCCTAGTCCATGGTGCTCTGCTGTCCTGCAAAATGCATGCATGGAGAACCCAGGGAATTATTCTCGTCAAGTAAAGATGCCACTTGTATGCTTGCCAGACGGTCCGTTGATGGATTAGAAAGAATCAGAGAACCTCTTCTCCCCCGTTTCTTGTTCTCCAAGGGTGGTGCATGGCCTCCCTTCAAGGCACCTTTCTTTATTTAATTCTTACAGTCAAAGGAATTGGTACACTACTGGAAAAACGCCCATTAACCCTCGTAAGTACTGGTTATGCAACCGGTACTGAGCAACCGAGACTAAAGGCCTCGGTCATTGGTACCGGGTGCAGAACCGGTCCCTATGAGGGCCATTGATACCGATTGGTAACACCAACCGGCACCAAAGGGCCCTCCCACGTGTGCTACGGGGGAGGCCATTTGGTACCGGTTGGTGTTACCACCCGGTACCAAAGGGTGTTTTTTTCTTTCTTTAAATATTTGATGTTTTTGTTTATTAAATTGAATCTTTCACGCAATTGAAATTATCACAGCTATATATATTACAGAAGTTACATATGCACAAGTTGTTTACAATTGACGAGCAGAACTGGAAGAAGGAGCGGAAAGAGAGCGATATTGAGAGATATCGCGTCCGTCATGTGGTACTCTCCGCTTGGATTTATAGCTTGGTCCATAATGAATCCAAATAGTTGGTCTGCAATAACTTTTGCTTTTTCTCTCATTGGGAGCTCTTCATGGTAAAACATTCTCTGCATTAATCACAAATGACAACATTTTATACTCATTATCCATTGGATAACACTAGATCATACACATTACAGAACAAGTCATATGTAAGTATGAATTGTTTGATTTCATACCATGAGTTCTTCAGTAGTTGGTGTTTTGGAGAAATAAAGGTGTGGATCGACTGGCAGACATAGTATCCACATAGATTCGTCCCTTGTTTCTGTCTGGCACACTAAAAGTGGAGTAGAATAAAGTTAGACGTGACAACTATATATGAGTGTGATTTTACAAGATATGCAAGTACTCCAGCCACATACCGGAAAGTCCGTCTTCACATCCAATTTTTCTTTGAAATTTCCTTGAACATTTGCACGAAAACGTGTCCATGCCATGTCAATCAGGTCTAAAACTGGTTGGTAATCCTCGTGTGGTTTCTGCATTGAGTCCAAGACAAAAATACGACCGGTGTTTATGATGATCACAAGGAGTATCCAGTGGAAGCTGTAGATATATAAAAATACAAGCACAAGTATTGAGAACAAAGTCTTAAAGTTATACATATATAGAGAGAAGTACTCACTTGAAATTGTATGGCAGAAGAATGTAATTCTTACTTCTTTGTCTCTCCAGGTATAAGTATATGTTGTCCACCATCTGTAGTGGCTTACCGGATACAAGTACGGCATTTATCATCAATGGATCCGTGAAGCCGACGTCATTGTATGATTTTTCGCGGCATGTATGGATCTCCATCCTACATGACAAAAATAGATTGTTATTTTTGCAAATTGTAATTAAGGCAGCAAGTATTGCGAGAATAGATCAGTGAAACAAACTTACACAACCCAGCAGCTTATCAATGAGAGGTCTATGGCATCTTGATGGTACAACATATACACATCCTTGAAATCCAAAATTAAGAGACCTGGCCCACGGAAGTAATCACGGTCTTGTATCAAAACATTGAGCATCAGTCTACCCTGTTTGGACACATTCATGGACCACGTATGGAATCGGTACGCTTGAGTGGTAAGTAGCTTCACAGAAAATGGGGGCACCATTGGTTCGCCGTATCGAAATTCCCAATGTGTCACTGTTGCCATAGGAATTTCGCCCTATATAAGTTCTGATGGTGAGAGGCCTGTTGCCGCGACCATCTCAGCAAGTGCTTCATCGTCAACTTTTTGTTGTGCTTGTGTCCTCCTAGCAGAGCTCTGACCGACTTGTTTCTTCTTAGGAGTGGCCGCCTTCTTCCCCGAAGCTCCACTGCTGGCTTGTTTCTGCTGACCAGCGGCCGTTTTGTTACCAGAGCCTTCACTGACTTGTTGCTGATAAGACTTTGCAAGCTGGCGGTCGTAGTCAGATACTAAGAATCTCTTCTGATTCGCCGCGCTCATTGATCTGAAAAGTTCTTCACTTTACCGGCTTCTCTGGCTCATCTGGTTTGAAATGTTCTTTGACCTGGGCTTTGACCACCAAAGCAGTTTCCTCATCAGTTTGGTCGTAAGGTAACTTCTTCTTTATGGCGGCCATCCTTTCTTCTTCGGTAGGCTCTTTTTCGACCATTTGATATAGCTTTTTCTGGCAAGTAGTCCACCATGGGGGCGTAGCTTGGCGCTTTGGGGCATGCCGTGCTAGTGGAGGAGGAGACATGTGTGAGCCGGCATCATCCCTACTTGGAGGTGGCAGCTCTTGCTCATCCTCGTCCCTTCTTGAAGGTGACGGTGGCTGCGGGGATCCCTGGGTGGAGTAGATGATGGCCCTTAACTGGCAAATTTGACGTAACGCTTCTTTCGTAGAATGATACTGCCGTGGGCAGCATCCGTTAACGTCCTTTCTCCATCGCCACCTTCGATGTCGAGCTCCAAGTCATCATATCCTTCACAAATTTGCTCCACCCCCACCTTGCAGTAGTGTTGATGGCCCTTAGACGCGTCAATCATTAACCGCAAGCGCACGGATCAGTTGTCGTTTTTCCCTTAGAGTACTCCCCCAAGGTTTATCAATTCGTGGAACTAAAGATACAAGAAACAATCCAACTAGCAAAGAAATCCTTTAGTCTTGAAAGAGGGTTGCAAAATGGATCTAATCTATTAAAACCAAACACCGGAGGTAGCAAGAGAGAGTTAGAGATAACCAATCTAGATCACCTAGATCATGCATATGTTGTAGCTCCGAGCCAAATAGAGTGAAGTAAGATAGATATGGATCTCAATAAAAAGCATCTTTAAATCACGACCTCCGGTCAAACTCCCGAAAGCCCCACCGTACATGGGATCACACCCTGTCACGATGCTCCCTATTGGTGTAGGTAACTTAAGGGCACGTTCACAAGTGAACGTGTCGAACCACTTGGTAGATCCGGTATGAACCCCTAGCCACCATGGCTACAAGAACACCCCAAGCAATCTATCTCGAGAATAGATTGGAGAAGAAGCAAAACCAAGATAGAACGAAATCATAGAAAGAGGCACTTTGATCGCTAAAGATTCGGAAACACATATAACTTCACCATGAATGAAAGTACATCACAAGATCACCACTGGGATCCTACCTTGATCTTGATGATCCTAGCTCCAGAACTCCAACATGGTCTTCCTCGCAGGGTTCTCACGTCGGCTAGGGTGGAACCCTAGACAACTAGCACGATCCTCAGCTCTCCGAAAGGTGTCCCTCTAGCTCCTCTGCTCCTCGGCGTCGAATGATGAATGAATGATGCGTGGCATAGGGACACAGGGGCTATTTATACCCTGAGGAAACCCTAGGTCGAAGGGGGGGCTGAGGCGGCGCCAGGGGGGCTTAGGCCGGCCAGCCTAAAGAGGCCCAGGCCGACCGGCCTGGTCTCTTTTCTGGCTGCCTCCTCCTCTTCTTTCTCCCCAAGTCTTCTGGAAGCTTCAGTAGTTGTTCCACCTATGCATGTGGGCCTTTGGACTTCATTTGCTTCGGGATATCTTCGAGATAAGAATGGGAAGTGATAACCTTCCAAATTCTCCAATTGATTTGTCTTGACCCCGAAGTTTCTTGACCTTATCTTGAAGCACTTGCCTTTCAAATATTCTTGGAGGCCGGTTCACCAAAGATGAGCACGAATGGGGCTTCGAACACCATAGACCCACCAGCCTAGCCTTTTCTTCGGGCTTCTGGCCTTCATCTTTCATCATGTTGTCCTTGGTCACAAGCCTTATCCATTTGTGCTCCAATTTAGCCCAAAAACCCATGTAAATAGAAATCATCCTAAAACACATGCATATGCGAAAATGTCCCGGTTATAGAGTATGATCAATAGTTTAGATATCAAATTCATGCCATTATTGAAGATAAACAAAGGTAAAAAGGTGTCTCTAAGGAGCGTCAACAATACCCCCATGCTTAAACCTTGCTCGTCCTCGAGTAAGTCTTCAATAAAAATCAGTGTTGCCTTTCGGTGTCCAATCCCTGCAATTGATCATACACAAGAAAACATAATGCCCTCAAAATATTTTGCAATTAATTCTTCAAGTTATAACCAGCTCTTTCTAATATGGAGGGTAGATATGAATTAAGTGTTCCCCACAAAGACTGTAAACACATGCTCTCTAATTTAAACAAGTCTCAGAAATTACGAAAGTAAGTTCCAAAAGTATTGCTAAACCAAAGTCAATAATTTAAACCTCATTGCAATTGCTCATGGAAACTCTCAGCTCATCTTGTCTCTCGAACTTGCTACAACTCTCACCTTCCTTTCTCTCATGTATGTGTAAGGCTTTATCTGGAGCTATGCGAAAGGTTAGTCCTAACAAAAGATATTATAATCAAGATATTATCAAAACAAGAGATACTTCTCATGGGTTTACCAAGACTCGTCAAAAAGACCATAGAAAATAATCGATATTATCAAAACAAGAGATACTTCTCATGGGTTTACCAAGACTCGTCAAAAAGACCATAGAAAATAATCGATTTTGTGGAGAGAGGGAAAATGGAACACACACTTTTAGATAGTGGATATGTGCAAATGGCAAAGGTTGATCCCAAGGCACAAATGAAGTCCTTGTTATCGGATTGCACATGGTTGGAATATTTGAGTATGGAATAATCTTTAAGGCATTATGGAATTTAATGAAGCAAAAAGAACTAAGGAGCATTTATTTTCACACTTTTTTCTTTTCTTTCTTCCTTTTTCAACATATATTTTTTCTTTATTTTATTTTTTTCTTTATGCTCCTTAGAACTTCTAGCAACATTAATACTTACTCAGCCTCCCCCTCATGCTTAAACGATTGCTCGTCCTCGAGCATAGAAGTGGTGGCTAATGCTAGTGTTAGTACTGCTTTGATACCACTCTGTCACACCCGGATTTACAAAGAAAATCCGAATGCTACTATATGTGTACCCAGGAAGTCTTTACACACATATAGCTCCCGAAATGATTACCAAAGAAAGGAAACAGTGCTCGATACATAAACAGAAATAAGTCTTTACATCACAGGCATTACATTTATTATCGAGTTTATCAAAGTAGCGGAAGCCTAATGCAATCTAACTCCGAGACATCTCCACAGGGACTCTGACTGGGGGAGAACACAGCCTAGAAATCTGGAAACTCCTCAGGAAACGTGTCCACTGGCGGCTCATCTGAGTACCCATCCGAGATTTTGTTGATATGAAGCAAGTGTAAGTAATCCATCTTACTTAGCAAGCATAACATGATTATATGAGGCTCAAAAGGCTAGACAAGGTTTAAACTGCGGTTAGCATTTTAGTTGATTGATTTTAATATTAACCTAATTACTACAATTATATGACAGCCCCGGTTGTAACCCACATTATGAAAACATGTGAAATATTATAAATGAATAACATCATATTTAACCATTTATCCGAAAAACAAGGAACCGCTCAAAAAGGATCCAGGCCTCTCTTGACCGTGAGCATGGCTGTTATAACAGTTTTACACTCTGCAGAGGTTGTACACTTTCACCACAAGTCGCGTAAAAGTTCAGAAGAACTTTAGACCTAACCATGTAGTGCTGATCAGGCACATTCATCACACTACCTTTGGTGTGACTGCATAGGGAGGCTACGAGGCCTTTTGACAGACACCCTAATAAGTTAGTGGCCACTATGGTTTCCTGACAGGCGCATGGACCCCTCCAGGCTCCAGCCAAAACATCACACACAAAACCCAACGAGAACTGACCGAGGTCCACACTTAAACCTGGCAGCCCCAATTGCGCCTTTCGGTAACCACTAAACAAGCTAGAGCCGTACAGCGTACTTAGCCAAGACCAGAGCCATGTGATTCTTGTGGCTGTATGGTTTTCCTGGGTGGCCGCTTTAAGAACTGGACCTTAAGGAGAGACACTAGAGCGCATGCTCTAGCTCCCTAAACCATGTTGCTAAAAAGCATATTTTATATCAATTCCATATAACCATTAATCAAGATTAACAATTAACATCGATCATTAGCATTTGAGCAACTAAGCAAAGCTAACCTGTCTACCCACATGCATAAACCCAAGGTAGCCAAGGTATAGGGTAAAAGATTCTAGTCATCCCTATGGTTTCTCAAATTTAGACACATTCATGAATGAATAAAATGATTAATAATTATTGGATTGCAAGGAATTTCATTATGTTATACTTGTCTTCCTCAAAATATTGCTGCTGATCCAGGTCTTCAAATTGTTGATTGAAACCGGCCTCGTACTGCTCGCAATCTATACACGCATTCCATCACCACACATACATCCATCACAAGCCAATACATGCATACAAAAGTATTTCTATTAGAACAGTACACCATACAATGAAAACAGAAGCAAAAAGGTTAGAAAACTAATCTACGCATTTCTACGAACACATGAACGTGAGAATCACTCTAATCGGAGCTACGGTGATCAAACTACGCTAAAAACATGACACAAGGACTATGCTGCGATGAACCGAGGACCTAGACGTATTTAGCCCTAGATGTCAGGGGGTAGCAAGGAATTTCGCAACAGAGAGGAGGGAGATGATGGGTTTATTTGGGGATTTTGCAGGGGCTCTTTAACATAATTGCGAAGGGGTATCTGCTGATCTATGCTTGGCCCTTGGATGAACATTGGATGGCTGGCAGGCTTTGGATACCCCTTAAAAGGAATCTCGTCCTCGTCGAATATTGAAGCCATTGGAAGAGGATAGGGGGTAGGCCGCTCGGCTCATGGTGTTGAGGCCGGCCAGCCCACTTGTTGAGGACCTCCGTTTCTTCTAATTTTTCTTCTATGCACTCTTTGATGCCTCCCCAAATATATGTTCCTTGTATCAAGCTCTTGATTCTCCAGATTTTCCTCGAGATAATGATCCATATTCAAATTGGGTTGTGGTCAAGGAGGTATTTCATAAAAAGATAATTTGGGTTTAGGGTGGATATCCAGCAAAGTTTGTGAGGTTTCCGGTGTAGAAACTCACAATGCATGGATAGATAGGCTAGCAAAGAGAAGGTACGCAAAAAGGAATGGTAAGCTTCTTAGTCTCGTACCAGAGAAGATAAGTCCTGAATCAATTCACTTGAAAATAATTCTTATACTACGGTTCAACATGATATATCATTTAGGCTTTGGATAGGTAGAGCAATTGCAAAAGGTATTAATGACAAGGCTAGCTCAATTAAATTCAGCAATTAAACATCCCTTGACAAGTTTAAAAGAGAGAGCAAGAATAATAAATATGGGTCTAAAATTACCATAACCTCCACAAAAGATTGAGCCGGTATTTAGGTAAATTTCAGATCGTGTTAGGGAGAGCATTAGTTCAATCGTGCATAAGCCAAGCGCAAAAATAGACAAAGCGGCAACGATCATCTTTTTTCAACATGGCATAAACTTTCTATCATCACTAGTAATCATATCATGAAAGCATCAGTGATATATATAGTGATCATGGTGATGATAAACAAAAGGACACACTAACACACATGCTGAAAATAAATAAAAACAGAAAATTGCTACGCACACAAGCTTGCACACACGCTGAAAATAAATAAAAGAAAAGAGAAAACTCAAACCACACGTGCGAGCAATTTATTCTTGGTCCTTGTTGGTCACTCCTCTTGGCTTGGTAGATGTCTTGCATTATATCCTTGGTCATAGTACACTTGAGAGGCTCCTCCTTCAAAATGTTCCGGTGGCGCCAATGCTAGAAGTCCCATTTGATATGCAATCCCCACGGTTCCATCTTCTAGTCGATCCGTATGCCTCCAGATGGCATTATTGTCCTCCAAGTTTCTATCGGCGTAAGCTCCAATCATTCTTGTGCTTCTTTCCGGTTGTTGGAGATGTGCAAATTGAGCTCCAAAGGATGGATCCGGGAACACTCCTTGGTGTGGCGTCGGTGGGTAGCCATAATTGCTATATGTAGGCGGCGATGGATACATCGGTGGTGGCACCGGCGCTCCATACCCCCATGCTTGAGCTGGTGCGTGTCCCCATTGCTGCCCCATCCTTCCGGAGGTCCTTGTCCACTTGGTGCATTTTGAAATTCCATGGTCCAATAAGAAAAACTAGCCGGTGGCAATTCCTCTCCGACCTCTTCTTCAACCGGCGCCGATGACTCTCCAATATACTTCCCTCTTTTATTCTTCTTAGCCTTCACCAATATCTTCTCATCACGTCAATGAACTCTTCCTCTTGCAAATAATTTCAATCTTGCATCGGGGAGATAAATATTGGTGTTCGCAATTTTGAAACCATTCTTCTCATCTCCCCCGATGTAGTGACCTCGCCTCATAGCTTCAATTCCAAGGTCGCTTCTCTTTATGTAGAATGCCGAGTCTGTCTCCAATCTTGGGTTCATTGCAATTGCTATCATGGAAAGATAACAACCCGAGCCAATGTCTCCAAAGCCGGATGTTGCTTCACATACCCACCTATCAATCATGATGTAGGTAGGATCAGTTACTTGCTTCTTCACCAATGCGGCGTATAAATAATTTAACTCAGCATTGGTTACTTTGGACTCTCTCATTCTCCCGAAGATCCTCTTGCTCATCCAAGAGTGAAATATTTGAAGTATGACATTGCTTATATTCTTGCTTTAGTGGTTGTCATCCCTTGCAATTTTCTTCCAAAATTTATCTAACCCTCCTTCTTCTACTTTGGCTCTTTCCGGTGTATCACCCTTGAAACCAAGTAAACTTCTAATATCCTCAAAGGTAATAGACCTTTCTTCATCCTTCAACCTAAATTCGAGGCATGACACTTCTTGCTCATCAACTTTTCTTGTCACCACTCTCTTGGTCATCATAATCTCCATGGCAATTTCCCCATGCACGTGCACACCATCGGAAAATTGCTTCCATCCGAGGTTGTCCAGTAGTCCATAAATGTCACCATAGAATCCCAACCTTTGTAGTGCATCATCATCAAAATCAGTGTTTGCCTTCAACCTTTCTCTTAAATTCTTGAGCCTTGCTTCTTCTTCCTCCGATAAGATGACAAACCCATATTCTAAAATTCATGGCTTGTATGGTGCTGGTGCGGTTGATCTTGTGGCACGTCGAGGTGCAGGAGGTGGTGGTGCGCCGACATGCCCACGAGGTTCGGTGAACCGCATGGAGGTACTTCTTGGGTCTTGAATACCACCAAGGAGCAACATGTTGCTCCTCGGTGCGGGGTTGTCTTCCTCCATGCTTCGCGGTGACTCCGCAACGGAGTGCCTCCGCGAAGAGCTCGCCGATGGCGCGTCGGATGTCGACGACCTTGTCCTCTTTCCGGTGGTGAAGTTCATGACACTCCTCATGGTGCCTTGCTGCACAAACACAAAAACCAATACACCGGGGGTTTCTTGCCGGTGGAAAAACAATATATCAAAGAGGAGAGCAAACTAGGAATTGTAGTGAATTTTTGGAGATTTTTGGGGCTGTTTTTGACTCTCGAAATTTTCAGAGCTCTTGCGGGTGTTCAAGGTGGAAGAACTGAGGAACAAGAACTAAGAATTGTATGAGCTACTTACCTGTGAAAGGGGGCACCAGGGCCCCAGGCCGGCTGGCCTGGGGTGCTTGGGGCCGGCCGGCCTAGGGTCCTCCCTGGTCTCCTTCACGTGTCCTTGCTCCCATGTCTTCCTGAGTTGATTCCTGATCAATGTCCAGCAGCTCCACATGCTTTGCACCGCCCAAATGTTGTGAACCACTCATTCTTTGGAAAAGTTTTGAACTTGCACATTGTTTTCTCCACCTTGATTCATGCTTTTGTCCTTTGCTTCAACTTCACTCCAAATGTTGCTTTCAATCCTACAAAAATGAGTGTACCACTATGCATGGCTGCCCCCTCTTGCATGTGGTGCTAGGTGGAGAGCACAAAAATTCTTCCCGTGATCTCAATCTTGGTCATTAGTAGTGATCATGATCATAAACCCTTCCAAAGTGTGTTTAGATGCTTAACCCTTCCTCTAATCTTGGCAAATAAAACCAACTCAAAGCAAGCAATGAGTTTGAATGAATAAATAGAGGGGAGTTTGGGCATCATAAACATTTGTAAGTCGAGAAATATTTTTTGAATACATTAATTTTGATTGCACCGTTATTGCTCACTTTCATCGATTGATAGTGAACATTCCCGAGTTCAACCTTGGGTCATAGGTTAGGTTCTAAATTTTGGCCAAATGAGAGAGATATTTTGAAAGAAATAAAAATAAAAGGGGCTTAGAAAAATTCTAATTCTAGGGAAACAAAACTGAAAATTCCTAAGGTTGCGTGAGCCTAGCATGCGTCAAAGAATTTAAAGAATTAAGAACAACGCTTGGCTCTACTCGTGTCTTTGTAATAAACAAGTTGGTCCGGCCATCATGGAAAGGACGGTCGCCAAAATGGGTTCGGGAATTTGGTGTTGGGTTTCCCAAGATAAATCATAGGAAGGCACAAGTCATTGGTTTAGAATAAGAAATAAAAATCAAAATGACCGAGCAACTCTAAATTAAATGTCTGACCGAACGACCAATTAACAAATGTTTATCAAGTTTTGCGTAGCAAAATTCATGACTCACTTACTCAAATGTCTTCAGGGTTGTCCTCCCAGCAGCTTATTCTTGACTCGATGAATGGGTTGTCCTCCCGGTAGCTTATTCTTGACTCGACAAACGGGTTGCCTCCTGCAAAGCGCTTTGTTTATAGTCTATAGCTAGACTTCTTCCTTTTCTTCACTTCGGACCAACGCTCGGTGGTGGCGTTGCAGTCTTGGGTACCCACTTCTGCACGATCCTTGGTTTGGGTGCAGGATTATTCTTTGGCTTAGTCATCTTTTTGGTCTTCACAAGCTGGCTTTTAGCTTTTGTCTCAACGGATGCAACAACTTCTTTGGTCTCCTTCGCTTCCTTCTTCTTTGGCTCCTCCTTGGTGTCATGACGGTGAGGTGGAATATATTTAACATTGACCGTATTGCATACCTCAAGGCATGGACAAAATTTGAACTCGCTCATGGTGCCATTGATGTCGACCTTAATCTCCCCCCTTGCCAATGTCGATGTTCGCCCTTGCGGTCTTGAGGAACGGCCTCCCAAGGATGAGTGACGACTTTGTCCCTTCTCCCATATCAAGGATCACAAAGTCAATGGGGACTAGGTGTTCTCCAATCTTCACGGGTATGTCTTCGGCGATGCCCAAAGGATAGCGAACGGAGTTGTCCGCTAACTCTAGGCACATTGTGGTGGGTTTCGGCTCCGGTAGGCGTAGCTTCTCGTACACGGCCTTCGGCATGACGCTCACACTTGCACCAAGGTCACACAATGCCCTCTCGAACATGTATGATCCAATGGAACACGGGATGGTTGGACACCCCGAGTCCCTCTTCTTCTCGGGAGCTTGGTCGACGATAGCCGCGCCGCATTCTTGGGTCATCTTGATGGTGCTTGGCGGCGGCATCTCCTGCTTGTTTGCAAGTATGTCTTTGAAGTAGCGAGAGTATGTTGGAACTTGTAGAGCATCCAAGAGCGGCATATTGATGTTGAACCTGTGAACCACTTCAACAAATTTTTTGAAATGCTTATCAATTTTACCTTTGTGGTAACGTGACCTCGGAGGAAGAATCTTGGTGCCTTCATCGATCATCTCAAACTCAGGCTCTTGGGAGACTGTTTCCGTTGCGGGACTAGGCGCCTTCTCTTTTGATGTCATCTCGGCTTCAACACTTGGCTTAGGCTTCCTTGCTCCGGCTGGGTGTTCGGGGTCTTTGATCTCCTTCCCCGAGCGAGTTTGAATTGCTTTTGTCGTCTCCGGATTTTGAGATTGCCCCGGTAATCTTCCTTCATTACTAGGTAGGCGTCCGGCTAGTTGGGTCACTTGTGTCTCTAGCATCTTCATCATGTTGAGCACTTGATGGTTAGAGCTTCCGACATCCGTCACCTTGCCATCAATGTTCTCCAATATCTTGTCCATAGCCTTGAACTTGGTGACGGTGTCCTTGTTGATCTTGCCTTGCTCCTCCATGAACTCCTTCAATTGTATATGAAGAGGCATCGAGTTTTGAAGGAATGAGCTTGCATTAAATTGAGGTCTACCTTGCCCGTAGTGGAAGTTGGATGGAGGGAACAAATCCCCCCTTCATCATGTACTCAAGCACCTTAGCCTCCTCCGGATAATTCTTCTGGACATGGCCGTACTCTCCACAATCTTCACACGTGGACCTTGCTTCGGCTCCCTTCAAATCAATAGCATGGGCTTCCTTTTTGTCCACCTCCATCTTCTCCTACCTTCTCATGAGTGAATCAATCTTCCCTTCTAGTATTTCTTCGCGCTCCACCTACAAAACACTTTTAGCATCGCCAGCGGACGGTGTAGGGTGCAGCTGTCCCGATGATGCCCACGCATCATTATCCGCCACCTTCTTGAATAGCTTGAGAGCTTGTGTCGGGGTGAGCTCAATGATGGATCCTCCAACCGATGCGTCGATGATTGCCCTTGATGCCGTTGTGAGGCCTTGGTAGAACTTCTGGACTACATCTTCCTTCAAAAACTTGTGATGTGGCACGGCTCGAACGTAGTCATTGAAGCGCTCATAGGCCTCTGCAATAGTCTCCATCATGGTTTGCGTGAAGGTAGCAATCTTCTTGCGCAAAATCTGAGTCTTTCCCGGCGAGTAGAACTCCGTCATGAAAGCTTTCATCAAGGTATCCCAATTTTGCACCGTCTCCACCGGTAGAGAATGAAACCATTGAAGTGCTCTCCCAAGTAGAGAGAACGGAAAGAGCCTCGCTCTCACTTGATCTTGAGTTACTCCTTGCATGTCGAAGGTGCGGCATAATTGGATGAATGCTTGAAGGTGAAGGTTGGCATCTTCTTTTCCGGTGAAGGGCGAGCTTTGCACCATACGGATGGTTGAAGTCTTGATCTCGAACGCTCCTCCGATATCACCAAGGTCTTGGATAGTCAAATCCTTGATGTCCGGGATGCATAGCTCTCCGATCGTACGTTCCGGTAGCGCCATCTCGGGTTGCGGTGGCGCCTCCTTTGGACTTAGTGGTGGAGTTTCTTGAGGTGTAGACGATAAACATCCGGTCTTGTCTTTCAGATGTACTAATTCCAGCTTCTTAGCTTGTGCTTCGCGTTTCCTTCGCCTGTAAAGTTTTTCTGGATCATCCACAAAATTTTTTGGTTTGTTGAAGAGGTAGCCATCCATCTCCTGTTAAGGTTAGTGAAAGCAAAATATATACAAGATCTAAAAGAAAAAGATAGAATAAAATAAAAATAAAATAAAACTAGATTAGATTGATTTTTATGGATTAGATCTATTTTTGATAAAAGAGAAAATAAGAGATCTAAAAAGAGAGAAATCAAAAGAAGATCAAGAAAAAAAATATTTATGAATGCTAGTCAAATCGGATCTTAATCGATAGTTCCCCGGCAACGGCGCCAGAAAAGCTTGTTGACGGCCCTTAGACGCGTCAATCGTGAACCGCAAGAGCACGGATCAGTTGTAGCTTTTCCCTTAGAGTACTCCCCTAGGGTTTATCAATCCGTGGAACTAAAAATACAAGAAACAATCTAACTAGCATAGAAATCCTTTAGTCTTGAAAGAGGTTGCAAAACGGATCTAATCTAATAAAACCAAACACCGGAGGTAGCAAGAGAGAGTTAGAGATAACCAATCTAGATCGCCTAGATCATGCATATGTTGTAGCTCGGAGCCAAATAGAGTGAAGTAAGATAGATGTGAATCTCAATAAAAAGCGTCTTTAAATCACGACCTCCGGTCAAACTCCCGAAAGCCCCACCGTACACGGAATCATACCCTGTCACGATGCTCCCTATCGGTGTGGGTAACTTAAGGGCACATTCACAAGTGAACGTGTCGAGCCACTTGGTAGATCCGGTATGGACCCCTAGCCACCATGGCTACAAGAACACCCCAAGCAATCTATCTCAAGAATAGATTGGAGAAGAAGCAAAACCAAGATAGAACGAAATCATAGAAAGAGGCACTTTGATCGCTAAAGATTCGGAAACACATATAACTTCACCATGAATGAAAGTACATCACAAGATCACCACCAGGATCCTACCATGATCTTGATAATCCTAGCTTCAGAACTCCGACGTGGTCTACCTCGCAGGGTTCCCACGTCGGCTAGGGTGGAACCCTAGACAACTAGCACGACCCTCAGCTCTCCGAAAGGTTTCCCTCTAGCTCCTCTGCTCCTCGGCGTCGATTGATGAATAAATGATGCGTGGCACAGGGACACAGGGGCTATTTATACCCTGAGGAAACCCTAGGTCAAAGGGGGAGGGGCGAGGCGGCGCCGGGGGGCCTAGGTCGGCCGGCCCAGAAAGGCCCAGGCCGGCTGGCCTGACTCTTTCCTGGCCATCTCGTCCTCTCCTTTCTCCCCAAGTCTTCTGGAAGCTTCAGTAGTTGTTCCACCTATGCATGTGGGTCTTTGGACATCGTTTGCTTCGGGATATCTTCGAGATAAGAATGGGGAGTGATAACCTTCCAAATTCTACAATTGATTTGCCTTGACCCAGAAGTTTCTTGACCTTATATTGATGCACTTGCCTTTCAAATATTCTTGGAGGTCGGTTTACCAAAGATGAGCACGAATGGGGCTTGGAACACCATAGGCCGGCCGGCCAGCCTAGCCTTTTCTCTGGGCTTCTTGCCTTCATCTTTCATCGTGTTGTCCTTGGTCACAAGCCTTATCCATTTGTGCTCCAATTTAGCCCAAAAACCTGCGTAAACAGAAATCCTCCAAAAACACATGCATATGCGAAAACGTCCCGGTTATAGAGTATGATCAATAGTTTAGATATCAAATTCATGCCATTATTGAAGATAAACAAGGGTACAAAGGTGTCGCTAAGGAGCGTCAACAAGTAGCCACTTGGAATTTGTGCCCCATGAATGGTTTGCCCTTGCTCCACCGGATAAGCCATAACATAAGCCAACTTAGTGGATAAGTTTCTGCATGGTATACGTAGCTCACATGGCGTACGCAGAGTGATTTCGTCCACTGGATAGCTTGGACTCTCGTCCCCGGCATCGGCAGGTGGGAGCTCCGTGGAAGCAACACTGCTGCGACGTTGGGAGGGCGGGCTAACACCAACTGAACCACCAACTTCGGTGGGTAGAAGTATTCCTCCCGGCACCGGCTGCCCTTGGCTCAGCAATGTCTGTATTTGTCTAGACACTTCATCTGCGATGCCGACCTTTGTCTGCTGAACCTCTCTTTCAAAGTTCTCAACTCTTCTCTCCTGTGTGGCCTTGGTGCGCGAACGACTTTTGTAGGTGTCACTGTCCGCTGAAAATGCAACCTTCCACGGGACCACACCGACACCTCTAGCAAAACCGAGATGTTAGGGATTTCATAGAGCCCTTGTTAGCTCGTCGTATTCTCTGTCAGGAACGAATCTCCCATCGGCTTTCTCCTTAAGCACTACAAGGATACCAGCGGCCGCCTCTTTTATCTCATCATTGTATATAAGTGACCCATCATTGAGATTTAGAGTGCCCCCATGAGCATAATACCAATGCCTCGACCGCTCTGGCCAATTGATTGTCGCCGGCGTGATTCCTCTGGCAAGCAAATCTTCTTCCATCTTATCCCGGATTGGAATTTTCTTCTTGTAGCCAGTTGGTCCAAGAGAGTGGAAGTACCGTTTCTTCGCGGCATTGATCCTTGCTTGACGAGAGTTCTTTTCACCTAACTCTGACCGCCTGTACAGCACGAACGAATCCCAATGATCCTTGAGCTTTGAGTCATCATTGAAGTTGGGTGTCAGGTTCTTCTCGCCATATAATCTGTACAAGTTCTTCTTCCAAGTTTGAAATGAAGTAGCCATCATCTTTAGAGCCCAATTTTTCACTCTCTCCTCTAAACCATCGGGCATTTGAAAGCGCTCTTTCAAACTCGCCCATAGCATTTCTTTCTCTGATTGAGGCACGTAAGTTGCTTCATTGGTGAATTTCCACCTCTGCAAGCTGATGGGCACGTGGTCTCTAACTAGAACACCACACTGATTTACCATCTTAGTAGCAGCTATTTCTGGCGCAACTGGCCGACCATCTTCTGTCACATCTGTGATTATAAGTCTGCCCTCTAACTTTTTGGTCGGGCCACATTTCGTCCTCTTCGATGATGACGACCCAGAAGGTTGTGAGGCTGAGGGCTACAAGTATGAGAAAGAAACGTACCAAGATCGCATTATTATATATATATATATATCGTCGATATTGACAATATATATATACCTCCTCCGCCCAAACATTTTCAGCAGGTTCTTCAATGCCATCACCTGACATATTCAGGTATTGGCTGCCATCGTCCCCACCAGCCTCCTCCTCGGCGTCGAGGATATTAGTGGCACGTGCACTGCCTTGTGCAATAGCATTCTTCATAATGATTTCATTCATTTCGTAAACCATTTTCTATATATCATTTCTAAAATAATTATACGAGAAAACCTATAAGTACTTATATCATTTCCTAAACCATTTTCTATATATCATTTCCTAAAATAATTATAGGAGAAAACATATAAGTACTTATATCATTTCCTAAACCATTTTCTATATATCATTTCCTAAAATAATTATAGGAGAAAACCTATAAGTACTTATAAGCTTATATCATTTCTTACACATTTCCTATATATCATTTCCTACACATTTCCGAAACAATTTCCTATATATCATTTCCAACACATTTCATATTCTATATATATCATTTCCTAAACCATTTTCTATAAATCATTTCATTTCCTAATAATCAAAGATAAAAAACACACACACGCACGCATACCACCACAATGCACAACAGCACACAACAATGCACACATATACACACAGCGGCGGCAATCGGCGAGGGCCGGGCAGCCGGTGGTGGTTGGGGAGGATCAGGCGCAGAGGCCGCCGACGAGGCCGGCCCGGAGGGGCGATGGTGGCGCGCGGAGGATGCGCGACGGGGCGGGCGGAGGAAGCGCGCGA
>CM014273.1:43503746-43551827 GCA_004135705.1 Alloteropsis semialata
ACGGGGAGCACGACGATGCGACCAGGCGGGGGTCGGAGGAGCGCGACGAGGCGGCCGGGCCGGGGTCGAAGGAGCGTGACGAGACGGCGGCGTGGAGAAGCGAAGGAAAAGGGCATGGCCTCGGCTTATATAGGCCCCAACCCTTTGGTACCGGATGATGTCATCACCCGATACCAAAGCAGTTAGGGTTTGGTACCGGGTGGTGTCACCACCCGGTACCTAAGGTGCTTTGGTATCGGATTGTGACACAACCCGATACCAAAAGGGGTATTGGCGCCAATTCCAGCGCCAAATCCCAGCCCTTAGGTACCGGGTGGTGACATCACCTGGTACCAAAGGTGCTTCCCAATTTCATTCCCGCCATTTGTGTTTCCTATTTGGTTTTTTCTATTTTGTATTTTCTATTTACCTTAGGTATAATTATTTCCTTTTAACTTCTTCACTATTTGGTATTTCCTATTTACATCTATTTATATTTGTATTATATATTAACTCCTTAACTATTAACACTTCAACAAAAGTACTACATCAAGATGAAAAATATTCATAAAATAATACTTGAACATAACAATTACATTACATACCATCATTCTTGAACATACTACTTCATTACATATCATCATTCTTGAACATAAGTACCATTACATAACATCATGCTTATCATAAGTACTACATCATGCTTGAACAGCAATAAATATTTTCTTTACAAGAGTGCCTTCGTTATGATCGTTGCGAACGTAAGGAGCATCTTCATTGGCCAAAAGGATGCTTGTGTCAATCTCCACACTGAACGGAGAGACCTCATCACACCTATTATAATCATCTTCATCTGTGAAGTCCTCGACACCCATGATTTTTTCCCCATGAGAACTATGTGGCATTTTGGCTCAAGTTTGGAGTTATTTGTTTGCAGAGCGCCCGTCTTGGGTTTGCTAGACATGTCCTTCACATAAAACACTTGATGCACATCCTTGGCGAGCACGAATGTTCATCTATATACCCAATTTTGCTGAGGTCCACAGTTGTCATGCCGTACCGGTCTATATTTACTCCTCCGTTGGTAAGCTTCACCCATTTGCACCGAAAAAGAGGTATTTTCAAAGGTCCATACTCGAGTTCCCAGATCTCCTCTACCTAACCATAATATGAGTCTCTGTTCCCTTTGTTGTCATCGGCATCTATACAGACACCACTGTTTTGGTTCGTGCTTTTGTTGTCTAGGGCTCTCATGTAAAATGTATACCCATTTATGTCATAGCCTTGGAATGTCAAGAATGAGGTTGATGGTCCCCTTGCCAAATATGCCAGTTGTGCATGTATTGTCTCTTTACCCATGAGTTTTTGCCGCAACCAACCAGCGAAAGTTTCTATGTGATGGCGTGTAATCCAGGTGTCAGACTTCCTTGGATTTTGGGAGCATATTATAGCCTTGTGCTCCTCGATGTAAGGAGCCACCATGGTTGATGACTGCAATACAGAGTAATGGGCTTTCATGAATAAATCGTATCCCCATACCTTGTTTGTTTCTTTTCTAATGTGCCCTTTCCAAGTAGTCTCCCCTCATGGTGTGACTCAGGTAGGCCAATCGGTTTCAGTTCAGAGATATAGTCAACACAGAACTCAATGACCTCCTCTGTTCTGTATCCCTTGGCGATGCATCCTTCTGGAATAGAACAGTTACGAGCATAGTTCTTTAGAATAGTCATGAGCCTCTCAAAAGGATATATATTGTGCAGGAATACAGGACCAAGAATACCAATCTCTTTGACAATATGGACCAGGAGATGTGTCATAATATTAAAGAAAGATGGAGGAAATATCATCTCAAGGCTGACAAGGCTTTGGGCCACATCATCCTGCAACCTTGCTAGATTACTGGAATCGATTGCCTTCTGGTCGATTGCATTGAGGAAGGCACATAGCTTCACAATAGTTGTTCGGACATTAACGGGTAGAATTCCCCTCAACGCCACCGGAAGCAATTGTGTCAGCAGCACATGGCAGTCATGAGACTTGAGGTGTACGAATTTCTTCCCTTTCATATTTATTAGACTCTTTACATTCGATGAGTAGCCGGACGGGACCTTAATACTGTTCAAGCAATCAAACATGATGGTCTTCTGCTCCTTGCTTAGAGTGTAGCTAGCAGGACATAAGTTCCAACGCCCTTTCTCCTCTTCTCAGGATGTAGGGGATCTCGTTGTTTCATATGTTTCAGGTCCTGTCGTGCTTCTAGCATATCTTTCGACTTTCTATACGTACCAAGAAACCCTAGCACGTTTACGCAAAGATTTTTGGTTAGGTGCATCACATCAATTGCATGGCAGACATCTAAGACCTCCCAATATGGCAGGTCCCAGAATATTGACTTTTCTTCCACATGGTTGCCTTTTCATTTTCATTTGCAGCTGGCTGGCTACCAGGTCCCTTCCCAAAGACCACATTCACATCTTTTACCATAGCAAATACATATTTTCCATCCCGATGCCTTGGTTTTTTACGAATTTCTGCCTCAAAATGCTTTCCTTTCTTTCTTAGTGGATGTTTCTCAGAAAGAAATCGACAATGGCCCATATACACACACTTTCTACAATGTTTTAGATAGATGCAGTCTGTGTGTTCTAGACAATGTGTGCATGCTTTGTATCCCTTGTTTGACTGTCCCGACAGGTTACCAAGTGCAGGCCAATCATTGATGGTCACAAACAGTAATGCTCGTAGGTTAAATTTCTCTTGCTTGTGCTCATCCCACGCCTTTACTCCATCTTTGCCCCATAACAACAATAGATCCTCAACCAGTGGCCTTAGATACACATCAATGTCGTTGCCAGGCTGCTTTGGCCCTTGGATTAGCACTGGCATCATAAGGAACTTCCGCTTCATGCACATCCATGGAGGAAGGTTGTACATACATAGAGTCATGGGCCAAGTGCTGTGGCTACTGCTCATATCACCGAAAGGATTCATGCCATCCGTACTTAAACCAAATCTTATGTTCCTTGCATCTTCTGCAAAGTCTGGGAATGCTCTGTCGATTTTTCTCCATTGGGACCCATCAGCGGGGTGTCTCTACATATTGTCTTCCCTACGATCCTCTTTGTGCCACCGCATCAATTTAGCATACTCTTTGTTTCTGAACAAACGCTTCAGACGAGGTATTATAGGGAAATACCACATCACCTTGGTGGGGACACTCTTCTTGGGGGGGCTCTCCCTCAACTTCACCAGGGTCGTCTCGCCTGATTTTATACCGTGAACAGTTGCAAACCGGACAGGCATCCAAAGATTCGTACACCTTGCCGCGATAAAGGATACAGTCATTGGGGAATGTGTGTATCTTTTCTACTTCCAGTCCTAGAGGGCAAACAATTTTTCTTGCCTCGTATGTTGTTTCAGGCAGATTCTTTATCATTTTCAATAACTCTCCGAAACCCTTGTCAGACAAATCATTAGTTGTCTTTCACTGCAACAGTTCTAGTGTGGTACCCAACTTTTTCTAGTCCTCGTTGCAATCTGGATACAACAATGTTTTGTGGTCCTCCAACAAACGCTTGATCTTCTCCTGCTCTTTCGCACTTTCGCAGTCTTTCTCTTCATCAAGAATCATGCCACCTAAGGCATCATCATCCTCATCTTCTGCAACTGCTTCACCCTCACCCATTGCAATATCATCTGCAAAGACACCGTATTGTGCAAAGTCCGGGATGTTGTCATCACCATCTTCATTACCGTCTTCTAATAGGATCCACTCTTCGCCGTGTTTGGTCCAACAGATATAGCCAGGCATGAAACCATTCCTTAGCAAGTGCGTGTGAACCACCTTCTTTGAGATGTGATAATCCTTGTTGTTCTCACAAACCTTGCACGGACAGCATATAAAATCTGATGTCGAGTTAGCCTCTGCCATGTCGAGGAATTGATGAACGCCATTAATGAAGTCAGATGAGCGTCTACCCACGTTGTACATCTATTGTCGATTCATCTATTCACAAAATACAACGAAAAATTCAGCCCCAATATGAATATCATTTATAGTCTCTAAAAATCTAAAATTCATAATAACCCTAAATATGACCATTTGAAACCTCTAAAAAGATCTAATTTTAAAGTTTATAATTAATAAGCCTAAATATGAATATCATCTATAATCTCTAAAATTTATAATAAGCATAAATATGAATATCAATTATAGACTCTAAAAATCTAAAATTCATAATAACCCTAAATATAATCTATAAAAGTTCCCGATAAGCATTTACAATTAATATCATTTAAAATATGTAAAAATCATAATTAGCCTATCCATTTCACAAAAAACTCAATTACTCTAAACATAGAGCATGAAATAGACCATGCTAATGGTCAAAAGAGAGAGGATGAAGTTGCTAACCTTCTAGCGGACTTGGATTGCAAAATCTCCAAAAGTTATAGAAAAATGGGGCATGACCTCCCCAACCCGAGCTTAATGGAGGATGAAGAAATGAGCCATGGTTCGGACGGGGGGAGGAAGAAGGGGCTATATACGCAAAGCCCCTTTGGTACCGGTTGGTGGCACCAACCCGTACCAAAGGGGCACTCATAGGTACCGGTTGGTGCCAACCGATACCAAAGGCTCCCGGGCTCATAGGTACCAGTTGATGGCACCAACCGGTACCTATGAGCCCATAGGTACCGGTTGGAGCCACCAACCGGTACCTATGTGCTCGCAAAATTTCTAGCCGTTGGACCCGGTACCTAAGCAACCGGTACCTATGAGGGTTGACCGATAGAGTGTTTTCTGGTAGTGGTAGAAATCTGTAGAGCAAATTTTATTACTGTAAAGTTATGCAAGACTTCTGAAGTAGTCCTCGATGTTCTTCTGTGTATACTTTCTAGAATTCATTCTGAATTTATGTTTTTTCTGTTACAAATTGAGAAAGTTAACTATACTGAGAAAACTGGGTGTAATTCTGTTGCTTAGGTTCTTTGTGGTAGAAAATCTATCCACTTAGTCTCGGACCCTTGGGTGCTCCTATTTATTTATTTTGGCAATCTCATGATTTGCCAACACAGTCCACGTAATCATTCCTATATGAGATTGTGTGTGTGCACATGTGTTGGAGCATCTACATTTTTATGCTATATATATTTTAAAAAATTGACAGCATCAATTTATAAATACAAGGGAAGTGCAAAGAAGGAAAAACATGGAACTACCTTCCTACAACTGTGTTCTTTGTGGAGAAAATGAAGAGGAAACACTTTCTCACTTGTTTCTGCAATGCTATTTTTCAAAATCATGTTGGGATCTTATCCCAGAGAACATGATGCCTTTATAAATACTGGAGTCCCTAAAAGTGCAGGTTGCCAAGCCCTTCTATATGGAAGTGATAGTTCTAATGCGGAGTATCTAGTCATTTGAAATTTTCAGATCTTTAATCAAGAGCAGGCTTCGCTGCTAAACTGCGAGAACTAGTTCCTTAGGCCTTGTTCGGTTGGAAGGGATTTGAGGGGGATTGGGAGGGGTTAAATCCCTAACAAATCAAAATCCCCTTCAAATCCATGTGGATTCACTACCAGAAAATCGAAGTTTGCCGTGTGCCCGAAACTTTGCCATGTGCAATCTATCGGGTACACGGCAAAGAGCCTCTTTGCCGTGTGTTTTTTTGGCACACGGCAAAGCCATACTTTGCGGTGTGTTTTTTTGGCACACGGTAAAGTCATAATTCAAACCATATTTTGAAGTAGTAAATCAATTCAAATTAAAAAGTTTTGAACTACAAAGTTGTATAACTTCTCAAGATGTACAACTTTTGGTTTGGTCATTTCTTCATTCAACAAAACCATAGTAATGTTGTTCACAAAATCTTTATGTGTTACTACCACTATGTCAGATCGACAAATAACATACACAAAAGTTGTAAATCTTCAGAAGTTCTACAACTTTGTAGTTGAACTTTTTTCAATTTGAATTAATTTTGACAACGAAAAGTACGTTTGTAGTTGTCAAAATTTGAAAATTGAGTTTTTCCAAACGACCTCGGATGGAAAAACAATCAAAATGAGAGTTGTAGATCATAATAAGTTATGAAGCTTTGTAGTTGACAACTTTTTTATTTGAAGTCATCTTGCCAACGAAAACTGAGTTTGAATTTTCTCAAATTTAAAATTCAAATTTCGTAAACAACCTCGGATGGAGAAACTACTGTAATGAAACTTGTAGATTTTAAAAAGTTAAGAAACTTTGTAGTTGACAACTTTTTAATTTGAAATCATTTAGGATCTCAAACAAGCAATTTACAATCGGTTTAGTATAATATGGTAGGAATCAAAACAGCATCTAGTCACATGTGAGAGTGTGGTGCAGCGGTAGAGGAGGTTACGCGCAAGGGAGAGGTCACGGGTTCGAATCCCGCCGGATGCATAGCGCGCGAATTTTTCGCGAAAAATGGCGCGACTTGCCGGCAAGTGGCACACGGCAAAGCCGGCTTTGCCGTTTTGGGCTTTACCTTATGCCCTTGGGGATTCCGGTAGTGATTCTTATTAACCGAAGCAGAGTTTGCACTGGTTATCCATATAGAGAATGGCTTGATTCTCACTTGTAATATTTTCTTTTTTCTTTTGGTTTGACTTTGTAATTTCTTTTTCTTAATTGTTAATATATCTTCAGTAGGGTGCAAGCCCTCCTGTTCTCTCAAAAAAGTATCGATTTATAATAAATATTTGAAGTTTTATGGTCTATCATTTGTTCCAGCCGTCCAAGAGAGTAAAAGGTGGGCAGACGGATGATAAAAAGTAATAACAAATAAACATAGGGAAGAATAAGGAGCTAGAACCGAAGGTTAGAGTGAGATACCCAATATAGTTTTAATGCCATCACAAAAACATTGTAAGCTAATTCACAATGAAAGTAAGATGTACAATTTTGGTTACACAAAAGTTGCCTCTCTGACACTTGCTGTAGAATTTGGAACATACGTATACAAATGAAATTACAAGCAGTTAACAAAGCACTAAATAAAGCAGTTCGATTGAACATGAGTTTCTAATTCGATGACACGCCAACTAGAATCTTATTCTCTTTACAACAAACAATTGCTTATCCAGTGACGGAGCTCCGGGCCAAACTGTAGGTAGTATCAGGTTCATTCGATGCTAGCTCCACATACACTAGGAAAGCTAGATTATTATTGCTCTGATGGGATCCAGCTCACTTAGCACAATGTAAAATATGGGTGTAAACTAGTATGATCAGATTTTTTGTCGAAGGTTGAGATAAATTCTTTTCTAGTTTAAGCGTATATTCTCCAATGCTATTGTGGAAAGGAAGACGGGTAACAAGATTTTTTTTTAAAAAAAAACTTGTGACATATCAGGTTATTCACTTATTGGTCGAAAACGTGAGGATCTGGACTTAACTTTTCCTGCATGGACCGAAATTGTCGACGAATTAAAGTTGGCACCCTTTCCTTGCATCCAGATCGTTGCGGCTTGCGACCTAGTAATTGATACCTGATGGTGTGTTCTAGGTCAATTACCACTACTGGAGAAAGGGGTTTCGGCCCGACCCCCATTTGGCATTGGTACCGGATATTTTTTGGTTCGGTACTAATGCCCCCCTTTAGTACCGGACCAAAAGACTGACACCCAGGAAGCCTCGTGGAGGGTTTTAGTACCGAGCCGTTAGCCCCCTTTAGTACTGGGTGGAGCCATGGCCCAGTACTAAAGCCCACAGCCACCTTTAGTATCGGGCTGTACCTCCACCCGGTACTAAAGGGAGCGTTTTAGTACCGGCCATGGTCACCGTTCGGTACAAAAACTCCTCCTATATATACTCCTTTTTCCCCCAACCCGAGCTATGAACAACTTGAGCTTGTTGTTCATGGTGACCGGGTAGGGGAGGAGATTTTCCTCATTTCTCATTCATTTTATGGAGATTTTCATCATTGAAGGGCTCGATCTCTCTCTTTTTACCTTTCCGATTTCGCATTTAATGCTCTATGGAAGAAGGATTTAGAGGGGGAAGGTGATGGAGAAATTTTAGGGTTTCTATTTGTATCTAGCTAGTTCATGTCTATATGGAGGACAAATTTTATGTTTGATGAAAGTTTCTACGGTTATTAACTTAAGCGTCACTTTGTATCGGTAGTCAAATTTATTTTGAATATATATATATATATATATTGTTGTTGCATAATTCTAAGTAGTTGCTATTTATTATATTGACCATAATTAACAAATTGAAGTTTTTTAAGTGGACTAGTTTTGTTACGTAGAAATTATATTTTGTTAGATGAAGTAAGAAATTATATTATGTAGAAATTATATTTTTTAAGTGGATTAGTTTTTGTTAGATGAAATTATATTTTTTAAGTGGACTTGTTTTGTCTTTTATTATTTTTATTCCCTATTTTCAATATATTTTTTAAGTTGTACACGATATTATCCAGATGGACCGGCAATGGATGTACGGCAACAAACGCACAAAGGAATTCATTGATGGCCGGCATGGTTTTCTCGACGTTGCCGAGGCGAACAAGTCCCCCCAGGGGTTCATGTGTAGTCCCTGCAAAGATTGCAAGAACGAGAAGGATCACCATGAGAGAAGGACTCTTCACGCCCACTTGTACATATCAAGTTTCATGCCTAACTATTTTGTTTGGACCAACCATGGTGAAAGAGGAGTTATAATGATTATGAAGAAGAAGATGAGGATGATAATAACAGCATTCCATACTGGGGTCGAGCTGGGGCTTTTGCTGACACTACAATGAGCGATGCAGAAGAAGACCATATTTATGAGAATGATGATCTTGGGTAGATGTTGTGGGATGCTGAGAAAGACTGCGAAAGTGAGAAGGAGAGGATTAAGTTCCATCGTAGGTTAGAGGACTACAACAAGTTGTTGTACGAGGGTTGCAAACAGGGACTCAAAAAGCTGTGAAACACGTTGGATTTGCTCCAATGGAAGGCAACGAATGGTGTATCCAACAAGGGATTTGGTGAAGAAGATGCTTCCGAAGGATAACCAATTGCCCGCCACAACCTACGAAGCAAAACAGATGGTTTGCCCTCTAGGACTAGATGTACAGAAGATACATGCATACCCTAATGATTGCATTCTCTATCGCGGTAAATAGTATGAGAAATTGGACGCTTGTCCTGTGTGCAACGCTCTTCGGTATAAGATCAGGCGAGATGACCCTGGCGATATAGATGGGGAGGCCCCCAAGAATAGAGTTCTTGCAAAGGTGATGTCGTACTTTCCTATAATACCGCGGTTGAAGCGTCTATTTAGAAACAAGGTGCATGCCAAATTGATGTGATGGCACAAGGAAGATCGTAAGCAAGATGATGACATGCTGAGACACCCCGCCGATGGGTCACAGTGGAGAGCAGTTAACATGGAATTTCTGGAGTTCGACAGGGATGCTAAGAACATAAGGTTTGGTCTAAGTACAGATGGAATGAATCCCTTTGGTGAGTTCAGTACCGGGCATAGCACTTGGCCAGTGACCCAATGTATCTTCAACTTTCCTCCCCGGCTTTGCATGGAGCGGAAATTCATTATGATGCCAGCGTTAATCCAAGGCCGAAAGCAACCGGGCAATGACATCGATGTGTACCTAAGACCATTGGTTGAAGAACTTTTGTTGTTGTGGGGTCCAGAAGGTGTACGTGTGTGGGATGAGGACAAACAAGAGGGGTTTGACCTACGAGCACTACTGTTTGTAACTATCAATGATTGGCCAGCTCTTAGTAACTTGTTAGGACAGTAAAACAAGGGATACAATGTGTGCAACCACTGTTTGGAATATACTGACAGCATTTGGTTGAAAAAACAAGAAAAGTTTTGTACATGGGACATCGCCGATTTCTCCCTCTCAACCATCCTTTGCGAAAGAAAGGAAAACATTTCAAAGGGGAGCCAGAGCTCCGCTCGAAGCCTATGCACTGCAATGGAAAACAAGTATTTGCAATGGTAAAGGATGTTGAAGTAGTATTTGGAAAGGGACGTGGTAGCCAACCTGTTCCAAACGATGATCACGGACACGCCGCCATGTGGAAGAAGCAGTCTATATTTTGGGAGCTACCATATTGGGGGTTCTAGAGGTCTGCAATGCAATCGACGTGATGCACCTGACGAAAAATTTCTATGTGAACCTGCTAGGTTTCCTTGACATTTATGGCAAGAGAAAAGATATGCTAGAGGCCCGTCAGGACCTGAAAAGTATGAAAGAGCGTGATGGCCTTCATCCAGAAAAGAGAGATAAAGGACAACATTACTTAGGTCCAGCCAGCTATACTCTAAGCAAGGAAAAGAAGGATAACATGTTTGATTGTTTGAACAGTATAAAGGTCCCGTCTGGCTACTCCTCAAATATACAAGGAATAATAAACATGTCCAAGAAGAAAATCACAAATTTGAAGTCACATGACTGCCATGTGCTGATGACCCAACTACTTCGAGTTGCACTGAGGGGTATTCTACCAGAGAATGTTAGGTTGTCAATCATAAAGTTATGTGCCTTTCTCAATGCAATTTCACAAAAGTCAATCCATCCAGACACTCTAACAATGCTACAGAATGACATGGCACAATGCCTTGTCAGTTTCGAGTTGGTCTTTCCACCTTCCTTCTTCAACATTATGACCCACCTCCTGGTTCACCTAGTCAAAGAGATTTATGATCCTAGATCCTGTTTTTCTACACAACATGTTCCCTTTTGAGATGTTCATGGCAATCCTAAAGAAGTATGTTTGCAATCGTGCACATCCAGAAGGATGTATGGCAAAGAGATATAAAACAGAGGAGGTCATTGAGTTCTGCATTGACTTTATCAATGAACTAAAACCGATTGGTTTGTCCGAATCACACCATGAGAGGAGACTAAAGGGGAAGGGCACTCTAGGGAGGAAAGTAGATATGAACATCGATGATGCTATAGTCCGCAAGGCACACTTCACAGTACTACAAAATTCCTCCTTCGTGGCTCCATATATTGAGGAGCACAAGAACATTGTCAGGTCTGCCAACCTGGGGAAGTCTGAGGTCTGGATTGCACGCCATCACATCGATACCTTTGCCACTTGGCTGCGACGTCATCTCATGGGTAATGACATGATTGATGAACAGCTAGCATTGTTGGCTAGGGGACCATCTTGCTCAATCTTGAAATTCCAAGGGTACGAGATAAAGGGGTACACGTTTTACACTCTATCCCAAGACAAAAAGAGCACTAACCAAAATAGCGGAGTCCGAATACATGCAACAGACAACAATGGAAGATAAAATAGCTACTATGGTGTCATTGAGGAGATCTGGGAACTTGACTATGGACCTTTGAAGGTACCTTTGTTTCGGTGCCAATGGGTGAAACTGACTGGAGGGGGAGTTATCATAGACGAGAAGTATGGAATGACAATAGTGGACCTCAACAAAACTGGATACATCAATGAACCTTTTGTCCAAGCGAAGGATGTGACTCGAGTTTTCTATGTGAAGGACATGTCGAGCAAATCAAAGAAAGGTTCTAAGCAGGATGATGAACCAAAGTGACACATAGTTCTTCCAGGCAAAAGGAAAATCATGGGAGTTGAGGACAAGACTGATAGATCTGAAGATTATGATCAGTTTGATGACCTTCCACCTTTCTCAGTGTATCTTGATCCAAGCATCCAGTCAAACAAGGAGGACACTCCATGGTTACGATGCGATCATAACCAAGGAACGTTCGTCAAGAAGAAGATTATTAATGTTCTAGTAAAAAATGATGTGTAATGTGTATGGGTTAGTGTGTTCTTTAAGGTTTGTGAACCGAGAAATCTCTATTTGCTTATATAGCAAGTATATCATTTTTCAAACGTATTACAACACATATAGGCTGGCCAGGATGAGTTTCAGCTTTTTTTTAGACCGTGTCGGGGGTAGACCCCCAGGGGTACCCAGAAGGCGGATTGGCCCAACCAGCAAGGGGCGGCCCAATCCGAGTACATCTGGATCGGTTTGTCGGACTGGCTGGCCCACCAGTCAGGGGCCCACCAGTCGGGCGAACCGAATGGGCGCGACGACGCGCGCAGCAAGGAAAGCACACGGCGTATCCCGCAAGAAGCTCGGAGATCAGGATAAACTAGCCGGAATTGTAGGGAAAGATATCTGTAATCGTTATAGGATCAAATCCTTGTAATTCGGGTAGGTTACGATCTCTGGCCGACTTGTAACTCAAGGCAGCCGGACTATATAAGGCGCCCTGAGACCCCCCTCCAGAGCACAACTTTCACGAACATCTACGATACAACCCACGATCATACAACCCTAGGACAGAACCCAACTACGGAGATCCTTCCAGGAACTTCATATACAGCAATACAATCGCCGCCAACACAGGACGTAGGGTGTTACGTCATCTCGACGGCCCGAACCTGTTCAATCCTTGTGTCTTGTGTTACCATCGACTTCTGATCCTCGATCTGTCCCTCAACAAATCAACCACGTAGGCTACCCTGTGTGGACTGCCGGGTCCAAACATCCGACAGTTGGCGCGCCAGGTAGGGGTGGATCGACGAGATCAATCTACAAGCTCGATGGCAGTATCAATCTCATGTTGCTCTAGAAACCAGGTAATTCACTCCAATTATCGCCGACCAAATCAATCTGTTATTTGGATTCTCTAATCGCCGATTTGTTTTGTGTGATCCATTGCCGCCGACGAATGGATGGGAACTGGCGGCGCCGTGGTACCTGGTGACCTTGAGTGTTGCGCACCAAGCGACGTCCGCACCGCCGCCGGGATTAAGCTGCATGCCACCGCGTGCACGTTCTCGGAGGAGAACATGCCCATGTACCTGCAGTGAAGCAGTCCTGGAGCGATTTTCACGTTTACTCCTGCCTCCTCGACCGAATCGATCTGCAAGGGAGTGCAAATTGCATCGCGGCCGCCGCGCTTTCATTAATTTATTTTCTAATCTATCTTTGCATGTAAGTGCATGCAGAGAAGGTCTAATTATTTCTAATCTGTCTCCATGTTGTTTACGTGCGTGTATGTACGATGGCCGAGTTCTTTGCGCATCTCCGATTCAGTGGCCGTATCCTCGTCAGGATCAATGAGACTGGCCGCTCATCGCACCTTCGTTCATCAATCTGGCTCCGGCCATAGACGTTGAAGACACCCTTTGGTGCCAAGGGATCGCAGGGAGAGGACATGCTGGAAACGCCAAGATGTTCGCCAACACACGCCGGCAACTACGCCCTACAGGAGCACACGCTACTATGCAGACTCCGTCATTGCCACTGATCGATTCCGTCGTGCTGCCCGCCGATACGCCGATAACAGCTTGGACCACCGTATCCAGCACCAACTCGGACACGAATCAAGCTAAGTCATATTTAAATACTTTTTACAATATTTCTCGGCCACCTCATATCTCCATACTTCGCCATATTTCTCCATAATCATCGCCGACTACCCTTGGTTTGTTCCCGACTGCTTATACAGCCCGAGCGCTACACAAGCAGTCGGGCAACACCCAACGGACGCACATATAGCATTTTTCTCCACTGTTTATTTCTTTTTCCACTCTTGTACGAGTCGCTAAAGTACTTGGGAAGCACACGCCTTAATCCGTGAAGCCTCGACTCTTCCGTACGCCTACGCTCCTACGCGTGCATGCGGCCCAGCTCCCTGCGCTACGGACTACGGCTATCGGGGATCAGGTGCATAAACGTAACAGGATAACTACCCGAGGAAATTAATAGACTTAAAGAGCTGGAAGTAGAAATCTTTTACATACAACGCCGAATGTTTTTCTCCAGAATTAGTATTTGCTACACCATATACTACCTATCCTTCAGATCTTCATTGCAGGGCACATGTTTTGGATCCCGAGCTTGCCTGTTACGCTCGGGGGCTGGACCACTCCGGCATCGCCGCCAGCTGAGTACTCGAGTCAGTCAGAACTCGGGCTGGTACTACACTCCACGACGGTCGCTAGCCGAGTGCTTTGCAGCACTCGGGCTGGCGCTACATTCCACAAGGAACGCTAGCTGAGTGCTTTTGAGTACTGGGCTGGCGCTACCGCATGACGAGAAAGACGAAGACTTGACGGACCCTCGACTCGGCCCTCACGCTCGGGGGCTGGGCGCCTGGACGACCACTCGGCGTGCTCAGCCCTCACGCTCGGGGGCTGGCGCCGGGACGACCACTCGGCGTGCTCAGCCCTCACGCTCGGGGGCTGGCGCCGGGAAGACTACTCGGCGTGCTCAGCCCTCACGCTCGGGGGCTGGCGCCGGGACGACTACTCGGCGTGCTCAGCTCTCACGCTCGGGGGCTGGCGCCGGGACTACCACTCGGCGTGCTCAGCCCTCACGCTCGGGGGCTGGCGCCGGGGCGACTGCTCGGCGTGCTCAGCCCTCACGCTCGGGGGCTGGCGCCGGGACGACTACTCGGCGTGCTCGGCCCTCACGCTCGGGGGCTGGCGCCGGGACGACCACTCGGCGTGTCTCGCAGGACTCCGCTGGCCCTCACGCTCGGGGGCTGGACGCCGAAATTAACGTCGGATGATTTAGCCAGATGCTCCTTGACTAACCCTTGGACCGATTCCTTCGGAATCGCTTCAAGGCTCGGGGGCTACGGCCAACGGACGCACCTCGCGGCGCATCCGTTGATTGTCTGACGACTTCAGAACAAGGCTACTAACCCTTGGACCGATTCCTTCGGAATCGCTTCAAGGCTCGGGGGCTACGGCCAACGGACGCACCTCGCGGCGCATCCGTTGGAAAACGGCTCTTTTCTCTCCAGTATCACGCGGTTTCGCTTCCAACTGCAGCAGGCTCGACGCTCATCGGACAGCGCGACCTCGCCGACTTGTCCCTCAACCACGTACTACTCGGGGGCTTGTCGGGGGTAGACCCCCAGGGGTACCCAGAAGGCGGATTGGCCCAACCAGCAAGGGGCGGCCCAATCCGAGTACATCTGGATCGGTTTGTCGGACTGGCTGGCCCACCAGTCAGGGGCCCACCAGTCGGGCGAACCGAATGGGCGCGACGACGCGCGCAGCAGAGGAAAGCACACGGCGTATCCCGCAAGAAGCTCGGAGATCAGGATAAACTAGCCGGAATTGTAGGGAAAGATATCTGTAATCGTTATAGGATCAAATCCTTGTAATTCGGGTAGGTTACGATCTCTGGCCGACTTGTAACTCAAGGCAGCCGGACTATATAAGGCGCCCTGAGACCCCCCTCCAGAGCACAACTTTCACGAACATCTACGATACAACCCACGATCATACAACCCTAGGACAGAACCCAACTACGGAGATCCTTCCAGGAACTTCATATACAGCAATACAATCGCCGCCAACACAGGACGTAGGGTGTTACGTCATCTCGACGGCCCGAACCTGTTCAATCCTTGCGTCTTGTGTTACCATCGACTTCTGATCCTCGATCTGTCCCTCAACAAATCAACCACGTAGGCTACCCTGTGTGGACTGCCGGGTCCAAACATCCGACAGACCGTTACTGTTTTTCGTGCATTTAATGAATTTCTAGGTATTTTTGGTAAAAACAAACTGTAATACCTAAACGGGCTCCAAAAATTCTAGAATTTGGCCAGAAGTCCTTATTTTGGTGCATGACTTCCTCAAAAATAGATCAACTCATTTTAAGAATCCTATCATACACATTGTTCACAAACTATAACATCCTCGTGACACTTCTAGAAGACTTAGTGTGTTCTTTAAGATTGGTGAACCGAGAAATCTCTGTTTGCTTATATAGCAAGTATATCATTTTTCAAATGTATTACATTGCATATAGGCTGGCCTGGACGAGTTTTGGCTCTTTTTTTTTGAGACCGTTCACTGTTTTCATGCATTTAATGAATTTCTAGGCATTTTTGCCAAAAAAATAGAAATACCTAAACGGGCTCCAAAAATTCTTGAATTTGGCCAGGAGTCCTTATTTTGGTACATGACTTCCTCAAAAATAGATCAACTCATTTTAAGAATCCTATCATACACATTGTTCACAAACTATAACATCCTAACGACACTTCCATAAGACTTAGTGTGTTTTTTAAGGTTTGTGAATCGAGAAATCTCTGTTTCCTTATATAGCAAGTATATCATTTTTAAAACGTATTACAACGCATATAGGCTATCTTGGATGAGTTTCAGCTTTTTTAGACCATTCACTGTTTTTCATGCATTTAATGAAGTAAAGTATGAACTTTGTGAAGCAAAAAATATAGTAATACCTAAACGGGCTCTAGAAATTCAATTAATTATGAAATAATTTGACAAATATTTCATATATGTACTACACAACATGAAGTAAAGTATAAACTTTGTGATTCTAAATTTTTGCATGGATGAAACAAATTTGTCTTGGATTATATATTATGTGGTTTGAGAGGAAATAAATGAAAAGAAAATGTTGAAAAAAATAGGGCTATTTTTGGCCTGCCACCATTTTGCCCCCCCCCCCCATTTAGTACTGGGCCATAATGGGGCCCGATACTAAATGCACCCCTAGTACCGGGAAAACATAGGGCCCAGTACTAAAGGACCCTTTAGTATCGTGCAATGTTAACGCTCGGTACTAAAGGGCCCCATATTACATCGTGGCGTCCAGTGGTTCCCTCATCAAGGAACAACAGTAGGACGTCTTATCATAAAGGCCTAACATCATCTTCCGAACGTAGAGGATTACAAAGGACGGACAGGGCTGTCACCACCTGCCGCCTACTTCTACTAATCCGTGGGGCAGCGATACCCTCAATGGTATTCATTATATCAAACACCATGTTTTCATAAAGAAATGCAACCCTATCTATCACGTTAATAGACAGAGCAACCATAAGGCACATGGAGCCAATGTCATAGCATACGTCAGCTTGAATAAGGTGCAAGAAATAAGATGTATATACTAAGTAAGTAGAGCCATGTTGAGGCATACGACATAAGTATGAAGATAATTCCATTAAGATCAAAGTCTTACAAGTAAGTAAAGAGATACAAGAGCTGAACTCTAGAGCTTACCAAGACTCCTCCGGAAGCCCTTCAAAAGATCAACTTCTAAGACTATCACTACTAAGACTAAGACTAAGCTTGTAGCAAATGAGAGCTCTTCTTCTGGTGTGTGCCGAATGCAGGGGCCATGGCATCCATTTATAGCATCCATAGGCGGTGTAGAGGCGGCCAGAGGCGGTTGAGGCCGTTTGGCCATGGGCCCAGGTTGGCCGATGGGGGGGCATCGGTTGACCCTTGGATGAACCGCCTCAAGACGTGCACATCGTAGATGTGTCCCTGAAGTCGGTCACGAGCCATTGGTCAAGGGAGGGACGAGTCGGCCGCGTGGGCAGGCCAGCCAACGTGGGGAGTCGACCGACCCAGCTCCACCGCCTCTCGGGCACACCTTACTCTAGGTGTTTTCCTGGTGGGTCCTGAGGTCGGTTCCAGGTGGGTGCCATTGTTTTGGCTGCATGAAGCTTTGGTTGTGGGCCCTTCAATCCATGTGATGGTGTTGAGGTTTGATCTTGTCCATTGACTTCAACCGTCATTGAAGCAATGGCTGAGATGATCCAATGTTGTGCTTCTTTACCTGTGAGGAAGATGAGTTGGATTGGTGCCAGGCCAGGTCAACCGACCTAGCTAGGTCGGCCGACCTGGGCCTGGGCCCAATCTCCTCCTTTTTTTGCTCAAATGTCCCTGTACTCAAATATATTCTATATATGCATGCTTCCATATTATTTGAATACAAATGCCTAAGTTATGCTTAGTCTTTAGTTATTTTTTGAGGCTATTGACGGTCAAATTTCTGTTGTAAGGACCATCAACACTGGTGAAGCCATAGATGAACCCAGTCCCCGAGAGTGGGGTCTGGCCGATGGAGACCCGCCGACCGGAGTCGTAGTGCCGAGTTCCCGAGCGTGGGGGCTGGCCGAGTCACAGAGATCCGCCGACCGAAGTCATAATGCCAAGTCCCCGAGCGTGGGGGCTGGCAATTCCATTTATTTCGGCCATAAAGAGCCGTTGGGCAAGACTTAATAGGCGGGCTGCGGATTCCGTCCGGTAATTACGGCGCCATTAGGCTAAATACTCCAGAGTAAATTAAAATGCAGGGCCACCGCGTTAGGTTTTCACCCCACAATGATTTCGAGATCCAAATTCGTCAGTCCACTTCTGTCGCTCGCTGCCGCCATAGTAGCCTAAGCGCCACCACCACTCACCCGCAGCGCCGCCACCCATAGCAAAACCAGAGGATTGCATCGACACTATGGCGTGGATGCAAGTGAAGACTCGCGCCTTCATCCAGTCACCAACCAAGCGCTGGTCAACTGTAGGGACGGCGGGGACGGCGACATCAATGGAGTCGACGAAGAGTAGCACGACGACGGCTACGTCGGAGGAGGAGCAAGTTCCACGCCAGGAGCCGCACTGGGGTCGGTCTACGATGACCGAGAAGAAGCTCCAGGCGATGGTGGAGCGCGACCTCATGGGCCCAAAGGAACAGCTGCTCTAGCGAGTGCCGGGAGAGGATGGGCGCCCGTGGGAGCGGAGTGAAGCAGAGACGGTGGTCTATGCTTCGTTCTTCGAGCGCGGATTCAGTGTGCCTATTGGAGACTTCTTCCGTGGGCTGCTGCATTACTACGAGATCGAGGTGGCCCACCTGAATCCCACCTCGATTCCAATATTTCTGTCTTCATCCACCTCTGCGTGGCATTCCTGGGGATCCCTCCCCACTTCAATTGGTGGAGGCAGCTATACCGCCTGATGGTGATCGGAGAAGGTTCTGGAGGCATTGGGCTAGCGCGGCTTACTGGCAACGCCGGGTTCGCGTTGAGGCTAGGCATGTCCAAGAGGTACTTCACTTTGGAAATGGATGACTCCAACAAAGGTTGGCACAGCGAGTGGTTTTACATTGGGAATCACCCATCTGCCTTTCCGCTTCACACTGGTCGGCGCCCAGTGAAGAATGCCAAGTGGGAGGGGCGTCCAACCGATGAGGAGATGGTGGATGTGAACGAGTTGTTCAACCTCCTGGCCCAGCAGAAGGCCAATGGCTTGACCGCGGTGGCGGTGACGATCTCATTTGTCTGGCGTCTGACTCAAACGATCAAGGATAGGGTTCATCCGGGGTATGAGTTTAGCGGTGCCAGCGACCCAACCCGAGAGCAGAACCGCTTTGTGTCAGTCATGGAGACAATTGAGAGGGTCTCCGGGTTCATGAATGGCGAAATCTACAATGAAAGCGCTCCTCTGGCGTACTCGTTGCAATATCCGGCCAATCCAGTTAGTACCGAAAGTTCCTGTTCCTTTTGTCACGGTTTAAGCATTCTTATATGGCTTTTGATATGCCTGACTGGCTACTATTGCAGGAGCACCCAGCCAAGTATTTCTGCCCTGCACCACTGCCAGATGGTGGCGTGAGGGCAAAAAAGATTATGTCCTCCGAAGAGGTAGCCAAGGCACCTCGTGTGATAGAGGAGTTACTGACCGACTGGGAGTCGGACGAGGTCATCCCCGCTCCCCAAGACGAGGGTGCCGAAGCTAACACACGAGCCTGCTGCTGGCAGCTGGATGGAAAGGCGGGTGCACATAGCTGCGCGTAAGGCTCTGACGTCGCGGGCAACTCGGTCGACCACTCAGGCGCCTGTTGGCGGTCGTTAGAGGTACACTTTTAGTGCTATTTAGGTTGTGTTTTTGGACCAATTCATATACTAACCCACGCACTTGGCACCTGAAATAACCCTGTTTTCGTATATGTGCTATGTTTTGGAGCATGTTGTACTTTACAGGAAAACGACCTAATTTGTGGCATTAATATTCAAAGCCCAAAACTAACTACGAGCCCAAAGAAATCAAGCCTAGCGGAAGGAGCCCAACCAATGGACCATGTGGGCTTTCATAGCCAAACTCATGATCCTAGGTGTCCACATTCAATGAACCTTTGGCATGAGAGACTTAAGCATAAAGGAATTGGAGATTTGGAAAGTTATCCACGAGATCAAGTCAACCTTAGAGATATTTTCGTAGCCCAGGATAGCATGATCTTTCGGTGCAGATTTGGAGATCTAAATGGCCTCTAATGACAAAACGTTGAGTACCAAAGTTGTAGCCATCGACGAGATATTCGATTTGGATATATGGGAATTATAATTTGGAATATGAAACTAAGAGATATGGCCCCCGAAATGCATGCTTTGCAGAGAAGTCTGAAATCAGACACATTATCTTAAGACACTGTTTTGGGTATCTTAACTTCATTTACAAGGAAACTGATGAATACCAAAGTTGGAGATCATTTCGTTCTACACAATTTAGACTCTGAGTTTGCCCTATTTGGCGGCCGGATTTGGGAGATATGACATCGGGAAGGCTGGGCTGCGAATTATGAAAATATGGGCGAGTAAAATCTTATGGAAACCAAGTTTGCTTAACTCCCAAGCAAAGATCTCGTGGAAGGAAATATGGAGCACGCCCCAAGCATAGTTATTAGAACCGGACCGATGATCGAACCGGTGAGGACGCCGGTTCACTGGTTCAACCATTTGGAACCGGTTGAACCGCCTGTTCTTTAGTTTTGAACTGTTGCACTGAACCGGCCATAAAAACTTTGAACCGGTACATACACATTTGATAATTAATAAATTGAAGGACAAAATATGCTCATCAATAACATAATTAAACAACCAAGTTACACACAGTTGTCTTATGATCCACACATTCAGCATAACAAGATCATTTCAAGTTTAGCAATGTGAACCACAAATTCACAGATTCACGAAAGCAAATAAAGAAAAAATGAAATAATACCGGCAGATTGCAAATAAGTCCGGTCTCCAAACCAGCAAAGCATGGACACTGTCGAAATCGAATCAATAATGAGTTGAATCTTTTAATCTCCTTCAGTCCTACTCCTACCTATGTGCGCGCATGTGCTGTGGAGAACAGGAAGGGCGCCAGGCCCCAAACGCAGGGGCACAGCCCGGAAGGCCGCCGCCCGCATCGCTACATCCTGTAGGAGACGAACCGCTGCCGAGGTGGAGAGTCAGATAGGTCGCTGGGCACCGGCCCGCCGGCGAAGAACATGCAGGGATGAGGTAGAGCCTGGAGCCGCTGCCTCCGGTGAAGAATGGATATGTATCGCCTCCAGACGGTTCACCGGTTCTTAAAAAACCGACCGGTTCGTTCGATTTTTACCGGTTCAATTGCACGGGCAGTCTTTTAAGTGAACCAGACTGTTGTAGTCTCTGGTTCATGGTTTTTTGGTTGGACCGCCGGTCTGGTCCAGTCCTAATAACTATGGCCCCAAGGCTCCCCCTAAGGTATAAATACAACCCACTTGGCGCCTTCAAGAAGGGGGGATTCAGATCCATTCACGAGAAGTCGGCAAAAACTAGTACAAACACCAAAGGAAGATGAGAGTCGTTGCAAGTCTTCGAAGGTACATAGGGTATGGCCTAGGCCAACCCTGGCCGCCATGGCCTCCCTACGCGGTTGTGCCATGGTAGAGCTCAGGAGTCAAATCCCAAGATTCATCGGGATATGTACACACATGATGGTGATATCAATCTAATCTTTATTCTAGTTGTCTCAACCTTGGTCTACTTCATTGCATGCTTTATATTCATGTATACGGTCGTCATATGTTCTTAGTAAGATTAGATCTAATCATGGTGATTAGTCCATATCTTGCAGATACATTGAAGTAGCGCATTCTAGCCAGTCCGTCGACTACCCCGGTGTGGTGATAGCATGTTGGAGGGAAAGGTTCTGGCGACGATGTGATGTTGAGTTGGATCAATGGAGAGTACGATGGGAGTTGCCACAAGAGGAAGCTCATCGAGCGCTTGCTAGTCATTTGAGGTAAAGCTTTGGGAAACCTTAGGAGTTGGCACGCACCTCGCGGCGGTGACCATTGGAAAGTAGGCCGCTTTCGAGCCGCCTATCTGAGAGAAGACTTGGGTACCTTTGGTAGAGATGCGATCTATGGTTTTGATCACCTTTTGACAAGAACTGTACCTAGAGACGATAGGCTTTCATTAACCTTGGTTATGCTATCTTTGCCTATGCTTCCGGATGAGATCAACCCTATACTTCATTCATATCTATTTGGTTTACCTTCATATGCAATCTATGCTTAATGTTGGGATTAGATCGGTTAGCTAGATAGAAAACCCTTGTAGTTCACTGTCAATCCACAGATTGATAAACCTTGAGGGAATACTCTAAGGAAAGAGCTACAACTGATCCGTGTGCTTACGGTTCACGAATTGACGCGTCTAAGGGCTGTCAACAGCGCCGGCAACAAGAATCGTGCCCAAGCGCGGGGTTGCTGCGAAGGCCAAGTCACGCGCGAGGACGAAGAGGAAGGTGGCAGCCTTGGCCGGCATTGCTGACAATGACACTGGTGGCTCCCCATCCAACTCGGAGCGAGAAGAGGAGGCCACCACGGGCACCAGTGGTGGCCAGGGCAAACCTGTTGCCGAGTCTGAGTCGTCGGTCGCTCCCCTGACAGCGCTAGAGCCATGGTCACTTGCCATCTTGCGGGGTTTGCAATTGAAGCGCTTCAAGAGCTCCAAGTGAGTGTCTCACTACTTCATTGATTCCTGATAATTGTGGTTTTTGACTTGCTTTATCGCTGGGCTGTTGTAGACTGGCAGACCGGGGGCACAGCGCCGACCCCCCGCTGCCGTCGACTGGTGGGGACTCGGAAGGCGGCATCATTTTCCTTCTTCAGGCATTGGTTAGCCTCCTTCAGGTGGTCAGCCTCCACCTCGAGGCGTTGCTTGGCTTCCTTCAGGTTGCTGACTTCTCCCTCGAGGCGTCGCTTGGCCACTGTAACCTTGTCAACCTTCTCTGAAGGAACTTCTTCTTGCCCACAACTGCAAAGCATCAAGAACACTTTCCAGCACAAGACCACGTGCCCGACCCAAGTCCAACAAAATAGTCACCTTCAATGAAGTGCTGCATGTCGTCGGTAAGCTCCCAGTTGAGCTTGGCTGTCTCCTCCATCTCTTTCTCATTTTGGGCCAAAGCCTTCTTGGTGTCAGTGGCCACCGTCTAGAGCCGAAGTTGCGCATCCGCCAACTCCTGTAGGTCTAACCTCGCCTGCTTCTTGAATGCAATGTCCTTGGCAGCACGAGCCACAAAGCCCTGTAACATAAACAAAGGTGGTCAGCAACTCTAGCTCGGGCTAAATGGCACATGCCGGTTCAAAGAGCCATTACTTGAACGACATGGGCCGGAACACCGCTCACATTCTATAGTTGTGGCTACTGCAGCGATCTCGACCACCCCTCAGGTGAATGCCCTCGAGCCGAGCACAGGCAGCCAATTGGCCGACGCACCGGGGCCGAGGGAAGGCGACTCCACGGGAGCCGCAGATGGTAAAGTCATGGTCAGCGGGGAGGCAAGCGACTCCGTGGGAGCCACGGATGCTGATGCCGTGGTCAGCGGGTAGGGTAGTGGCAGGTAGGCGTCGAACTTCCCAGGGTAGACAGGCCTCCCCCCTAATGGATGATGACGACAAGCTCCTTGGAGTCAGTTTATCGGCTGAGGGGGAGATGGTACCTGAGCTTGCCGCTAGCACATCTGCTCCGAAGAAGCCTGCAAGGACCTTGACACTATCTGGTGATCAAGCAATTGCCTTGGACTTGGACAACCACAACGACGAGCTCTGGAAGCTACAGAACGTGAGCGGTGTTCTAGCCCACGTCGTTCAGGTAATGGCTCTTTGAACTGGCATGTGTCATTTACCCCGAGCTGGAGTTGCTGACCACCTTTGTTTATGTTACAGGGCTTTGTGGCTCGTGCTGCCAAGGACACTGCCTTCAAGAAGTAGGCGAAGTTAGACCTGTAGGAGTCGGTGGATGCGCGACTTTGGCTTTAGATAGTGGCCACTGACACCAAGAAGGCTTTGGCCCAAAAAGAGAAAGAGATGGAGGAGATGGCCAAGCTCAACCGGAAGCTTACCGACGACATGCGGCACTTCATTGAAGGTGAGTATTCTGTTGGACTTGGGTCGGGCTCGTGGTCTTGTGCTGGAAAGTGTTCTTGATGCTTTGCAGATGTGGGCAAGAAGGAGAAGTGCCTTTAGAGAAGGTCGACAAGGTTACAGTGGCCAAGCGACGCCTCGAGGGAGAAGTTAGCAACCTGAAGGAAGCCAAGCAATGCCTCGAGGTGGAGGCTAACAACCTGAAGGAGGCTAACCAGCACCTGAAGGAGGAACATGACTCCACTATGTACGGTAAGTTTTGCACTTTTCTCTTTGCTACTGATGGGACGGCTATGCTTCATGCTAGCGCTAACCACCCTTGTCTTGCTGGCGTGCAGGCCGAGCTGCAGTTGCTGCGGCACGCGGAGAAGTACAACACAAATAGCTTTGTGCCCACCGATTGAGACTTGGGAGCGTCGTCTTTTGTTGACGCTCATTATACGTACACTTTTAGTGCTATTTAGGTGGTGGTTTTGGACTAATTCATATATTAACCCACGGCTTGGCACTTGAAATAACTTCGTTTTCGTATATGTGTTGTGTTTTGGAGCATATTGTGTTTTTGCAGGAAAATGGCCCAATTTGGGGCATTTATATTCAAGGCCCAAAACTAACTACGAGCCCAAAGGAATCGAGCCTAGCGGAGGGAGCCCAACAAATGGACCATATGGGCTTTCATAGCCCAACTCATGGTCTTAGGTGTCCACATTCAATGAACCTTGGGTATGAGAGACTTAAGCATGAAGGAATTGAAGATTTGGAAAGTTATCCACGAGATCAAGGCAACCTCAGAGATATTCGCGCAGCCCAGGACAGCATGATATTTTGGTGCAGATTCGGAGATCTAAATGGCCTCTAATGACAAAATATTTAATACCAAAGCTGTAGCTATCATCGAGATCTTCAATTTGGACATATGAAAATCATAATTTGGAATATGGGGCTAGGAGATATGGCCCCCGAAATGTATGCTGTGTAGAGAAGTCCGAAATCAGACAGATTATCTTCCGGCGCTGTTTTGGGGATCTTAACTTCAATTCCAAGGAAACTCATGAGTACTAAAGTTGGAGATAATTTAGTGCTACAAATTTAGAATATGCATTTGCCCTATTTGGAGTCCAGACGAGGAAGATATGATGTCGGGAATGCAGGGCTGCGAATTAGGAAAATCTGGGCGAGTCATATCTTATGGAAACCAAGTTTGCTTGCCTCTCAAGCAAGGATCTCATGGAAGGGAAAGTGGAGCATGCCCCAAGGCTCCCCTAGGGTATAAATACAACCCCCTAGGCGCCCTCAAGAGGGGAGATTCCACCAGAAGTCGACGCGAAGAGGGACACACACCGAAGGAAGCCGATGGCCGCCGCAAGTCCTCGAGGTTGCCTAGGAGATGGCTTAGGCCATGCCCTAGCCGCCATGGTTGGCCCTGCGTGGTGAAGCCATGGCAGAGTTCCAGAGCCATGCCTTGAACTCATCAAGGCATATGTACATTCGATGGTGATATCAATCTACTTGTCTTGTTTACTTTGATCTTCTAAGATGCATGCTTTCTCTCATATGTCTAGCTAGCATATGTTCTTAGTAGGAATAGATCTAATCATGGTGATTAGTCTATGCCCTGCGGATACATCTTAGTAGTGCGTAGGAAGTCGGCGTGATTATCCTCATGTGGTGACAACATGCGAGAGGGAAAAGGTCGAACGATTGCGTAATGGTGAGTAAGATCGACGGCGAGTACCATAGGAGTTGTTGCGCGGCCACCAAGGAGGAGGAGCTTCGAGTAAAGAGCACTTGGTGGGCGTTTGAGGTAAAGCTTTGGGAAACCTTAGGCGTTGACGCGCACCTCGCAAGGGCGCCCATGGGAAAGTTCTTAGAGATGACTCTTTATCTTTGTACGAGATTAGATTGATTATCGCTTTAGCCGGAGTTGCAACTAGAAGACGGTAGGCTTGTGCTACTTTTGGTCGTGTTACCTCGTGTCGTGGGGTTTTGATCCATTCATTACATTCATCAACTTCACACACATGTTTAACCTCGTATGCAATCTATGCTTATTGTTAGGATTAGATCCGTTTGGCTAGATAGAAAACCCTATGCAGTTCTTTGTCGATCCACGGATTGATAAACCTTGGGGGAATACTCTAAGGGAAAAGCTACCAACGATCCGTGCGCTTGCAGTTCACAATTGGCGTGTCTAAGGACCGTCAACATCTTTGTCGAAGCGGCTCAGAGCCGGGCCAGCCCGAGCAGCAGAGCTGATCAAGGAGGCAGCAGTCGGCTGCGGGAGCCGTGTCCTGGCATTGATCAAGACACACTTCCCTACCTTGGCCGTTGATCGGATCAGCAAAGGGATGGCCGCCGACATCTCGGAGGGCGAGTTCAGCGTGCTCGTAGCTATACGCCCTTAGCCAGGGATGTAGCAGAGAAGTTTGGCCTGTAACAAAAATAATGAACTGTATAGACTGTCGTCGAAAAATTTGTGCAAAATGTGATATAAAATTTTAACTTGTGCATATCAAATGCGAAGATATGCTGTGTTTATGTGATAGTGTTGATGGCTGTTAAGCACCAACAATAGCCGTCAATATACTTGAATAAAGTGAAGGATTGCTAATACTCACGCACATATTTCCCTTCGAATAATGTAGTTCCACATGTCCTTGGAGAATATTTGGTTGTAGGTGATTTGCTACAGAAATAAAGGAGAATCCACCCTCATGGATCCAAGTGGAAACACTCCGATGAATCAGAAGCCGCCACACGTGCATCACATGGATTGAAGGGCCCACAACAGATCCAAACCTCCTCAATCCACCATGGACACGTGCAACTACTCTTTGGGACCCACTTGACAGCCACCTGGAGAAAGCACAACAGGAAAGGGCCCACTAGGGGGTCGGCCAAACCCTTGGATCGGCCGAACCGCCTTAGTGGCGCCCCATCCTAGCCTTCCACGTGTCACTCTCTCGTGCTCTCCTGAAGGTCGGCTCGAGGTGGATGCTGGAATATTCCCTCGGAGATGCTGCCTCTTGAGGCCTGTAAATATGAGTGGAGGGGCTCCAAATGAGACACAAACATCTTGGGCAATCACTCTTTTCCTTTAGTCTCTAGGCTCAGTGGAGTTAGGCTAGAGTAGCTCTATTCAGGTTCCAGGTCTCCTTGGAGCTAAGGGTATGGCTCTTGTATCTTCTAGTTCTAGGATGACTTTATTCTACTTCATTGATATATCTTCTTCATATATTGTTTGTCTTTATCATGATATGAATGAGTTGTGCTTGTGTTCTTGCTTTCATAAGTTGCTAGGTTTATATGCTCATGAGTTAGTCATATACCCTTGCTTCGGTAGTATAGACTTGAGTGCTTTCATACATGTTAGACTTAGCTCTAGTTCAACTAGAGTATGGTTTCTTATGCATAATAATCTCCATGATCTATGCCACTGTCGGAGTTATTGTCCGGCAGTCCACCCAGGGGTGCCAAGTGGTTGAATTGTAGGCAAAGGGCAATCGCGAGGCTAGAGAGCTTGAGGTAACACAGGGGCGCAGGGTTTATACAGGTTCGGGCTACCCGGAGGTATAATACCCTACGTCCTGTGCTCGATGGTGACGTATTGCTCTGCTCGGCGAGGTTCCGGAGAACAACGGCGAGTTTGTGGTTACAATGGGGGTGGAAGAATGAATGACCTAAGGGGTCGACCTAGGCCGCCTTATATAGGCTGACGGCCAAGGGTTTACAAGTAGGTTACCTCCAATCATATCCGGCTACAACTAGGAAACTAATCCGAATCAGTTGTAACGCAATCTCCATGATACCCAAGCAGGATCCGAGTATATCGCCACACGCCTTGCGGGCTAAGTCTTCTTCAATCTTGTCCATCAAGCCGAGGATCCTCGTGGGCCGGCCTGGGGTTAGCCCACATCATCGTCAGACATGGGCCCAGGCCGACTGTACACCCAGTCAGTAGTGGGCCCAGGGGTACCCATATCCCACAAGTCCCCGAGAAATGTGCAGGCGTGTGTCGGACTATTGTCGGATGTTTGGACCCGGCAGTCCACACAGGGTAGCCTACGTGGTTGATTTGTTGAGGGACAGATCGAGGATCAGAAGTCGATGGTAACACAAGACGCAAGGATTGAACAGGTTCGGGCCGTCGAGATGACGTAATACCCTACGTCCTGTGTTGGCGGCGATTGTATTGCTGTGTATGAAGTTCCTGAAGGATCTCCGTAGTTGGGTTCTGTCCTAGGGTTGTATGATTGTGGGTTGTAGCGTAGATGTTCGTGCTCTGGAGGGGGGTCTCAAGGCGCCTTATATAGTCCGGCTGCCTTGAGTTACAAGTCGGCCAGAGATCGTAACCTACCCGAATTACAAGGATTCGATCCTATAACGATTACAGATATCTTTCCCTATAATTCCGGCTAGTTTATCCTGATCTCCGAGCTTCTTGCGGGATACGCCGTCTTCTTTCCTTGCCGCGCGCGCCGTCGCGCCCATCCGGTTCGCCCGACTGGTGGGCCTCCCGAGTGGTGGGCCACCCAGTCTGACAAACCGGCCCAGTTGCACTCGGATTGGGCCGCCCCTTGCTGGTTGGGCCAATCCGCCTGCTGGGTACCCCTGGGGGTCTACCCCCGACAAGCCCCCGAGTAGTACGTGGTTGAGAGACAAATCGGCGAGGTCGTGCTGCCTGATGAGCGTCGGGCCCGCTGCAGTTGGAAGCAAAATCGCGTGATACTGGAGAGAAAAGAGCCGTCTTCCAACGGATGCGCCGCGAGGTGCGTCCGTTGGCCGTAGCCCCCGAGCCTTGAAGCGATTCCGAAGGAATCGGTCCAAGGGTTAGTAGCCTTCTTCTGAGGTCACCGAATGATCAACGGATGCACCGCGAGGTGCGTCCGTTGGCCGTAGCCCCCGAGCCTTGAAGCGATTCCGAAGGAATCGGTCCAAGGGTTAGTCAAGGAGCATCTGGCTAAATCATCCAGCGTTAATTTCGGCGTCCAGCCCCCGAGCGTGAGGGCCAGCGGAGTCCTGCGAGACACGCCGAGTGGTCGTCCCGGCGCCAGCCCCCGAGCGTGAGGGCTGAGCACGCCGAGTGGTCGTCCCGGCGCCAGCCCCCGAGCGTGAGGGCTGAGCACGCCGAGTGGTCGTCCCGGCGCCAGCCCCCGAGCGTGAGGGCTGAGCACGCCGAGTGGTCGTCCCGGCGCCAGCCCCCGAGCGTGAGGGCTGAGCACGCCGAGTGGTCGTCCCGGCGCCAGCCCCCGAGCGTGAGGGCTGAGCACGCCGAGTGGTCGTCCCGGCGCCAGCCCCGAGCGTGAGGGCTGAGCACGCCGAGTGGTCGTCCCGGCGCCAGCCCCCGAGCGTGAGGGCTGAGCACGCCGAGTGGTCGTCCCGGCGCCAGCCCCCGAGCGTGAGGGCTGAGCACGCCGAGTGGTCGTCAGTACCCTGTAACAAGGTAAAAACTCGAGGAGAAAATATTCGGTGATATAAATATTAATGAACTCCGCTTCCTGCTTTCAAGTCTTTTAATTTCATCGGGCAGTTAGCCTGTTACGTTTATGCACCTGGTCCCCGATAGCCGTAGTCCATAGCGCAGGGAGCTGGGCCGCGTGCACGCGTAGGAGGGTAGGCGTACGGAAGAGCCGAGGTTTCACGGATTAAGGCGTGTGCTCCCCGAGTACTTTAACAACTTGTTTCGAAGCTCGCGGAATTAATGAAGTTAATCAATCGAAACTTATCTTGGCGAAAGGTTCATGTCCCGGAGGATTCCCCTCTGTCGGGTATGCCAAGGAGAGGCAGGCAAGGCGGCGTCGCTTCTGTGATGCGGCGTCAGGAATAGAGTTCCCGTGATTGCACAGGGTGCTCCCGTGGTCGAGTGGAGCCAAAGGAGATAAGGGTGACCTGTGCACTTCAAGCTGGAGGAAAGGACGCGTGGCGTGGAGCTCGCGCTCGTGATAATGGAGAAAATCTTCCGTCCTCTGGCGACTAGGGGCTATAAATACCCGTCGGGGAGCCTGAGCTGCTACCCAAGGGCGAATCATAAGAGCCTTTCAGTCAATATGCCGGAGGCTCATTGTTGGGTCCATCCACCGGGGAGAGTTCATGGAGTCATCTTGGCACGGTGCTAGAAGAGTGCTTGCGAGGGATCTGAGGCGTTGATCAGTGCGTGAGCGCTGCCCCGTTCACCCCCGCATTCCCATGTGACGAGGGCCATGTGGGGTGAAATACTTTGTAGAGCAAGGGGTAGCCAAAGGCGTCCGTTATCAACCCTCCACCGGTGCTGTCCCGTCGACGGCTGCAGTGGTGCTACAAGAGAGCTTGCGAGGAGCTCATGTGAACCAAGCTTGCTCCGGATGTAGCACTAGGCGCAGGGACGAGTGCCCCAGGCCGTCATCTTGGCGGTTATTGTGTTTGATGTTTGTAACCGGCGCAAGTCCGGCTCCGTTGTAACTGTATTTCCTGCAAAAAGAATTGCATTGCTTGATCGTGGCGCCAGCCCCCGAGCGTGAGAGCTGTGTTTGCACACCACTAGGTTTGCAGTGTTGGCTCCCGAGTGGTTCGGGGCCAATCGAGCCCGAGAGGCACACTGACTTGATCATGGCGCCAGCCCCCGATAGTGGGAGCTGTCCGAGCCTTAGCGGCACGCCAACTTGGTTTGCAGTGTTGGCTCCCGAGTGGTTCGGGGCCAATCGAGCCCGAGAGGCACACTGGCTTGATTGTGGCGCCAGCCCCCGAGCGTGGGAGCCGTTCGAGCCTTAGCGGCACGCCAACTTGGTTTGCAGTGTTGGCTCCCGAGTGGTTCGGGGCCAATCGAGCCCGAGAGGCACACTGGCTTGATTGTGGCGCCAGCCCCCGAGCGTGGGAGCCGTTCGAGCCTTAGCGGCACGCCAACTTGGTTTGCAGTGTTGGCTCCCGAGTGGTTCGGGGCCAATCGAGCCCGAGAGGCACACTGGCTTGATTGTGGCGCCAGCCCCCGAGCGTGGGAGCCGTTCGAGCCTTAGCGGCACGCCAACTTCTTCGTCTTGCTTAATTGCTGTGGAGTAACTTTTTACCGTTGACGCCCGGCGTGTAACGGAAGGTGAAGCGCCCAACGGCTCTTTGTACCGTTTCGCCCGCCCCGCTAATCGCGTTATCTCGCGGTAATTTCGGGCATCAAGGCGTGCTATAAAAGGCGAGGATTAAACCCGGAGGGAAATCTCCCCATTTCCAGATCCGTTCTCCCCGTTCTTCGCTCTTCATCCCGCCGCCACCAAAGCTCCCCGCGCTCGTAAGTCCTTTGCGCGATCTCAGCCAACACGGGGAGCGCGGCCTCGCTGATGCGTTCCAAGACCCCTGCCGTAAGATCCATGGCGGGGAGGAAGAAGTTTGCTGCCGGCGCTGTCCCGAAGTCTGACAAGATCCCTTCCCCTGTCCTTGCGTGGACGCGGGGGAAGGTGACCTCGGAGGTGCTGGAGGAGATGGTGGAGCGGAATGTGCTACCGCCTCAGGCCGTGGCGGAATGGCGGCCGAGCGCGGGGGAAGTATTCCCGTCAGAGAACTCCGGCGAGCTGGTCCTCTTCAAGCCCTTCTTCGAGGCGGGGCTTGGCTTGCCCACGGGAGCATTCTTCCGTGGGCTGCTGCACTACTACGGGATCGAGGCGATCAACCTCAACCCCAACTCGATCATGGCCATCTCGATCTTCATCCACCTTTGTGAGGCGTACTTAGGTATTTCTCCTCACTTCAATCTGTGGAGGTACTTGTACTGGCTGAAGCCTCAGCCAAGCGAGGAGAAGATGGTGGTGGTCGGAGGAGCCGGCTTCATGCTTCGTCAAGGGCGGAAGGACGACTACTTCGACATCGCCCTTAACACCTCCAACAAAGGGTGGAAAGCCGAGTGGTTTTACGTCGGGAACCACGCGCCGGCGATCCCGTGCCACACCGGCGAGCGGCCAAAGGTCCAAGACTGCTGGAACGAGCTTCCCGACGCCTCGGATATGGATCAGGTCGACGAGCTCCTTGAGCTGATCAAGGAGTTGAAGGTTCAAGGCCTGACAGCAGTCGGCATCGCCTGCAACTTCAGCAGGCGGTTGGTCCAACCCATTCAGGAGCGGAAGCACCCGGGCTTCGAGTACTCGGGGCGAGACGACCCCACTCGGGCTGCTAACCGCACCGTGGGGAAGGAGGAGATGAAGGAGCGGGTCGGCGGGTTCTTCCTCGGCCGTGTATCGGAGAAGGGGCAGCCGCGCCCCTTTTCGTTGAAGAGGCCTCCACCACCGGTGAGTTTACTTTCCGAGTTCTTTTGAGTGTTTCTCNGAAAAACAGGTCTGTGAATGCATTGTGCATATGTGTAAAACCCCTTCCCTCTAGCAAAAACACCGAGTAGGACGCCGTGCGGCCCTTGCCTTATGTCGCTGAGCACCTTTTCCTGCTGACCACTGCTCACGGAGAGGACGGATTACCACAGGCTACAACGCTCAGCAGGGAGGCTTAGATGTAGGCAGCACGCGGGGCGAGTATGGAACTCAAGGTTTCACGATTGGGGACTTGAACCACATGGGTTAACTTGGGATTTACCTAGAGGGACATAGGGTCAGGCAGGGACCCGGAAGTCAGAGTCGGCAGGGACTCTCCCAAGCGCTAGAGCAGCGCGCCGTGTTAAGAAATTATACCCAAACAACAGCATGAGCTGGAAACCCGTGAGGAGCAATCTTGGCAGACCAGGCTGTATAAGCAGTCGGAGCGTGACCGAGGTGGTCGGCAAAAGTCACGGAGACATAGGAGAGCCGAGGCATACGAAGGTATATGGAAACCATAAAATATTTAATAAAAAATAATACTTAGCTTAATTCGTAATGGATTCGGATAATCATCGTATCGTCCTTGTGTGTGGCGTCGTGGTCGAGTCGTTGAGGCAGATCACAAAGTCGGCCAGTCAGGACTGGAACATCGGTCGCCTGGAGCTCATGCGTCAGGGCCAAGTAGTTTTTGTCACCAGGTCGTCGAGGTCGTTGCCGTAGTTGCGGCGACCGACCGCAGGCTTGTAATCTACTTTCCCTTCCATGCACGCGCACGGGCGTCAAAATGACAGATTAGAATAGCCCTTGTACACATATATCAGATCAAATAAATATTATATAAAAATGTGGAGAGAATCTTCCTTATATCTTGGGTGACACATGCATGCTAATCCATTTGCATACCGGCAACAACTTTGGTTAGGCCTCTGGCTGCCTTGCATGCGACGTATTGGCCAGAGCCCATGGTTCTTGTACATGCGCCCGCCGCCCGGAGGCACTCGACGGGAACAGGAAGCTCGCACGAAGCAACGAATGGATCAGAGAAAATAGATTGACTTGGGATTCTGCAGTCCGAGTTCCTACGTGGCTACGTCAGGGTATGCCACACGCCGACTTGTTGAGGGTCTTGGCTGCGAAGCCGCCGCCAATGCGAGCCAGGGATAGATCGACTTGTCCTTGGTTCGTCGCATCTCGGTCGTGGACCGTGGAGGACAGCACAGAGCCGGCCGACGAGATTGATTCTTGATTTTTGACATCAAGCTAGCTGTTAATGTCCCGCGATCTCCCCTACCTAGTGCGCCAACTGTCAGAGTTATCGTCTGGCAGTCCAACCAGGGGTAGCCAAGTGGTTGATTTGTAGGCAAAGGGCAGTCGCGAGGCTAGGGAGCTCGAGGTAACACAGGGGCGCAGGGTTTATACAGGTTCGGGCTACACGAAGGTATAATACCCTACGTCCTGTGCTTGGTGCTGACGTATTGCTCTGCTCGGCGAGGTTCCGGAGAACAACGGCGAGTTTGTGGTTACAATGGGGGTGAAAGAATGAATGACCTAAGGGGTCGACCTAGGCCGCCTTATATTGGCTGACGGCTTAGGATTTACAAGTTGATTATCTCTAATCGTATCCAACTACAACTAGGAAACTAATCCGGATTAGTTGTAATGCAATCTCCATTATACCCGGGTGGAATCCGAGTATATCGCCGCACGCCTTGCGGGCTAAGTCTTCTTTAATCTTGTCCATCAAGCCGAGGATCCTCGTGGGCCGGCCTGGGGTCAGCCCACATCATCGTCAGACATGGGCCCAGGCCGACTGTACACCCGGTCGGTAGTGGGCCTAGGGGTACCCATCCTATAGCCACGGCATTGGTCCATCGGCCATTCTTATGGTGGCGTTGATTATAGTCTTATTAATTCGGAATGGTCAACATGTTGTGAACGATGCGAGCATGGTGCTCAGGTTGGAATCATTGATTGGATATGAGTATGCCCCGTGGTTTGGCCGGGGTAGGCCGCAGGTGGTGACAGCCCTGTTGGACCCTCTGAAATCCCCCATGTTAGGGTATTGCTGTAGGAGTTCGTGAATGAGTAGTCACTTCTCCATGCGTAAGTGGCGCGGTAGGCTATCTTCCCATATGTCTGGGTGCATAGGCTTAGACTGTATATGTGTATGAATGCTTTACTTTACCTTGATCTGTGCAGTATATAGGAAGTACATTAGAACCTAGATGCTATCTATTGGTCCTTCTCCCTAGCCTAGTTAGTCCTGAGATGATCCCATATGTGTCATACTACCATTATATCTTATTATCTTACCCATGTCCTTTGTATATGATTCTATCCATGCTATTGTTATATTCATGATCGCAACAGTATTCTTAAACTAATAGACTTCCTTTGGGGAATACGATACCCTTGGGAATACTCATGGGTGAAGTGCTACAATGGTATATCCGTGCGCTTGCAGATTCATTCACATTTGTTAGAATAACATAAGGCATATCCTAGCGCCATTGCTAGAACTAAACATTCTAGTGGCGATGTTAAGAAATGCCAATAGTTAGTCCCTTCTGTTTTTCAGTAACAGCTTTGCATGACTTAGAACGGTCGCTGCCGTGTTCCGTTTAAGTAGCCTTGTACCCCGCTGACCACTTCTTGCGTGAGAGGATGGCTTACCACTCTGTGATGCTTAGCTGGAAGGCCTACTCGCTGGTGGTGCGTGGGTTGAGCACGGAGCTCGGGGTTTCATAGTTAGGGAGTCGAGCCGATCAAGTGAGCTCAGCGATCACTAAAGAGAGCCTAGGGTCGGCATGAACTTCAAGAAGTCGGAGTCAGCTGGGACTCCCCCGAGTGCTTGGGTATGGTGCTGAGGTGAGGCAAATAAACCGTAACATGGGATAAACCCCAGTCCCCTAGCATCAGCGAGGATGTCGGGCAAAGGTAGAAGGACTGACCGTATGACCAAGAGCCATTATAGAGAAATGAACATTTTATTGATATAAGAGGTAGAGTACATAGCTGTAAAACATCTAGGGGTAAACTTCATGAGGTGTTGGATGTTTCACACGTTCGGGACGGGGTCACCATTGGCCCACTGGAGGCGGTAAGTGTCGGGTGAGACAACTTCCTTGACGATGAATGGCCCTTCCCATGGCGACGATAGCTTGTGCTACTCCTTGGTAGACATGACTCGGCGCAGCGCCAAGTCGCCGACGTTCAGAGATCTTTCTCGCACGTTCCTGTCATGGTAGCGTCATATTTGCTGTTCGTGGTGGGCGTGCTGGATCAAAGCGGCGAGTTGGTGTTCCTCCACGCTGTCGATGTCAAAGCGCCAGCTTGTTTATGCCTCGCCTTCCACGTAGTACTGAATGCGCGGGGAGTCGTAGGCGAGGTCGGCTGGTAGGACGACTTCGAAGCCATAAACCAAGAAGAAGGGCGTGTAGCCAGTGGCCCGACTTTTCTGAGTATGCAGGCCCCACATGACATGGGACACTTCCTTAGCCCAGCGACCGTGTGCTTGTTGAGGTCGTCGTATAGGGCTTTCTTCAGGGAATCCTAGACCATCTCGTCAGCCCGCTCCACCTAGCCGTTGCATCTAGGACGCACAGAAGAGGAGTAGTACACATCGATGCAGTTGTCCTGGCGGAAATCCTAGAACTCATGTCCTGTTAACTCCGAGCCTAGGTCAGTAACGATGCGGTTTGGAATTCTAAACTGGTGCGTGAGCTCTTCGATGAACATGGCAGCAGTAGCCGACTTTGTGTCGGCGACTAAACTTGTCGACTGCCACCAAGATGTGCTTGAACCCACCTAGGGCGGTTTTCAATGAGCTTGCATTATCGAGCCCCAATACAGCAAAGGGCCATGATGGGGGTATAGTCAGAAGCGTCTGGGCCGGCAGATGTTTTTGCTTTTGGAAGAATTGGCACCCGGCACAATGGTGCACCAAGTCTTTGGCATTGGAGAGAGCCATTGGCCAGCAGAATCTTGCACAGTAGGCTTTGCCAACTAGTCTACCTGCTGCTGCAAGGTTATTGCACCAACCCGAGTGGATTTCGTGCAGCACGTTGATCCCTTCGTCACGGAGGACACACTTTATGAGTATGCCTGCAGAAGCTGCCTTCTTGTATAAGGCATTGCCAATGATGACGTAATTTTCTAAGTGCTGGGCTAGCCTTTCGATTTCCTCCTTGCCCTCAGGGGACCAGCTCTCGGTGAGAAAAGCAATGAAGGGGACGCGCCAGTCTGCTTCTATCACGAGAACTTCATTGGTCAGTGGGCTGTCTGGGGCCGGTTCTGGGTCGGGCACTGGGCTTCCGTCTTCAAACATCTTGATGGACGGGGTTTGAAAGTCTTGAACGAAGACGTTGACTGGTACTTAGGCTCAGGTGGAGCCGAGTTTGGACTGGACGTCAGCAGCTACATTGTCCTCCCGCATGACATGATGGAACTCTAGTTCGTAGAAGTGTTCTTCAAGTTTATGGCCCTCGGCGTAGTGTGCCCTCATTGTTTCCTTGGTTGTATCCCAGTTCTTGTTGACCTGCTCGACAACTAGCTTAGAGTCGCCGTAGCACATGAGTCGCTTGATTCTAAGTGAAACCATCATCCAGAGACCATGAATGAGGGCTTCATACTCGGCACCATTGTTGGTGGCTTGATAATGTATTTGCAGTACATACTTGAGGTGATGTCACTGTAGGGAGATGAACAGTACACCTGCGTTGGCTCCTTCAAGGTTAAGGGCACCATCAAAGTACATCTTCCAGTGCTCAGGCCATTCAGTGGGAGTCGGTGTTTGTATCTTTGTCCACTCGGCGATGAATTCGGCCAAGATCTAAGATTTGATGGCTTCACGCGGTTCGAATATGATGTTGTGTTCCACGAGTTCCACAGCCCATTTGACTATCTACCCGTTCACATCACGGTTATGCAATATGGCGCCAAGTGGGAAGTTGGAGATGACACAGATGTTAGGAGCTTGGAAATAGTGGTGCAGTTTTCGGGTTGTGATCAGGAGTGCGTAGAGAAGCTACTGAGGGTGCGGGTACCAGAACTTGGAGTCGCTGAGTACTTCGCTGACCAAATACACGGGAGCGCTAGACTTTGTAAGTATGTCCCTCTTCTGGTCGCTCGACGACCAGGGTCGTGCTGACCACATGAGTGGTGTCGGAGATGTATAGCAACAGATCCTCTTTAGGGGTGATTCCCAGTAGAACTGGAGGTGTAATCAGGAAATCTTTGAGGTCGGCCAGGGCCTTACTCGCTTCAGGAGTCCATTCAAATTTATCGGCTTTCTTGAGGATCTTGAAGAAAGGTAGGCCTTTTTCTCCCAGCTTGCTAATGAATAGGCTCAGCGCTGCCATCATGCCCATGAGCATCATGATGTCTTTCTTGCTTGTGGGCTCTTTTAACTAGTGTATCGCATCAAGTTTGACCGGATTGGCTTTGATGCTTCAATGGCTGACCAGAAAGCACAGGAGCTTTCTTGATGGGATGCCGAAGATGCATTTTGCCGGATTCAACTTCCACCTAAAGCGTCGCAGTTGTTGAATGTCTCCTGGAGGTCGGCGATGAGTGAGCCTGCATCGTATGTCTTGGCTACGACGTAATCAACGTAAGTAAGCTACGACGTTGCAGCCGATTTGAGTCTCGATGCAACACTAGATTGCCTTTTGGTATGTGGCACCCACGTTCTTCAGCCCAAAGGTCATGGTCTTGTAGCGGTAGATGCCATGCGGGGTGATGAACGCTGTTTTGTCCTAATCGGACGTCCTGAGGGCAATCTGATGGTAGCTCGAGTAGCAGTCTAGGAAACATAGGAGCACACAGTCGGACGTAGAGTCCACAAATTGATCGATTCACGAAAGAGGGAAAGGGTCTTTAGGGCAGTAGCGGTTGAGATCTGTATAATCAATGCACATTCTCCATTCACCGTTTTGTTTTCTCACAAGTACAGGATTTGCAAGCCACTCAGGGGTGCTTGCATTCTCGGATAAAACTAGCGGCTAGGAGCTTATTTATTTCTACCCTAATGGCCTTCTTGCGATCTTGGGCGAACCAACGCAGCTTCTGCTTGATCGGCTTGGTGGTTTTGCACAAGTCTAAGGAGTGCTCAGTCTTCTCCCTTGGAACACGCGGCATGTCTAATGGCTTCCGTGCGAATAGTCCCAGTTGTCCCGGAGGAAGGAGGTGAGCACGCTTTCCTATTTGGGAGTAAGTCCGGACCCTATGAGGGCCGTCTTGGCTGGGTCGTCGAGGCCCAGGCTGACCGCCTTGGGTGGTTCCACGGGTGCCAACGTCGTGGGGTTTGGGCGCTGCTCTGGGAGTACTGGCTCGTTGGGCGCCGGCTTCTGGGCTGCTTCAGCCAGCAGAGCGCTGTTGCCGATTTGATGAGAGAGCTCGGCGATCCGGACTGCTTCCCCATCCCACTCAAATGAGGTCTTGATGTCTCCATGGATGGAGAGGACCCTGTTTGGCACCGGCATCTTCAAGACGAGGTAGGTGTGGTTTAGTATCGCCATGAACCGAGCCAAAATGGGCCTGCCAAAGATGGCGTGATAGGAGCTCCAGAAGTCGGCCTCGTTGAAGTACAAGTGCTCTGTACGGTAGTTGTCAGTCGTGCTGAATGTGACCGGGAGGACGACCCTTCCTATCAGGTAGGAGGTCTTTTCAGGTACTATGCCGAAGAACGGGTCGTCGGCGCCCATGAGGCGGCTGTAGTTGAACCCCATGCTATTTAGGGTACTGGTGAAGATGATGTTGAGGGCACTGCCGCCGTCGACCAAAACCACGGAGAAGAGTACCCGATCGACGACAAGGTCGTCCACGAGGGGTTAGGACCCGGGCTCGGGGAGATGGACCCAATGGTTGGCGCGGCTGAAGACGATGGGCGTCTTAGAACACTGGAGGAACTTGACGGGCTTGGTAGACACCATCTTGACCTCACATTTGTGCAGCTTCTCTTTGCACCTATTCAGGAAGGCACTAGGCCCCCGATGATGACATTCACCTCGCGATCGGCTCATTGGAACTCGCCATTACCCCCGCGTTTGGGAGCTTCTTCCTGTTCCTCTGGTCAGCACTCATCGCCTTGGTGGCGTGCGGCGTCGCGGTGAGCTTGCTCGTCACGGCATCGGTCATCGCCACGGTGGTAGTCATCGTGGCGGGTCCGGTCATAGTCGTGACTATAGTCATCACGGCGACCACGGTTGTCATGTCCGTCACGGCTGTAGTTGTTGTAACGGCCGCCGTTATTGTAGCATGGGTTGTCATTGTAGCGTTGCTTCTTGGTCGGTGGTAGGACGCCGAGCTCTTTGAGCAGCGCGTGGCACTCGCGGAGAGTGTGCTTTGCCTCCTTATGGAAGGAGCATTGGTCATTAATGGTATCATGGATTCTTCCGAGCGGAACCTGGATTCCACTCGGCCTTCAATTTCTGCCAGTGCCAAGGGCTGATCCAGACATCAAAACCATTGATGTCACCTCCATAGTATTAGGTGTCATCTCATATAATCAACATAACAATCACTGATTTTGTATGCTACTTAGCAAACTTCATTGATGTCCTAGGACATCACCAAATGCCCCTGGCTCCACCCTTGGCCAGTGCCACCATGTGTTCCTGACCCGGTCTTCGCGCTCTCGGTGCTTCATGTCGCTTCGCGTTCTCCAGGAGGTCAACATCCTCTTGGCGCTTGTTCTTGCCCCTGAACTGGGATTAATCAGCTTCGTCAATGCGAGCTTTGAGGTTTACGACATCCATCAGCTGGTCCACCATCCATGGGTCGACTTTGAAGAGGGTGCAGAAAAAGGTGGTGTCATAGAGGCCGCGCCTGAACGCATTAATGACATCCCAATCCTCGACGTCAGTGAGCTTGTTGCGGTTGTCGAAGAACCGGTTGGTGTAGTCCTATAGGCTTTCTCCCTTTTTCTGTTTGACGTTGTCCAGGATGAATCTGGACCCGGGGCGAGCATAGCTGGCTTGGTAATTCTTGGTAAAGGCTAAGCAGAGGTCCGGCCAACTGTCGATGGTATCTTGAGGGAGGCCTTTGAGCTATAGCAAGGCCTCTTTGCCTAGCATCACGGGGAAGTAGGCGGCTGCTTGATCATTAGATCTGTGGGCTGATTTGATCGCCATGTGGTACGTCTTGAGCCAGAGCTTGGGGTCGGAGCGACCATCAAACTTCTCGACTTGGGCTGGTGAGTCGGGCCATTGAACAGCTCGGAGCCAGATGGAGAAAGAGGCGAAGCCATCGAAGATGTCATCCTCCGCGCGGTGGTTGTTCTGCCCATGGCGGGGCAATCGGCCATGCTCTGCTTGGGGTCGGGCATCGTCGCGTCGTCGTTGCCTGTCGTCTTGCGGGGGCCCATATTGGTGATCGTAGCACTCGTGCTCCATGAGCTCATTGACCGCGTCGCGCTCCTCTTCCTCGGCTTTGTCATCATCGGCGTTGTCAAGCTAGGCTTTGCGATAAGGTCGGCCATAGTCACGGTCATAACGGGCACAACGCTCGAGCTCGGCCACGTCTCATTCACGGTGGTGGTTGTTGAGGTTGCCACGGATGTCGCGGATGTGGTCTCGTAGGCGATCCCGGAGATCACCGTCCTGTCGATCGGCGGGGCCGTTGTGTCGCCCGGACCGAGCGCGCCTGTCATCGCGTTCTTGATATCTGGCTCGGCGATGATCCACGTTGCGTGGGTTACCCCTTCGTCGTCCTCTTCCTCATGGTGGTTTTGGGCCACCTCTTCATCGATGACAGCGAGTGGGGGATTCCTCTGGCGAGGGTAGTCCCTATCCGATCTACTATGGGCAGAGTGGTTGCTGATGGAGCGAGCGGAGTTAGCCCAACCGGATCTGGATCTAGAATAATATGAGCGCTCGACCTATTCTTGGGCGGCCTCCAAGTGTGCCCTGGCACGACGAACCTCGGGGATGTCGGCCACGTGTTCCAATTCAGCGAATGCCGCCGCTATGTTGGCTTGCGGCGTGCAGAACGCGCCCCAGACTCCATGGAAGGTGGGGTCAAGGTTGCGCAGATCGATGCCATGTGGCCTTTGACTGACTGGCGGTTGTCTTGCGGGTGCACCAGGAGCGATGTCATCTGGGGCTGCAGCAGCTGCGGCTGTCCCATTAGGAAGCTGGGCCTCTTGGGCGCATCGGCAGGCCTGGTCCGCGTTGAGTTTACGGCGTCGGTCCCGGCCGAGTCAGTTTTGCCGTCTTGGGTGGACTGGTCCTCAGAGACGAAAACCTCACATCCAGGAGGCGTGATGTAGCTGGAATCATTGCTCGGGTGGGCCATGGCCGGCAGGAGCACACTTGTAGCGACCTGAAACTCGCCGCAGTCCAGAGACTGGGTTGGGTGGGTTGGGACCTCAAATTGGATCTAGGGCGTGTCCTTGCACAACTGCGCCGAGTAGGCTGCAGCCGCGTTGCAGAGTCCGAGCGGAAATTGGTCGCGAGGCTGGTGTAGGGCCTCCTCAAACATGGCGATGCACTCGGAGATGGTGTCGCTGATGCGATCTAACCCAGCGAGAAGTTCGTCGAGAGCCGGGAGCCTACACCGAGTGAACTGATCTGGAACCTTATCATGCAGGGCCATTGCGTCGAACCGCTGCTGGAGTGGGCCGGCTATCTAAGGTGAGGCCATCGGGCTGGGCGGCACAGAGCCGGTTGACGTCGTTGCGGCGCCGAGTGATGTCTTGGAGTCAGAGGTGGTGGAGTTGATCTCGGCGAAGAAGCTTATGCCCTCGAGCTGCTCAGGGTAGTCCTTGAGACTCTTAGAGAAGATGACGTGAGGACGATCTGCCATCGAGCTAACTGTTGATGCTCCATGATCCCCCTACCTGGCGCGCGAATTGTCGGACCTAAGGACCGGCAGTCCACATGGGGGTACCCAAGTGGTTGATTTGTAGGCAAAGGCGATCGTAGATCTAGGGAACTCGAGGTAACATAGGAGATGCAAGGTTTATACAGGTTCGGGCTACCCAGAGGTATAATACCCTATCTTATGTGCTCGGTGGTTTGGAATTGATCTGCTCGGCAAAGCTGCGGAGAACAATGACGAGTTTGTGGTTGCAGGATGAAAGTATTAGATGTGGGGTCGACCCGCCTTATATAGGCTGATGACCTAGGGTTTACAAGTCGGTTATCTCTAATCCTATTCGGCTACAACAAGAAAACTAATCTGTTGGTTACAACATGATCTTCATGATCTTCGGGTGGGGTCTGAGTATCACGCTGCACGCTGTTGGGGATTTGGCCCGCCGACAAACGCCTTCTACTTGTTTTGCTTCATCTCACGCGTAAGGGCAGCAATGAACGAAGGAGATAGAGCCAATTTAGCTTCATCTTGCTCTACAGATCTCTGATTTGGCTTCGATCGGCATGTCTCGCTGCATACAAAGGCCAATCAGCTTCGGTGAGCATATCTTGCTATATGCGGAAGCCAATCGGCTTCGCTCGTCAAGTCCTGCTGTATACGAAAGCCAATCGGCTTCGGTGAGCATATCTCGCTATATGCGGAAGCCAATCGGCTTCGGTGATCGCGTTGCAGGAAGCCAATGTGACGTTATCGGAATCAAGTTAGAAGCCAATTCGGTGAAGTATTGATACTGTTGAATGTCAAAAGCTATGAATAAGTTAACAACAAGCTTCGGTTCACTCTAAACTGCAGGTTCTTGCAGGGGCCATCGGCTTCCTGGACGATGAGAAGTGGCTTAGGGTCATTTCGACTCAGAAGAAGCCAATCCCAGGAGCTACAGAGCCTTTAGAAGCGGGCGAAGCAGACATGGACCGAGTCCAAGGAGACCAAGTCCAAGCCAAGTCAAACACGGGATCACAAGTCTACGCATTCACATTGGGAGGAGTAAATATACCAAAGTGTCCATAGGCTATTTGTATTGTATAGTCTAGAGGATGATGCCTGATCTCAGGGGTACAATGGTAATGTAAAGACCCTTGGTCTCCCTATAAAAGGGGACCCCTCCCCTTCATGTAAAGGTCGTTGATTCCAGGATACTGTAGACAAGTAATTCATTGTTGCTTGTTTCAGTGATCCCGTTTCAGCTGTTGCTTGGGTCCATTGGCTTCGGCTACTAACCCAACAACTGGCGCCCACCGTTTGTGCAGTGCACGAACAAAACCCACGATAACCACCATGCCACCAAAAAAGCCAACCAAGCCAGCCAAACCAACTCCCACCGTGTCAAATGCAACCCTCAGCATCGAAGCTGCCCCCCGACCCACAAATCCACCAATAACCGAAGCTGTTCTCGATGATCAAGAGACCGATGAAGAAGCGCTGACCACCCAGGAGAGAATGCAACGAATCGAAGAAAGGCTTCGTCTTTGACGCCTTGAGCAGCAGAGAGAGCTGGATGCTGCACAGCTCGAACTAGAGCAACAAATGCAAGAGGAGGAAGAGGAGTAGCGGCATCAATTGTTGCAAGTCAAGAAGCAGCTCAAGGAGCTGAGGCAAGCGAAGCAGAGGAGGCAAAACAACACAAGCTCCAGAGCCGAAAAGCTGCGCCAAGAGCTCGAGAAAGCCAAAAAGCAAGTCGCTGAGCTCCAAGCAGAGCTCAATGAGCCAAACATCACCATCAACCCACCAAACCACAACTCTTCATCCCAAACTGGCTTTCAAGCACTTCATACTCATCCCATCGATCATTTGTGTCCACTTTCAGAAAGCCTCCAACTGGCAAGATGGCCCCCCTCCTACAAACCTATCTCTTTACCAAGATACATTGGCCTCACTGACCCAAAGCAATTCCTAATGAGCTATGAAGCTGCAATAGCTTCGGCAGGGGGAGATGATGTTGTGCTAGCAAAATCATTCATCATTGTCTGCGATGGCACAGCAATGAATTGGTACACGAAGCTGCCTGGCCTATCAATCAACAGCTGGTATGATCTGAAAAGGGAGCTTATCAAAAATTTTGGCATCATGGGAGACCAATCACTCTCATATGCCGAACTCACACTACACCAGCAGCCGAAGGAGCCACTAGAGGACTACTTCCGCAGATTTGTCACTCTACGTGCTCAAGCCCCACATATCCCTGATGAAGCAGCAAAATTCGCAGCAATACAAGGGCTTCGCCCAGGATTGTTTGCACAGCATATCGCAAGGGAGACACCAGCTACTCTGGCAGACCTGTATGAGGAGTTCAAAAAATACTGTCGCTCTGACAATGACAACCGAATGAGATTGGCAAGAGAAGCCATCATGAGAAACCAATATGAGTCACAAGCCAAAACCCATCACCACAGCCACAACTACCAAAACTACTCCCACCAAACAATCATGAAGGTGGACAATCAACCTCCCTCCTACGAAACCAAACCATCATACCCAGAAAGCCAATATCACAATCAGAGAAATGAGCCCACTCAGAGGGGTGGAAAAGCCGGCAGAGGCCGAGGAAGAGGAAGAGGTCCAGCGGGACCTGAGCTGTTTTGCCAATACCACGGCAAAAATCATACTCATGGCACAGAACAGTGCAGAGATATCAAGAAAACAATAGAAAAGCTAAGAGCAGAGAAGATTCAAGCAACCCAAACGAAGCCAATATCGGCTTCGCCACCAAATACCCAAAACCCTTCCCAAGCTATCCAACCATACTGCCCAGTATATCCTTCGCTAAACTCAAACACTGTGCATCCATTAACAGCGATGGCAACCCAATATTTGCCTTCGCCACAAACCTTTCAACACTATTACCCACAAGCCATATATCCTCACCTATACCCTCAAACATCACAGCAAGCAGCTTCGCAAAACATAAAGGTTGAGGAGCTGCCACCACCACCACCACTCTCACAGCAAAAAGCCAATCAGAAAGAAGCTCCAAGTCCACTCCCAAGCTATGGACACATCATGCCCATTTCTGGAGGATCATCGCTTGCTTTTGAGAACAAAAAGCAAAGGAAAAGCTATTTTCGCCAAGTCAATAACATCTCTGTTGATGGCCCGTACAAGAGGTCGGAATGGTCTCATATGCCCATCACTTTCACCGAGGAAGATCTCAAGCTCCACAACTACCCACACAACGATGCTATGTCGATCGAAGCCAATATTGCTGGCTGGACGATTGGAAAGGTGCTCGTGGACACAGGAAGCTCTGCTGACATCATCCTAGCAAAAACACTCAGAAACATGACCAATATCAACCCAGACAACCTGGAGCCATCAGACACTCCGTTGGTCGGCTTCGGGGGGAAGCGAACCCAAACACTCGGAAAAATTTCACTACAAGTATCCTTCGGTGACACATCTAATGCAAGAACAGAATACATCACCTTTGATGTAGTGGACATGGTCTTTGATTACAATGTCATCTTCGGAAGAGGAGTCATAAATGCTTTTGATATCATCATAAGGCAGTCATTCCTATGTATGAAAATGCCAGCTCTCAAAGGAGTTATAACTGTATATGGCGACCAGAGGGAAGCCAGAAACATCGAAAAAGCCAGAGCTCCAGGTCAGCGAAATGTGCATTTGCTTGAAGAGAGAGATCCATATTACCCAGAAGAAAAGCCAAATATCGAGAAAGATTGCAGGAAGATGCAGAAAGCTGCAGAAACGAGCAGGTGCAGCTGCAGCCCGACGTCTTTGACAGAGAAAAGCAGGTGCAGCTGCAGCCCGACGTCTTTGACAGAGAAGTGATCATTGGCTCAGACCTAGAGCCGGACGAAGAAGATAGGCTCATCGAATTCCTCAGAAATAATAAAGACGTGTTTGCTTGGTCAAGCAAAGATTTACCAGGTGTTGATAGAAGCATAGTTGAGCATAAGCTGGCAATGAGTCCTGATATGAAGCCAAAAAAGCAAAAGTTGAGAAAGATGTCAGAAGAGAAAGCTGATGCAGTAAAAGCCGAAGTGCAAAGACTGCTGGACGCCAATGTCATACGCGAAGTCAAATATCCAACATGGCTAGCAAACACTGTACCAGTTCAGAAAAAGAATGAAAAATGGCGAATGTGTATTGATTTCACAGACCTCAATAAAGCTTGCCCAAAAGATGATTTCCCACTACCAAGAATTGACAAGATTGTTGATCAAGCAGCAGCAAGCGAAATGATGTCCCTCTTGGATTGCTTTTCTGGCTATCACCAAATCTGGATGAAAAAGGAGGATGAGGAGAAAACCAGCTTTATCACACCAGTTGGCACTTTTTGCTTCGTCAGGATGCCTGAGGGGCTTCGGAATGCAGGAAGCAGTTTCTGCCGAATGTCAAGCACAGTGTTCAAGGAGGAATTGTTCAAAACTATATTGGCATATGTTGATGACATCTTGGTCAAAAGTGCAAAAAGACAAGATCACGTATCAGATCTAGCAACCGCCTTCGCTCGCATGAGACAGGCCGGTCTCAAGCTAAATCCAGAAAAGTGTGTATTTGGGGTGACAAAAGGCAAAATACTTGGTTGTCTGGTTTCGGCTCACGAGATAGAAGCCAATCCAGACAAGATAAATGCAATCCTTAACATGGAAGAGCCAAAGTGTATGAGAGACGTGCAGAAGCTGTCAGGCAGAATTGCCGCACTCAACAGATTCATTGCAAAAGCCGCAGAGCGAAGCTTACCATTCTTTGCAACACTCAGAAATGCAGCTAAGTTCCAATGGGGGCCAGAGCAGTCAAAAGCATTCAATGAGCTAAGGCAATACTTGATGCACCTCACGAAGCTAACAGTACCAAACCCAAAAGCACCACTCCTACTGTACATCGCAGCATCACAATCAGCAGTTAGTACAGCGCTCATCACAGAAAAGCTGATAGATGGCAGAAACATTCAGCAGCCAGTCTACTATGTATCCGAAGCTTTGAATGCGTCGAAGCTGTTTTATACAGAGATTGAAAAGATGATCTATGCAGTGATAATGGCTTCCAGAAAGCTAAGACACTATTTCGAGGGCCATCACATCAAAGTCCTCACGGATCAGCCACTCAAGGAGCTTTTGAACAACAAAGAAGCTTCGGTGAGAATTCGCAAGTGGGCAGCGGAGCTTTCAGAGTACGTTGTGGATTTTGAAAGGAGAACATCAATCAAATCACAAGTCCTAGCTGACTTCATCGTGGAGTGGACATCGCCTTCGCCACAAAATGCTATCAGAGAGGAAAATTGGCTGATACACTGTGATGGTGCTTGGGGGGACAAAGGAGCTGGCATCGCGGCAATTGTACAATCGCCTTCGGGCGTGAAAATGAGATATGCAGCAAATTTAGAGTTTTGCAAATGCAGTGACAGAAGCACAAACAATGTTGCTGAGTACGAAGCAGTGTTACTTGGGCTCAGAAAAGCCAGGGCTTTGGGAGCTCAGAGGTTCACTATCAAAACAGATTCTAAGGTGGTAGCAGATCACATCGAAAAAGAGAGCATAGCGAAGCAACCAGAACTCATCAAATATTTGTCCACTGTACGCTCAATGGAGAAAAAATTCAAAGGTTTCACTGTAGAGTATATTCCAAGAGCAAAAAATGATGAGGCAGATGCTCTGGCTAAGGCAGCTGCAAAGGGGGACAAGCTTCCACCTGATGTATTCTTCCAAACATTAACTTCACCATCAATAAAGGATTCAGATGACCCACCGAAGCTAATCAATGCAATAAGCTCCGAGGATTGGCGATCCCCAATAATAGCTTTCCTTCGGGGATACTATGAGCCAATTGACGAAGATGACCTAAAAGCTATGCAACAAAGAGCAACATGCTATCAAATGATTGATGATGTCTTGTACAAGAAAGGAGTTGTAGCTCCTTGGCTTCGTTGCATTTCTCACAACGAAGGAAAAGAACTGATCCAAGAGATACACAGCGGCTTATGCGGGGCACACTTTGGGG